>CM031240.1:61904880-62504880 GCA_018340775.1 Taxus wallichiana var. yunnanensis
ATATTAATGAGACTATAGTTACATTAAATAATCAACACATTGAATAACACTTAAATAACCGGTATAAATATATTATACAACATATCATTATAAATAAATTATAAAAACATTTGGTCATTATAAATAACTTATTAAAACATTTCCTTCTCAACTTTCTTTAACCAAGAAATTAGCAAAATACTTACATATTTTATAAAATATATATAACATCCTTTATCCTTCTTGAATAAAATATATGTAACATAATTATTCATCCTTCTTAAAATAGATTACAGTTGGGGTATAACTATTTCCGTAAAAATTGAAATTTTTCATACAAAACAATGTGAAGCATGTTTTTCCTTCCTCCCTCTTTTTACCTAATTCATAAATTGATTAAAGGGGTGTCTATACAATAACATTAAAGCAAACTATGTTAAAATATCTCGTAGTCATCTTTTTAAAAATCGCATCATAAATTGGATATGAACAAACTATAATTTGATGTTAATAAATCAAATTCATTAAAATTACAACAATTACCATTAAAATATTTAACAAATTAACATCAATAAAGTGGGGCCGATTTCCAAAACCATAAACAAACCAAAAAAGGAACTTCTCAAAACATAGAAGCACAATTGGAAAGTGGTAAGAAAGCAAGATATCATTAAAATAAAAAGTTTTTTTATTACTAAAATATAAACATCTATTGTTTTTAAAACAATGGTGTCAAATATATATTATAGGTTATAAAATCAAAAGTATAAACACTAGAATTTTCGGTGTGGTTTAGGCATTGGCTCATAGAGTTTTTTTATACTTTCACTTATGTTACATTGTTGCATGCTCTGTGTCATCTTAGTCTTTCTAGGGTTTTCTTTTCGGTCATATCATAATGAAACCTGGCTATTTTCCCGCCACTAAAACAGTGATTTTCCTATAAATGGCCAACTCTCCTTCCATCAGAATTTAATGTTCCAACTAGTGGCGGCATAAATTTGTGCCAAAAGTCTACGATGAGGTATGGATTCTGAATCATCCCCAAATGTTGTTATTTCTAATAAATGTTTAGACCCTATGGTCAAGTGGTATCGTAATAATTGCCTTATTACTTATTTTTGTGGACACATTCCCTCATAAGTCTACCTTCAAAAATGAATAAAGAACCATTGGGAGTCCAAAATATCTTGGTTTCGTATCTCAGTAACTTTACCAAAGGGTCTTATCTTTTTCCTTTCGTGAGCCTTCTCAGCTCCAAGCCTTCCCCCTTAAAGCGGCTTGTTGGTACTTGGGAAATACCTTGTTAGTACTTTCACAGTGGACTCCCGACTTTAGTCCCACCAGTCAAGTTTCGTTGAAAATTCCAGTTTGGATCAAACTTCCTAGTCTTCTTGTTCATCTCTGGTCTTTCCTTCCAGAGATAGTGAAACCCATTGGTAGAGTGAAAGCCATCGGGTGGTGACATGTCATAAACAAGAGTCATTTGTCTATGTTCGCTCAAACAAGAGAGTATGTGTCGATGTCGACATCGTGAAAGATCTACTGAGCCACCCGGATATACAAGTCGGGACCTCGCGGATCTCTCAATAGGTGGTACATTTTAACCTCCCTAACACGTGTTTTCATCGTCAAGCCCCGACCACCGCATTTGTGAATGTCCTCTCGCTCACTCATTTCAAGCCGGTGGTGACGCCACCCACGATGTCCAAGTCCAAAGCTGGCCCCGACTAATGGTTGGACCATGGTGGGGAATAAGAAGGGCTCTGGTTTAAAACTCACTCTCGTGGTTTTGTCTATCCCCCTCCATCCAAGGATGAGTCGGGCTCAAGCCGCCCGCCTCGCCTCTGTTTCCATTCCTTCCAAACCTTCGCAGAGTGAGGTTCTTCCTTCAAGTTCAGAGAATACTAGGAATTTGGCTTCAACTTCTCTTCCTTTGTGATGCTCTTGTAGTCCACCCCGAGAGGTTTCAAATCGCATGCGTGGAGATAATGGGGCCAAACGTCACTCCATTTAAGCTAAGCTTTCTAACTCAGGCCAAATCCCACTTGCTAAAAATTTTTCCATTCTTGGATCAGAGGATGGTATTATAGACGGGCAGGGGGAGTTTGTTTTGTCTAAATTTTTCATGAATTTCATCTCATGTAATGTTTGGGGTCTTATAAAGCCCATTCACAAACACTCTATTCGTTTAGATTTCCATTGTTTAAACAATCTCTGATATTATTTGTTTGCATGAAATTTATATTTTGGTTTTTTGCTTCGAATATGCTTTGACTTGTATTGCTCTAACTTTTTCACATTTTCATACTCAACACATTGATGGAAAAGGTGGTGTGAGCATTTCCATAATGCCAAAATTTTCAGCCTTAATCACCTCCTCGGGCCAAGATCCTTCAAATCGGGTCGTGGGTGATTATGATGATTAATGATTTTTCTTTTGGTATTCTTAATGTTTATGCTCCTAATGATGGCTTTGAAAGAACGACTTTATGGAAATGGTTAGGTGATAACTTACCTTTAGCTTATTGGTTAGTGTGTGGTGACTTTAATATGATAGAGCATCTAGATGATAAATTTGGCACCCTCCCTATGTGTTGGTGTGTAGGTGAGCATATGGCCTGATATTTCTTTAAAATTCCTTGGGGGCTTTTCATCCATTTCTCAAACAATGTAGCAGGATTTTAAGGCCTACGCTTGTATATTTCTTGACCAATATTCAAGAAGGATATGATCGGTTTTTAAAAGGCTTGATCATGTACTTCTTTCATAAAGCATGTTATTTTTTATTTTGACGACAAGGCTCATCTCCCGTCACGATGTGGTCATATGTGCTTTTGTCAGATCATCATCCAATCTCATTTAAGGTTAATTGGGCACAGGCCCCTTTCAAAGTCCCTTCCAATCAATTCCTTCTTAATGTCTCTTTGTTGAGTCATCCAAGGGTGGTCCCACTTATAGCTAAAGTTTGGAACATGGTGCCATGTCTACAATTCACTCACCTAGGACGAGTGGTGGGAAACAATGATTCAACGCACCACCCATTTCCTCCGCCATTTCAATAAGTAGGTTACACAGTTCGTAAATAGGTGGACTCGGCTCGCATAAAGAATTCGTAAGGATTTATCTTTTTCTTGAGGCCAACCCATTTCACATTCCCCATCGATTCAAAGCACTCAAATTTGGCATAAGTTCAAGCCTATCAATCGCATTCGGCCCGTGGTGCGCGGATCCCATTAAGGCCGACCGCTTAAGGTGGGAGACAAAGCGTCAAAACACTTCTTCAAATCCCTCCAAGCCAAGCATGCTCATCAACAGATCAAAGCTATCCATGATTCACATCAACGAATCACAGAGTTACCTAAGATTTCCACTGCCTTCGTTGAGCATTATCGGTTAGTCTTCCAAGCTCAAGAGGATACGAGAGTGAGTTTCTACCTTACAACAATGTATTAAGGTTGAGCTTGTCAAGATTTCTTCCAAGGAGTGGGACTGTTGTAAGAAATGCCTCTCTTTCTTTGGACAAGCTCTATGTTTCCTCGTTGTGCATGTTTGATGATAAATCTCCGGATTAGACGGGTTTCCGTGTGAATTTTACAAAGCAACTTGATATTTTGTTGGCCCCGAATTTGTTTCATGTCTACAATGAAGCTCTCCAATCCAATTATCTTGGGAGTTTCATCAATCAAGGAAACATCAAATTCTTTCCTAAGGCTGGAGATCCAGAGCACATAACTAGCCGAGGCCTATCACCATGTTAAATGTCTCCTACAAAATTATTTTGAAGGCTCTAGCTCTTTGTATTGATGATATTTTGTTGAAAATTGTTCACTTTGAGGAGATGGGTTTTGTCAAAGGCCGATACATTTTAGATAATCTTATAGTTGTTTTGGAGGGAATGGAATGGGCTCAACTTTCTCTATAACATGCATTGTTTCTCAAAATTGATTTTGAAAAGGCATATGATAGCATCGAGTGGCCATTCATTTTGACTATGCTCACAACCTTAGGCTTTAGTGAATTCTTCACTTCGGCGGTCCGAACTTAGTTTTCCAATATGGCTGCTTGCCTAACTATCAATGATCATAAGTCAGATGTGATTGACCTCTTCCGCTCTATCGACATGGGTGCCCTCTTACTTCGGCCCTTGTTCGTTTCGCCACTAATGCCTTAGGCTATCTTATTTCTTGTTATGCTGATCAAGGTCACATTCGAGGGATTTTCCTTCTAGATCATGTGATGTAACTTATTAATGGTCATTTCACAATGATTCCTTCTTAACATCAATGGTCCGATCCGAATACAATGTCGTTATTATGTTTAACTACCTGGATATTTTCTGCTCTTTAGGTTCCAAAGATTCGATGGATAATACGTTGGGTTATAGACAAAGCTACTTACTAATGCCATACCGTTGAAGGCTTACCTCTGGAAATGGATTGGAAGAGGTGAACAATTCAAATTATTGGGCATTCTTTTTCCTTTGATAGTGAATTTGTCACTCTTTGGGCAAAGATATGATTGATAGAGTCGAACACAAAGTTTCTGGGTGGTTTTCTAAACCCATCTCTCTTGCTAGAAAATTCTAAGTGTGCACCAAGATTCTAGCCTCTCCCATCCGTATTATTTTTCTTGTTGGTGTCCTTCCCGTGCCTCCTTCACTAAGCTTGCCAAGTTGCTTTGGGACTACCTTTGGTGTAAAATATCTAGTTCAGTTGGCTTTCATCGCTTGGCTTTGGATGTTTTTTGTCTCCCCTGTGACCAAGGTGACATAGTAATTATTGATGTTTACATGCAACGTGTGGCTTTATGTGCTAAATGGATTGTGTGATGTCTATCGGACAATAAATTCTAGAAAATCCCGCTCAAATTGTATTACTTATGGTGCTCCCTACGGAAAAAAATGTTGGAACAATATTAGGTTGTACACCTTAATTATCACTAGGGTCCCAGTCAAGATTTCCAAAGACTTTCGTGGCCAAAATCATATGGAAAGCTTTTGAATTGGTGAAACCCCTGATGTGTTGGATTGGCGATGGATTTCGTATTGGGCTCTCATTTAATTCTCAAAACATATGGTGGTCTCCCATCATCACTGCTTCACACTGCACGTTTCCGTTCTTGGAATAGAGTTGCTTATATTCTTTCATTCTCTTGAGAAACAGATAAAGGTTAGGGCTAGGAGGAATACCTATTGAGTGTTGGGAGGGTGTGCGCGTCGTGAGAGAGAGATCGGGAAGGACTACCTGCAAGTAAGAATACAAGACCACCAGATTTTAGTTAGACAATAAATGAGGGAACTGCCTTGGGCCCAGGAAATATTAGACTTCCTTTCGAAGGTGGTCAGTTCCCTTTTTAATACGAATTAACACAAATGATAACAAAGAAGTTATTGTGAAATTACACTTTAGTTACCTCGTTAAAAAGCAATAGAGGAAAGGCTGGTTTTGGTTTGAGTCACAGTGACCGATGCCGGTCACTGTATAACCGACTACGGTTATAACACCGGTACCGGTTGCTGATAACCGATATCGGTAGGGGCAGTGATTTAGGGGCTTTCAATGAAGGTTGGTAAGGCTGGTTATGGTGTTTATAAGGTTGGTAAATGATTAGGGGTAGGCAATAGGGTGATGGAGAAGACTCAGAGAGTGTGGGAGCTGTTCTTGGGGCAATGTAAGGGTAGAGGAATGAAAGTTAGATGTAGGGTGCTATCGGGTAGTAGATCTAGGAGTGAGCTTATAATTACTATGAATCAGAAGTTCAAGAAATGGTATTTAAAAACGTACAAGACACTACTTACTAGTTCCTGATGAAGATACAGTCCAAGGACTGTGATGACGAAGGCAAGGCTCTGTGGGATGATCTCGACAATCAAAAGTGAGCTATCTTCTCTCCCAATGCTTGATGAGTGTCGCCGTGCTCTGTTACTCACCTTGCGCCTTGGGCTCGATGTCCTTCTCTCTACAAACTCTTCTTTTCTTTCACTTGTCTCTGCTCTGCCAAGTGAATTCTGATCTTTCAAATGAATTCCGATCCCTTGTTTTTGGTTGGGGAAGGTCATTTACAGGGAACCGATGGCGGTTACGTAATCGACGGCGGTCGAGTAGGAACCGATGTCGGTTAAGTCAAAGTGGGCTATTTTTAGTAAAATAGCCAACTTTCCTCCTTTTCTCCCGAGGGATTAGTTGTGGCTTGGTCAAGTCATTATTAGGTTGGTTTTGGTGCGGTGAGGAGTAATTAGTCATGGGTGTGGATGTAGACCAAGTTATAGGTCTTAATTAGGTTAGTTTAGGGTTAGGGCTAGGTCATGATGAGGTGGTGAAATGAGGTGGCAGGTTTGAGATGTGGATTTATTAATTATAAGGTAATTAATAAATAATTGTGTAAGGTTTAGGTGGTGAGGTTAGGTCATGAAATGAGATGCGGGGCACAGGTGTCGTAAGACACAAATTTGGTGTCTACATTAGCCCTTGTTGTCGTGTAGCTTATCTTGTGAAGTCAGCACCGACAATAATAAGAAGTGGTTACTCCCGCTTAAGGTATAGGTAATCCCCAAATCTATCACAGCGATTGAGGCGACGTGAAATCGTGGATAGGGTTGATAAAGGGTGAATGGTGTTGAGATGATGGTAAGATGGTGGGGTAAGTTCAAGGAAGTAGACGCACAAATGCAGAGTAGTGTGACCAGGGTACATGATTCAAGAGCAAACAAGCAATTCATAGCAAAGGTCGATAGTTTATCCAAACAAGGGTGATATAATCCCGGTATCCAAGGCATAGGAAGTAGCTCCAGGGATATAATGGGTAAGGTACAGAACGTTTAGGCATGTTCGAAGTACTAAATGGTTGGTTTGGTTGAGATAAACGTCACGGTCTCGCCTAGGCAAAGTTGGTCGACCGATCAAGTCAAGTATCCTAATCATGCTAAAAACACGAACAGTGAGCGCGATCAACAAAAAGCTACATGATGGGTGGATAAAATCATAATTTGGTCTTGGTCGAGGTACTTAATCGGGTGCGCCTGGGTCGGGCCGATTGAGTGGTGAGGGCCTTGGGTCGGGCCGATTGGTCCTTGGTGCGGCCGTGAGTCAAGCCGATTGATTAGCAGGTTAGTCAGGGCCATGGGTCCGACCCGATTGGTTAGTTGGGTGCGCCTGGGTCGGGCCTCGGGCGGGCTGGGCCTTGGTTTGGTTGGTCCGCCTTGGGTCGGGCCTGATTGGTTGGTCCCAATGGTCGGTCGCACCTCCTTGGGTCGGCCCTTATGGGCCGGCCGGTTGGTTTCGCCTTGGGTCGGGCCTCGTTGGGTTGGTCACGCGGCCTGGGCCGGGCCGTCGATTGGGTTGGTCGCAGCCTCGGGTCGGGCCAAATGGTCGGGCCTTGGTTGGGTGGTCGTTGCGGCCTTGGGTCGGGCCTAATTGGTCGGGCCTTGGTCAGGCCAAATGGTTGGTCGGCCTCGGGTCGGGCCGATTAGTTGGTCAGTGCCTTGGGTCAGGCCGATTGAAGTCAAAATAAGGCTAGTCAGCAAAGCCGGGGTAGGTGATGCGGAAAAAGTGGAGATTGGTGGATAAGGGCGGGAGTTAGGTTAAGGAAGTAGGTAACCGATATCGGTTATGTGTGACCGATATCGGTTACAAGACCGATACCGGTATTCTAGGGCGCGAAATAACCGGTATCGGTTATAGGTCAAAACCTATAAAAAGAAAAATACGGCATGTCATTGTCACTTTGTGAAGTTGAGTGCTTATTTTTGTCTTGTCTGAGGTGTTAATTGATTGTGTTGAGTTTGTGGGCTGAGGTGGCACTAGTGGAGTGGAGGAGTGAGTTATTGGTAGGCCCCAGCGATCAGGAGGCAGAGTTTGATTGGTTGAGGACCCACGAGGAGATTTGGAGCCATGGCACAGCCTGGAGGAGCAGGAGGTGCTGGAGGAGCTGGACCACCGCCACCTATCCCACCACGATGACGTGTAGTCGTACCGGTAGGCTCTGAACCCCTACTTATGTGAAGTTAATGAATTTAACTAGGATGTGGGTTTTGGGGTAGGAATCCAAAATTTAATAAAATAATGAATAAATGAAGGTAAATTGTAAAATGGAGTGGGTAGGAATGTTAGGTAGGCCAAAACGGCAGGGTGGGTAAGTTTTTAGGTCTTTCTTGTGGGTAAATGGGTAGAAATAGGTAAAAAGGGTTTTTGGGGGCCGTTTTGGGTTCGGCTCGAATTTGACAGTGACCGATGTCGGTCACTAGGTGACCACATCATCGGTCACAGAATAGTCTAATTGCTGTGTCTATAGACCGGCGTCAGTCATATGTCGACCGGCGTTGGTACATACAATGTGATTGGGGACCGATGGCGGTCGAGGGTGACCGGTACCGGTCATCATGGGTAGAGTTAGGGTTATGAAATTTGTGGTGTTTGTTTGTTGTGAGTTTTAGAGTTTTGTTTTTGGGGGTGAAGGGGGAGGAGGTAGAGTTGATAGGAAAGGTGATTAGGGTGGGGGAATTGGGTTGTTGGGGGCCGGTCGGGTAGGATAGATTATGTGTGTGTATGAAGTAGAGGTGTTAAATCGGGCAGGGGTATGGTTAGATGGCTAGAGTAGACCGGGGTGGTTGGTAGGGTGTGAGATAATTAAAGGGGATATCGTAGATGTATAGGGTAAGATAAGTGGGTGTAGATGTGTGTATAGAGTCGGGTTGTGGTTGGGTGGGTAAGTGGGTATAGATGGTTAAGGTAGTTGTTTTTGTAAAGGGTAGTCCCGATGAAGTGGGTTGTTTTTCGTAGCAGCACGCCAACAAAATGACGATGCGGATCGATGCCACCTCTATCAGGGGGATGCGGCCACATGTGATCGCAGCAGAGGGGGCCATCATGCGAGAGGTTGGACTCGGCAGAGTCCAGAGGTATAGGGCTGTGGATAGGGACCACAACCTGATGGTTGCCCTCATCGAGAGATGGGATCCGACAACCAATGTCTTCCATCTCCCTACTGGAGAGATGACTATCACATTAGAGGATGTGTATCACATCCTGAGACTGCCGATCATAGGTGAGGCAGTGTTCCGTGTGATGCGAGACAAACGATGGACAAAGATCCTGCAGTATTCAGGATGCAGCCCCATTGATTACATATCACAGCGCGAGCATTGGCTACGGTGATATGTATCGCGCACACCGACAGGAGACATGGCTTGCCGTGTTGATGATGATTGGTATCACCTACTTCACCCTCCCTGACTCAGAGGGAGGCCGCTTCCCACGGGCTTTGATGGGAGTATTGCATGAGATGGTGGAGGAGCATACCTGCTATGCCTGGGCACCAGTGTATCTAGTGCAATTATACAGAGAGCTCTGGGGTTATCGCCGTATGAGGTGATTTGGTATATGTTCGACATTTTTGTTACACTGCTGGGCCTACGAGCATATCATCTGTATATATGACTGTAGGGGTTGCCCCAACATCCAGGCCACAGTAGTTTATGATATGGATTTCGAGGTGGTCGGGGGTCGTGGGCCAACACGAGCAAGTGATCGCAGGACGAGATGTGACATTTACAGCATATGTTAGAGGGCTTGACGGCACTAGATATTATATGGAGGCCATACAGAGGCCATCATCCCCGAGGAGGAGCCCGAGCACAGCTGCGCTAGATCCAGTACATCTTCTGGATAGCTGGACGGAGACCCGGGGAGTATGAGCGGATACCCCTAGAGAGGGTACGACGTCAGTTGGGCTTACGACAGGATGAGCCACCTCCCTTCCCACAGTATCGGAGGGAGGATGTAGAGGCACCACCGCCCGCTCCAGCCATTGACCCACCTGGGTCAAGCAGAGACCGGCTGATGATACAGTGGATGATGCCGGAGTGACAGGTGCATTTTTGGTGTGGTGGGCAGGCAGAGGGCAGCCATGAGAGCATAGCCCGCACAGCCAGATTTGGTGGCTGTGATAATGGAGAGGGACCGCTCTCGGGCCAAAGTGCGCAGCATTACAGGGCAGCTTGCTGCTGCACAGGCACAGATTAGGGTGCTACAGGGCAAGGTGCCCAGTATGTGCATACGTGCACAGCATGCACACACAGGCACGTGAGCACCGCAAGATACAAGCATGTGCACCGCCTCACACAGCAGTGTGTACACCGCCACAGGCACAAGGGTGTACCGGCAAGTCAGGGCCACTTCTATTAGGAGCCGGGGGACCAACCCCACCAGCCATGGTGGCACGGGCCCGCTATATGGAGGCGAGAGCGGAGGCCCGGTATTATCAGGACGTGCTAGATGGTACCGGGGCCGACTATCAGCCATATGCAACGCACAGAGCCGAGACGTCCCGGAGTCACAGGTCACAGGGGGCCGCACCCACGGTGGGCCGTGATGGGTAGGAGGTGAGAGCCGGCACAGGGGCCAGCAGGGGGACGGGCAGAGGGTGGTGGAGAGAGCTGAGACATCCTAGGAGCGGATATGGGTTTTTGTTATTGGATATAGACACCGGTCTGCAAACCGAGTATATATATAGAGGCCTTGCGTGCCCACATAGGATTTATTTATTCATTTTTGTTGTATATAACCTGCAAGCCGAGTACATTTTGTATAGTTGATACCGGCTCGAGCCGAGATTTTTTGACATGAGAGACCAGCCTGAGCCGAGCGAGATTTTGATGGGGTTTCGACATGCTTCAGCATGCCGCCTTTTATTTTTAGATCACAGAGGCCCCATACAGGTAGTTTGTATATTTTGACATTGAGTTGATGATGATGATGATATATATAGATGAGTTTGATCCACATGGTGTGTAAATTTTTTTTGATTTGATGCATATATTAGAATGTCTCATGTGTTTTGTCGATGGTATTGAAATTTAATGTATATAGATGATGTTGATGAAATTTGGATGATATGTATATGTGTTGATGGTATTTTGATGATAAATATTGATAACGATGTCATTATGCAGGAAAAGAGGCGGGTGCCTCCCAAAAATTGCAAAAACAAAGAAAAGGCCTAGGTTTAAGCAAAAGGAGACATGTGACCGATATCGGTTAGCTAACCGATGTCGGTAGCTATATGACCGATACCGGTTAGGTAACCGATATCGGTTATGCCAAAACGAGTTTTTCTAAAAATAGAAAAGCTTGGGAGGCAACTTAAGTTCGTATTTTTAGAGTCATGCAACAAGTTAAATACGAGAATGCGACGTTGTTGATGACTTATACAGGTAATTACATGGGAGAATTGAGTGATAAGGAGGAAAGAGACAGGTAAAGTGATTGTGGGATGAGATTAAGAAGGCAGAAAGGCAAGTTATATTGAAGAGGGTGGTGAACATGGCTGAACAAGGAGAAGCATCCAGCGGGTAGAGACGAGAGGGAAGACAGGTTCCACCTCAAGCTGCTGCATCCCAAGAGGTAAAATTTTTGGTTGGAATTCAACTCTTGCATGTTTTATGAATAGGATGAGAGAAGGTAAGTGGGTAGAGATGAAAAAGAAAAGGTGATAGGCAAGGGTTTGGGATGGGGTGAGTGTTATGGGGTAGGTAAGCAGGGGTTTCGGGTATGTTTGTAGGTACAGAGAGGGGTAAACGAGCAAATAATTATCGTAGGTGTTGTTTTTAAGCAGGCTGTATAGAATTGACAGTGACCGATATCATTTAGAGATAAACGAGATAACCATATCGCTATCGTATGAAATTCCGAATGTGATAAAAAACACTTGGGGATTTGATTTATTAAATTGTTATTTGTTGATTTGATGTATGCAGGCAGAGGCAGGGTTGAGGATGAATGATAGGGTGCCAACTTTGTTGTCACGAGTCCGAGCGGATGTAACATCAACCGAGTGGGCATTGATAAACCGTGTGGGGTTAAGTGGAATCTGCTATTATTCACGAATCACACGCAATCATGCTATGTCAGCAGCGTTGATTGAGACATGGAATCCGTAAAAGAATACCTTCTATCTCGCCAACAGGAGATGAGAGGCGATTCCTCCACACGAGATGTGTTCAATTTTAAGACTCCCAATTATAGGAAGACCAAAGGAGTATCGTGCAGGGCACCTTTGAGGATGGAGAGGCTAGGTGAGCAATAACAACATTATTTGGTCCATATGCACTGATTTGAGGCACAAAGGGTCTTGAATTCACTTATGGTATAATGTTTAAACACCCCGAGGCAACAAGGTCAGTAGTGATGTATTAATTAACATCTAAATATTATGCAATATGTATGTGATTTGGTTAGATTTCCAAAATGTTTGTTTTTGATGTGTTGTTTTGGGATAAATGATGTTATCAAATAGAAATACCCAAAAAGCGTAACTTTATATGGGCACCCGATAGGTTATGGTAGGGATGGTCGAGCTATACCTGGGTTTATGGGCTCCTAAGTGCTACCTACATAGCCCATTGCACAAAGCAAGGAGGGGCCTCAGACCGATGTAGTTCTCCCTTAGGACCAGGGAGAGGTGAATTCAGGCAATTTGGTTGTGGTTAGGCAATTTGTTGGTTGGTAAAAATATTGATATTGGTAGGGTAATGTTGTTGGTGTTGGTAAGGTATTGGCGGTATTGGTGTAGGTATAGGTGAAGCGAAGGTTAGCTTACCCAAGTATTAGGGAAACATGTCCTGATTAAGGTCAACACATAATCCTAGATTCGGGTAAAAGAGGGAAAAGTGTCCCATAGTTGGAAAGAGCTAAACAAACCACGTATTATCGTAGGATGAACTTGAATCCCTAGGTACCTTGATAAAGTAGAAGTCGATAGGTGAAAAGAGTTGTATAATCACAATATATCGGATATACGTCACGTCCCTTGAGTTTACCTTGTTTTGAAGAATGGTGAGATGAGGTGGATGGTATAGTCAGGGCGTGAGAACTTGTTATAAGGTGATTATTCTGACGAAAGAGAACCAAACCTAAATAGACAAGTCCATGACTCAAAAGTGCTTTTGAATACTGCTTTTATTATTTTATTATTATTATTATTATTTTTTTTTTTTAATATAGACTGATCGATGCGGGAAGTCTATATGGGATATGCATTTTGTTGTTCTTGAGCTCTTCACGAAGCTGATCAATGCGAGAAGCTTTTGATAGAGGCTGACTTTGTATAGCTGTCCTTCAAGGGAGCAGTCTATTTATAGTAGCAGATGTGGCTTTGTATAGCTGTCCTTCGAGGGAGCAGTCTATGTATAACTTTGAGGTCTAGATGTCCGTTTGGCATGAAGCATCTAGTTTTGTAGGAAGTTTGACTCAAGAATATCCCATAATTGTATAATTGAGAACGTGTTATTTTGATACTTTTAAGTCATGGACCAAACTAAAAAGGGGAAGGCATCTTTAAGAGGAGATGATGACCAAACCATGTGAGCGTGATTCTATTTTGAGATGCATGAAACAAGGTGTATGAGGTGGTAAATGAGCTCAAGGGACGAGCACAAGGTAGATAAGAAGTGATATAACACTAAATTCAACAGTAGAATGGTCGAAGATGCAAGGCATTAAGGGGTTCAGGCTCAGGTTTACCATTGAGCGAAGCTAAACGGTAAGTGCCTGATCCGTAAGTGTGAGTGATAATGTAAGGCCCAATCCAATTTGGAGCAAATTTTCCACGCTTGCTCTTTTCTAGTTTGGTTACATGTTGATTCTCTTTGAGGACAAGATCACCAACCTTAAAGGTACACTCATGAAGTCGCTTATCATAAGCACACTTGATGCGCTTTTGATAGATTTGAAGGTGGTCAAGAGCTGTAAGACAACGCTCATCAAGAAGCTCCAATTGGGCTAACCGCTCTTGGCGGAAATCATCATTGGTGAGAATATCCTGGAGAGATATTCTTAGGGAGGGTATTTGTATTTCGAGAGGCAAGACAACCTCGGTACCATATACCAAAGAAAATGGTGTGGCATTAGTGGAGGTACGAATGCTGGTACGATAAGCCCAAAGGGCAAAGGGGATGTGATCAGCCAATTTTTCCTTAATCGTAACGACTTTCATGAGAATTTTGGTCAGGGTTTTGTTAGAAGATTCGGCTTGACCATTTTCTTGTGGATAGTAAGGTGATGAGAAGCTAAGTTTGATACCAAAGTTGTCACAAAGGTCTTGTAACAACTTATTTTTGAAAGATTTTCCATTATCTGTTATCAGGCGATGAGGAACACCAAAACGACAGATAATGTGATGGTTGATGAACTCTACGATTTTTTCTTTTTTGGTTGAAATGAGTGGAATGGCCTCCACCCATTTAGTGTAATATTCGGTTGCTGTGATTATCCAATGGTGACATTGTGAAGAGGGTGGGTGAATCTCACCAATAAGGTCTAAACCCCATTGTGAGAAAGGCCAAAGATCTCGTGCAACCTGTAGCGGATGGCTAGGAGTATGTTGAAGGTTGGCATGTTGTTGACACATAACACAATGCTTAACATATTCGTAGCAGTCGTTATTAAGAGTAGGCCAATAATAGCCTAGGCGAAGGATCCGTTTAGCCACGGCAAGGCCACTAAAATGTCCACCACAAATTCCGTCATGGACTTGTTGGATGGTATAGGTGACCTCCGCACTGCTAGACATCAAGGAGGATGCCATCAAAGCCACGTTTATAGAGGAGTCCCCCATGACGACATAACGAGAAACACTTTTAAGAAAAGCACGTTTGCTGCTTACTAGTAAAGGTCGTGGGAGAACAATGAGGTTGTAAGGTAGTCGTGAAATTGGTGATACTGTATCCTCGCGAATTAGCAAATACATTATTTACCATACAAACATCCAGGATCGAGTAAGATGGGGCAAAGAGTTGTTGACCAAGACAAATATGTCGAGTTAGTTGGTGAGGCAGGGAATTTGCGAGGCCAAGCAAGCCATAGTATCCACAAATTTATTAGTTGAGCGGGAATGGTTTGATAGAATAATGAGTAAATAAGGTCAAAAGTGAGTCCACGTAATGTTTGTACTTTTGAATTCCTCATTTTTACATTGGTAGATGCCCATAACTTGATTGACTACTAGTTGAGAGTCAGTCAAAAATGTTAATAGACTTTACACCTAAGTGTAACGCAACCTGGAGACCCAAAACAAGGGCCTCATATTCCGCTGTATTATTAGTGCAGGGAAAATTGAGCTAGAATGAAAGAGGCATAGGTTCAAAGGCCCCGAGGAATGAGAACAACGCCGGCCCCTCCACCGTGCCGGCATTTGATCCATCAAGAAGAGGGTCATTGATACGACTCCTCACCGAGTGAAAGAGTGGCGATGAGTTTGTCGGGAAAGTAAAATTGGTAAATTGTTCCCTGTAAAGGGGCTTCCACGAGTCGGTCTCGCGATAGTTTGTCCTTTGACTGATTTCTCGTGTACAAACTCAAGGTCGAGGTCGGCGAGGAGCATATAAGCCATCGGCGATGCGTTGGTTTAGATGAGGTTTGGCGTACATATAATGGATGGGGTCCACGTTGGTGATGACAAAAATTTTGTGATTCAGAGGTAATGTTAGAGTTTGGTTGCCACTAATGAATGATAGGGCTAGGCACAACTTTTCTACATGTGTATACCTAGTCTCGTAATCCACAAGAGTATGACTTATGTAATAAACGGCTTGTTCTCATGCTCGAGTCACGATGTGCGAGCATGGCTCCTACAACATGGTCGGTGCGCGTAAAAGGTAAAGGTAGAAAGGGTGATCGTCCTTGAGGTGGGATAAGCACGGGTGGTCTGCAAGAGATAGGCTTTAAGAGCCTTAAAGGCTTGGTGGCACTCTTCGCTCCATTGAAAGATAATGTCCTTTTTAAGGAGATGATGAAAAGGTTGACATCGATCCGAGAGTTGTGAAATGAAACACCGGATAGATTGGAGTTTTCCCTGCAAACTACGCAATTGTTTGAGGTTAGTGGGTGGGGGCATTTCTAGGATAGCTTTGACTTTAGCTGGATCGACCTCGATGCCACGCAAAGAGACAATAAAACCAAGGATTTTTCCTGAAAGGACACCAAAGACACATTTCTTTGGTCAAGACGAACACAAAGATTGTAACAAAAAGATCGAAAATAATGGTTAAAACATCGAGATGTTCACTGCGATGTTTAGATTTTCCAAGAAGATCATCGACATAATCCTCAAGGATAGTGTGCATAATGTCATGAAAAATGTAAGTCATAGCCCACTGATAGGTTGCACCAACATTCTTAAGGCCAAACGGCATGACACGATAGCAGAAGGTTCCCCAAGGAGTTATGAAGGTAGTTTTATGTTGATCGGCCGGGGCTACCAAAATTTGATTGTATCCCGAGAAGCCATCCATGAGAGAAAGCATCTCATGGCCCACAGTGAGATCAACAAGTTGATCAATACTTGGTAGGGGGAAGTCATCCTTTGGGAAAGTGAGGTTAAGGTCCCGGAAATCCGTACATATCCGAAGTCCCCCCGTTGCTTTAGTGATAGGTACGATGTTAGAAATCCATTGAGGATAGTCAATAGGTAAGATGAAGGAAACAAAAAGGAGTCATCGAAGCTCTTCTTTGACCAAGAGGGCAATGTGTGGATGCATTTTTCTCAATTTCTGTTTAACTGGTTTGGAGTCAGGTTTTAGAGTAATGTTATGGACAACGATGTCAGGATCAATTCCTGGCATGTCAGCGTAGGACCAAGCGAAAGCTTGGTTGCGGGCATGGAGGAAGGTAGTGAAGGCAGTTTGTTCTGATACGTTAAGAGATTGTCCGATCTTCATAATGTGAGGATCGTCCTCTGTGTGGATGTTGATTTCTATAGTCGACTCATTCAACATGGTTTGAGTTTCAGATGGTAAGGTGCGTTGAATATAAGAGTCGTCCGCACCAAGATAAGTGAGGATGGAGTCGTCATCCTGGCACTCAACAACATTAATTGAAGGCGAGTCTTCTTCAATCATGTCTGGATACAGAAGGGGAAAAGAAGATGGGTCTTCATTATCGCGTTGATAAGTGAGAGGACCCAGGAAGATAACGTTTATGAAAAAAAAAAGTTTAGGAGGGATAGATTCCGGGTCTATCGACTCTGTGGGTGACGATGGCAAAATGGGTGATGATGGTTCAGAAAGGGTGACTTCGTCGTCTTCCTGGATACAACGGATATGCGGTTTCTTCGGTGTAGGTGGTTCAGAGAATCCAAGACCATGACAATCTTTGTGTTTGCGTGTAGTCACGGGAATGATCATATGTCGGCCTTGTTCATAAAGACCGAAACCGAAGCCCTTCCAAGCACAACGCACGTTAGGAAGGTGAGGGCGAAACAACGATTAGTTAGATATTGAAAATCAGATTGGAAGGGAACCACACCAAGGGGAGGTTCAGGGGTGATAGAGGATGCGTCGACACCCCCATACGTTAGGTTGGTACGGCAATTAGGTGGTCCATAGGAGATTACTTCCCCCACACGACGGTCATAGGTAGGATGCGCATGTAACTGTCCGTACTCCTGTGGGGTATGGAAAGTGCTAACGTTATATAGGTGATACTCCCCCAGCAAGGCGTTGAAAAACATCTACCAAGGGATCTGAGGTTGGGATGTTGTCCGCTGGGAAGGAAGTGGTATTTGGCGCGGCGTTTCATTGGTCAAGGTGTAGGTGCGGTCGAGGTGGATGGTTGAGGTGTGGTCGAAGTAGATGGTTGGGTTGGATGAATGGGTGCCTTGACTGGTACAAGCACATCATTAGGGCGATATAACATATTGCAGGTTTTGAAGGGGGAGCATCAGCTTTTACGGTGTAGGACTTCCCCTCATACTCGAATTTTATGCATCTATGTAAGGTGGAGGGAATGCATCCCATAGCCCGGATCCAAGGGCGGCCTAACAACATGTTGTATTGGAATTCTCCCTCAAGGACATAGAAGAGTTTGGGTAAGGTACGTGGCCCTACACGAATGTTAAGGATCACGGTGCCTAAAGTAGAAGTAATAGCATCATTAAATGAACGCAACATGGTGGGGTTGGCACACATGCAACTAGAAGGGATATTCATTTGTTGGAAGGCTTTGGAAGAGATGATGTTTAGGCTAGCGCCCCGTCAATCATAACATGACGTACTCGGATGTCCCGACGTAAGCCGAGATGAAAAGAGTGGGTCAAGATCTTCTCGCACCAAAGTCGATACAATTTCGTCTTCTGAGAAACCGACAAAGCAGCCGGCTTGCATGTACAGGGACGGAAGTGGTAGATTATTTGGTGAGAGAAGCAACGTGGTTGGGTGTTAAGATGGAGGCAACGGAAAGGTTTCATAGGTAGACCTCTATCCTCGGAGGATCTCAATGAGAGCTTGTCGATGAGATTCGTGAGGTTTGAATGAGATCATGCAAAGTGTCATTTTTATAGGGGATTGGTGAAGCTGTTTGATCATGGTACGGTGGGCAACTCCATCAGAGATGGGGTAGGCAGGTCCACGAATAACCACTTTAGGTGGTGGTGCGATCGGGATGGCAGACGGAGAAAGAGAGGCCGTTGGGTGTGCTTTCTTTAGCTTTCCCATTGTTTTTCTACCCTCGAGTAGCAATACTAATCATGTTGATCTCGTGAACATGAGAGGAGGAAGATGGCAGGGATAAGTCATTGTTTTCGAGAGGTGGGGTTGCAATAATGATAGATCTTGGTGAGGTGGGGACAGATGGTATAAGAGAGAGGATTGAAGCTAAAGGTTTCTCCCTTCGTAAGTTGTCCTTCTTAACCTTTCTATCCGAGAGAGGTGACTGACGAAGGATGGCTTTCAAAGCTTTGCATCCCTCTACATCATGTCCTGGTGTGCGGTGGTAAGCGCAGATTTTAGACTCATCATAACCTATAGGTCGAGGTTTAGATGAATCATAGGGTCTAAGTGGGGGTAGGGAAATGGTCGCATTCTCCACCAACATATCAAGGATCTTGGCGTAAGATCCTTTGAGCGGGTCAAAGTCAGAGGAAGATGAGGCTATTGATTGGGTGGGTTTTGGTAATGGTTGGGTATGGTTGGTTCGTACGGGTGGTGGTTTATACAAGGGGTTTTGATAATTGATTTAACTAAACGTGGCTTCTTCAGCGCAGAAGTCATGTTTAGCTAGTTAGATAAGGAGGCCACAGATGACATGGTGGCAGGAAACAACCACGGAGAAAGAGGAGTGACAGCAAACAAATCCTTTGATGATGGAGTTTGTTTAGGGTTGATAGGTGGACAGGATACTTGGGGTGACAGTGTTGATACACCCATGGATCTCTGTATGGGTGCAGAAGGTGCAGGTCGTTTTAAAGAAAACGCAGGAGGTATGATGTATTGATGCAAGGTGGAGGGGTGAGGTCCCAATATAGAAGGTAGGTGTGACGGCAAGGGTTTTAGTTGTGACAGAGGCATAGATTGGACTTGAGGGGATTGGGTTTGTCTCCTAGGTGGATGGACGGCTTTATTTTTGGATAAATCTAACCGTTTAGGTGGGTGTGTTAGGCTAGGTATTGGTGAAGTCCCAAGTGTAGGGGAAGGTTTGGTTAGGTTAATAGAGGTGGATGAGGTATTCGGTAGAGATGAGAGGGGTGAAGATGAGGACATAGGCATTTTGAGATTTTGTAAACACTTTGGGTATATGATAGAGGTGTCTGGATCGGTCATCTGCATTTGAGTAGAGCATGGTGTACTCAAATGCTCCCATAGGACTCGTCTATCTTCTGAGGGATGACAATCTTCACGTGTGAAGAAGAAATGTTGTATGGAAGAGAGGTGGGTTGTGATTCCAGTCCACTGTGGGTGTGATACAGGGGGTAAATGAGGCACTGTATCAATGGGTGTTAAGAGGTCAATCGGTCACTGAAAATATTTAGGCGATGAAGAACTAATAGGTAGGAGAGCATGTTCAAAGGGATCCATCATGATTAAAGAATTTGGTGATGTCGGTTTGAGGGGTTTCTCTTCTAAGGATGACAGAAACAGTGGCGAGCCTTCTTCTTTTACAGCAAGAGTGACGGAAGGAGATGTTTGAGAAATAGATAAGTTAGATAACATCCGCTCACAATCTTGCAGGGATGTGGTGTAAGAAGACTCATTCGTGAGAAGAGAACTCTGGGTGGTTAATTCCTTTATGGGTAAAGGAATGACAAGGTTATCATCTTGTCTTAATGGTGGTGAAGCGGGTGTGGATCCTTGCGTTAGTGACGAGGCTTGATTCAGAATTTCCTCGATAGAAGCTTTTGGTTGGGAGTCAAAACCGCATGGATTTCATGAACACTCTCCTTGGCTAAGATATCTTGGTTTATGTTACTGTTAGATGAGTGGTTTGGGAATGGTTTGTTGAAGATTTTCAAATTTCAGTTAGCAGGGGCATTAGGATTATCGAGGGTTATATCCCCTACATCAACCATTTCCTGCACTATGTTTTTCAACATCTTGTAGTTTTCGTGATTGTGTCCCTTCACGCGGTGGAAGTTACAGAAGTCATTTTCTTTGTACCAAGAAGGTATAGCATGGGTGGAATCAAACCCGAATGAGGTTTAACAGGAGGCAAGGTGATAGCTCCTGCTTTGAGCAATTTTTCCAAGATCACACCATAAGTTTCTCCCAAGGGAGTGTAATTGATGGACTCGGCTTTATACTTATAGGTGGTTTTTGGTGGGGTACTAGATGGTGCTTGGGATTTGACCATCACCGCGTGTATAGCTCCTTTTGATTTCGAAGTAGTCGATGCATGAGAATTGGTGGTGTTGGGTTTGTTGGTGGAGTCTTGGGTTCAGAAATTGGGGTTTTTGTTGCGCAACCTCAATTTCTCCTCCTCTAAGGCTCAAATTTCTAGTTTTCAAGCCATAGTAAAGGCCTCATCAAAGGTGCAGAAAGTTTGAATTTGGAGGGTGGGAGAAATGTGCTTAGCTGCAGCCCGCGTAAAGAGTTCGATGAGTTCGGCCTGAGGTAAGGCATAAGTAAGTTGGTTGATGAGGCCCCGCCATCATCCAACGAAATCTGTGATAGATTCATCTTCAAATTGTCGGATGGCATAGAGGTCGGTGATGGATACTTTCTTGGCAATATTGATGGAGAAATGATCCAAGAAAGATTGGGCTAATTGGTTAAAGGAGAAGATTGAGTGCTGGGTTAAAGCACTGTACCACTCCAAGGTGGGTCCTGATAAGGACATGGGGAAGGTACGGAGTAGTAAGGCATCGTCATGGGCAATCAGGTAGCAGGCATGTCTAAACGATCGCAAGTGTTGTTGAGGGTCCTCCTTACTATTAAAGCGAGTGAATTTCGGTAATTCCCATTGAGGAGGATATGAATGAAGGGGGACAGAAGGATGAATAGGCTCCTGAAAAACTTGCTCGTATGTCAGGGTGTTACGGCTTCCTGAAACAGAAGCCTCAAGATTTTGCATCTTGTCCATCATCTGTTTGATTAGATCATTGGTTGGGTTAGATGATGGTGTCGTTGTTGTAAACGGAGGAGGATAAAATCCGCTACTAGACAAAGGTGGGGTTAAATATTGATAAGGTATTGATGATGAATGTGTTGAGGCGACCGAATAAGGGTGTCCTATATAAGATGTTGAGGTCACCGGATAAGTTTGTGGAAATGAAAAGGTGGGCGGAGCTTGAGAAGGAAAGCTCGTGTGGATAGGTGGCAGAGAGCAAGTTATGAAAGGGGCAGTGGACGGTAGTGATATGTGGGGCCCTAGATTAACCAAAGGAAAGCCAATCGGTGCAGTATGAACCCCCAAAGCCTCTAAGTTGGGAGATGGGGCTAAGGATGAAGATGGTAAGGCGGAGTTATTAGGTGGGGAAGGAGCTAAGTGAGCAGCTATACTAATGGGCATACCAACGAGAAGCTGACCGTCGGGTGTACGGTCAGGGGTATGAGACAAATAGTACTATACGGCACTAGGATTAGCATCCAAAAATTTGGAAAAGTCCTTATCTCCTACAAGGATCTTGGGAACATCACTGGTGTTCGTAGGATTCCCCATAGGATGTGAAGGGGATGATTCAGGAAAGGCACAGAACAGGCATGTGAAACCATGGCTGTGGCTTGTTTCCGAGTGATAACAACCATGGAAAAGAGTACACAAAGAGTGATTCAATCAATCGAATAGAAACAACAACAAAATGTTGGAATTGGTAGGTTGCTGGTTTGTTCGGAACTCAGAAAGATAAGAATCGATATCGGTCCGATAACCGATGTCGGTCGATCAGAATGCCGTGTCGGTCGCTAACCGATGTCGGTAGAATAGGACCGGTATTGGTCACTGTGAAAGCAAAGAGAAGATGTAAGAAGCTACTGATTTGGGGTTAACAATGCTTAGTATACCCACCAAACTGCTTCAAGTGATCACCAAACAAAGCAGTATGACAGAGAAACAAAACTAAAAACAAGCAAGATGCACAAGCAAATCAAGAGACTAACCCTAGGATTAGTTTTAATTATTGTGGGCTTATGCCTTAGACGCAAGATGATGTCAATCCTAAACAAAAGACCTAAGGGAGATGTCAAGTTTGTTTTGGCTTATAAGGTTACCTCAATCGGGTGGAGGAATAACGCGAAAAAGGGGGATGTTTGAGTTGTTGTGTTGATTATGATGTGATTTGGTATGTGTTGTGTAGTGAAAGTAAGATTAATTTCTCGTCAATACCGTGGATATCACCCCCACGTGTACGACCTGTTACTTAATCTACGTTCACTAGAATTAAAAACAACAAGCAAGAATGTGATGCACGTGTTTTAAACCCAAATCGAAAATGATATTCGATGAAGAAAGAAGATGACTTTCACTAATGCAAAGATGAGGAAGAAAGACAAATTTCTTTTACCAAAATGACAAAATATCTTGTGAATATTTAGAAGAAGAAAATAGCAAGTATGCTCCCTATATGAAAGCAAGCAAGAAAGAAAGAAACCCGAGAAAGGGTCCCACCGGGCGTGCCAAAATGTTTCACACAGAATGTTTCAGTTCTTGGAATAGAGTTGCTTATCCTCTTTCATTCTCTTGAGAAACAGATAAAGGTTAGGGCTAGGAGGAATACCTTGAGTGTTGGAGGGTGTGCGCGTACATCAGAGAGAGAGATCGACCTATTGCGAAGAACTCCTTTTTATCCTGGGAAGGACTACCTGTAATAAGAATACAAGACCACCAGATTTTAGTTAGACAATAAATGAGGGAACTCGCTTTGGGCCTGTAAAATATTAGACTTCCTTTCGAAGGTGGTCAGGCCTCTTTTAATATGAATTAACACAAATGATAACAAAGAAGTTATTACGAAATTACACTTTAGTTACCTCGTTAAAAAGCAATAGAGGAAAGGCTAGTTTTGGTTTGAGTCACAAAGACCGATGCCGGTCACCGTATAACCAATCATGGTTATAACACCGTACCGGTTCTTTGATAACCGATATCGTAGGGGCAAGTGATTTAGGGGCTTTCAATGAAGGTTGGTCAAGGTGGTTATGGTGTTTATAAGGTTGGTAAATGATTAGGGGTAGGCAATAGGGTGATGGAGAAGACTCGTAGAGAGTGGGGAGCTTGTTCTTGGGGCAATGTAAGGGTAGAGGAATGAAATTTAGATGTAGGGTGCTATCGGGTAGTAGATCTAGGAGTGAGCTTATAATTACTATGAATCAGAAGTTCAAGAAATGGTATTTAAAAATGTACAAGACACTACTTACTAGTTCCTGATGAAGATATAGGTCCAAGGACTGTGATGACGAAGGCAAGTCTCAGGTGGGATGATCTGACAATCAAAAGTGAGCTATCTTCTCTCCCAATGCTTGGATGAGTTTCACTGTGCTCTAGTTACTCAGTTGCAGTCTTGGGCTCAATGTCCTTCTCTTCAAACTCTTCTCTTTTCTTCACTTGTCTCTGTCTTGCCAAGTGAATTCCGGATCTTTCAAATGAATTTTGATCCCTTGTTTTTGGTTGGGGAAGGTCATTTACAGGGAACCAATGGTGGTTACGTAACCGATGGCGATCGAGTAGGAACCGATGTCGGTTAAGTCAAAGTGGGCTATTTTTAGTAAAATAGCCAACTTTCCCTCCTTTTCTCCCAAGGGATTAGTTGTGGGCTTGGTCAAGTCATTATTAGGTTGGTTTTGGTGCGGGTGAGGAGTAATTAGTCAAGGGTGTGGATGTAGACCAAGTTATAGGTCTTAATTAGGTTAGTTTAGGGTTAGGGCTAGGTCAAGATGAGGTGGCGAAATGAGGTGGTAGGTTTGGAGATGTGGATTTATTAATTATAAGGTAATTAATAAATAATTGTGTAAAGTTTAGGTGGTGAGGTTAGGTTGCGAAATGAGATGCGGGCACAGGTGTCGTAAGACACAAATTTGGTGTCTACACACTCATGATATTCTTTTGTTTGCATGGGAACTCCAGGAATCAAAGCTCTCTGACTCTCTTATAAAGGAATTCACACCATTATGTATTTGATCTCTTGGAGAGACTAGATGTCATGGCTTGAGCTCAAGATGAAATTTAATCTTCCCAATTTGGACCTCCCGTCTATCTATAGAAGTCAAGAATTGATTCCTAGCGTTATTCTCCAAAAACTTGGGCTTAAACCCCTGGATGCATGGTAGAGGGACTGGAGATGGAATCAAGATATTTCCTTTCTCTCGCTATAATTTTGGCACCATTTACCAGCTTTTGAGCCTTCTCTCACCTGTCATTGGCTTGCAATCTGCTCATTCCACCTAGTTTCCCAGACTTTCCCGTGCTTGGAATTATTTTCTGGAGCCCAAAGTTAATCATTTTTGTGGTGTCTTATTTATCAAGGCCTTCCCGTCGGCAAAATATTAAGTCACATTAGCATCCCCAATCCTAAATGCTCTTTTGTTCCAAACATGAATCTTTTAAGCATTTATTTTGGTATTTCCTTGTGACTAGGCCATCTGGTATTGGATTCATTCTTTATTTCAACCCTTCCACCCTGAATTCTTCCATTGGCATCCAACTTTATTTGGGGATTTCAACCCTTTGCTTCATTATATTGATACTATGTGGAAACTATTTAGATCTTGTATTTTATTTCATATTTAGAAATCACGAAATTTTATGTTATTCTAAAATGATCATTCTATTGCTTTGTTTTCCACTATTGACAAAGTGGTTATCTTATCTACTATGTGCATTCATATTCAAGCTCAAGCGAAGAAGGTTACCCTTGAATTTTCTCATTTGTAGGAGTTGTTTGCACACTGGGGGAGTGCACCATGCACGATGAGTCAAGTCCCTTTGGACCCTCTTCCTCTATCACCTTAGCCATCTCTGCCTTCTCGACCTCCTCTACTACAGGGACCGTGTTGCAGGACTCGCTCTCACAATCATTGCTTCGCCTCTCCTCGAGGTCTCCCTTCAACTCCTCTCTCTTCTAGTCCGAGCTAGAGCCTACCTCCAAGGGAGAAGGGCACTACTAGCTCTCTGCAAAGTGGGCTTGTCCTCTACCCGACATTCATACTTTGGATGGCTCTCTCGCTCCCTAGTTGGGAGGTATTGCTACTTTCATATGTAGATGCCTGACTGTGATGATTGGTAGGTGGACCCTCCTTCTACCGAGCCATCTAGTGGAGTGTTCATCCCTTCCTAGGATGATCCTCCCCCTCCCCCAAAGTGGCGGCTTGTGCCTAGTGCTATCTTTTCTTTTGTAATTCTTGTGCTTTTTGGTTGCCTTTTGGGCATTTTTGCTTCATATGTGACATTTTTGTAGGACCGTGAGTTTTTTTGTCACCCTTGCTAATGTAACTCTCTTATATTATTAATATAATGGGTAGTTCCAATAGTAAAAAAATATTAATACTTCATTTAAAATTCAATTATACATTATAAAATCAAAAGTATAAGCATAAATATAAACATTTCAAAATTAAAAATAGTCGGACATTAAACACACCCTCCAGATATTCATATACCCATTCTCAAGGGTTTTGAGGGCCTTTCTAGCCCCCACATAAAAATTATATTTTATTTATTAAAAATATAAATATAACATTGTTTACAATATACAAATTGTAGTTAAGACACAACTTAAATGACACTTTAGATCTCCTCATCCACCAATACATTTTAGAACGCCTTTAGCACCTGCAGACTTCAATAACAAAATTTTCAACAATACTTCAATTTTAGGTAACCTATAGGACAAGCCACTGTTTTGAAAAATAGTAAATAATTGATTTAAAAATAAGTAAAGCATAACAATCACACCAATTTATAGAAGGGAAAAAGTACTAACCAACACTTAGAGAGACAAACTCAAAGGCTCCATTAAAGAATGCAAAACACATCTTTCACCGAAGACAAAAACCAAATAAATACATTATTAATTTCCCTTTAAAAAAAATTCCATTTATCCAGTAAAAATTAAAATAAGAGATTGTTTTCATCGTGACACAAAAACCGAACCAAATGTTAACTTCAAAAAGTAGTTGAACAAAAAATTACAAAATGAATTGAGGAAAAATATATGGAATTAAACTAAACCCATAGATGCATTTGTTTGAAAAACAAATATGTACAAATTCAATGTTAAAATGTAATAATGTTTCTAGATCGGAAACATGCCAAAAGAAATTATCCATTAAAATGCAATAATGTTTCCAAATATAAAACATGCTAAAACAAATTAACCAATTATACATTTGGTGGTTAAACCAAGTAGATTTGAAACCTAAGCTATAATAAAAAAAGCTAGCCTTGAATATATTCGAAATGAAAGTTTATAAACCACTAATAAGTGATTAGTTACATTCGAACATATGTAAAGCCCTAAATCAAAAATTACACCATTAATATAGAATTGTGTGTGTTTACATTCAAAAGTTGCATAAGCCATACACATTAAAATAAAGGTAAACCATCTCAAACGAAGGAACAAAAACATGGGCCATTACCTGTGGAAAAATTCAAAAATACATTTGAACCATAACTAATAATAGATTAACGTATGTACATCTACCCGAATAAAATTACTTTTGTAAACCCTTTAATAAAAAAATTACACTAGTAAATTGAGTCCATTTAAAATTTGAAATGGAATAATGAATCATGGTAAAATAAAAAATAAATAAAACAAAAACAATTTTGAACCATAAACAATAAACGCTAATGTAAGTGTGCATCGGTGAGAATAAAGTTACTAAACTAACCAAATCAAACTTATGAATATGCTAAGTAAAATTTATAAACCATAAATTACTAAGGTCACAGGCAAATCAAACCCCTATCAGGGGGCAATCTATACCATGGGAATTTACTCAAAACCCATAAAAAGATCTCTAAAAAACACGGATCACGATGTCAATTTAGCTCATGGTCGTAAAAAATAATTAAAACAAACAAATAAAAAAACATTGGTCCAAACAACTTAATTATGTGCTACAAAATCAAGTAAAAATCTACAATTCATGGTAACAAAAAAATTAACAAAGAAGAAGCTCAAAATTACTTCACACATTGAAATGCCAATGCAAAAGGTTATTACAAATGAATAAATTAACCTTATGAAATTCATAAACCCTCACGTAAAAATCATGAGGTCAAATTAAACTCCAAAAATCCCTAAATCAGTAGCCTAAAATGCTCAATACACATGCAACTTAAGCCTTGTGCATCTGCTAATTTTTTTAAAATATCTCTTAATCAGTATAATAATGAACACACAAAGAGAAAATCATATGCATTTACTTCATTAGAGGAAATTGAATGTTTTAAAATGAGAAAATCATATGATGTAAAATGAGGTGAAAGATCGTAAAACTTCATCAATAATCTAAAAACTTCATAAGAGAAACTAATAATATAAGTTTAATAATACTTACCATCTTGAAATTTTAATCCTCCCTTCGCCCGATTCACTTCCCGCTTTGGCTATCCACCCGGTCTAATTCACTCCCTACATTATTTCTCTATCATGTGTCACCATGGTAGGCCCTTTCTCTAGGGTAAACGCCTTTCGGCGTAAAAAAATTACAACTTGGATTAAACTTTAGCTTAAAATGCAAATACATCAAAAATAAACATTGCAATCGATCGTAAAAAACCCAAATATGTCAAAGACAAATGTAGAAATTTCACCTAAAGTGTTAGTGTGTTCTCTTCCGACATTTTTTGTCCAATTTTGGTTAGGTCAACTCTATTATAAAGGCGATGGCGCTTTGTTATCACTCCATTATTATTTGAAACCAACATAATAATTATTATGTGGTATCCAGAATTAGCAATCCAATATCATATAAGTATCCAACCTTTATCACTTTTAATTTTCTAATAAATGTAATGAATGGTAAATTCTCTTCATTCCCCTTTTAAATGCTCATAATTTTTTTCGCAGAGGATGCGCGCCATCAATATTCATATCTCAAATGTAATAACTTTTGATGAACAAACATGGGGATGCCTCGACAATATTATTGATGTAATAAAAACTAGATTAGAGAGAATGATAGCTGCAATGTATATATGCATTGAACAGTTGAATAGAAACAAACTAGTGTTTGTACATGTACAACAATACTCCCCACGAGATGAATAAAAAAAATATAAATGGTTATAACCATATAAAAATGCAATAATGACTATTTAACTAACTAAGCATAGTAACAAACTAACTACCACAAGAATAATTAACTACCTACATGGTAAACGGTAAAAATAATTTAGAAGAGAGGAAATCTCCAAACATTCCCCTCTTAATTTTGTAATGCCTCGGAGAAGAAGAGAGGAACTCTCTGAACATCTCAAATTTGTCAAGTGCAAGTGACTTCGTGAAGATATTCACTCATTGTTCAGATATTGGGAAAAACTAAAGCTAAATGTTGTGTTTCAAAACATGATCATGAATAAAACGATCTTGTACCTCAATTTTCTTCATTCTCTCGTGAAACACTTGACTAAAAACTAGTTTGAGAACACATTCATCATTAACATACACAAAGTGGTGAATTTATCATGTGCTACTCCAAGTCCCGCAAGTATGCGATGTATCCATATGGCTTCACGATATCTCCACCTATAACATGATATTCAACTTTTGTGGAAGACTCGAGAAACAATTTTTTTCTTTCTTCTCGATGATATTGAGCAAGTTCCAAAATAAAATAGAATATAGAAGTGGATTTCCTATCATCAATGTTACCTACATGATCTAAATCCAAATATCCATTAAAAAAGAACTCGATCATTCTTTTTATAATCTAGACCAAAATCCATAGTCCCCTTGAGATATCTCAAGATTCTCCTTGTTGTTTCCAATGATAAACCATGGGTTCCCGAATGAACCATGAAAGATAGCTAACTACAAGGTGATATATGGTTTAGTATAGGTCGGTAAATGAGACTCTCAATCAAATTTTGATAGAGAGTTGCATTTACTAGTGGATATAGATCTATACGAGACAATTAAAGCCTCATCTCCATAGGTGTTATAATCAAAGTGTGTAATCCATCATCCTAAATTTATCAAGTGGTGTCTTAGTGTATTTCAACCGAGAAAAAAATATATGATTCTCCTTTCACCATACTTCCAATCCAAGATAGTAGTGCATGAGCCTAAGATTTGTCATGTCAAATGATTGATTCAAATTTTTCTTCGTTGCATTGATCATCTTCACTATACTACCAATGATGACTAGATCATCAACATATATAACAACTATCAAAATCTCTCCTCCTTGTTTCTTGAGGTAGAGATTGAGATCATATGGATTCCTATCAAATCCATGTTGAACAAAATGCTCATTAATTTTCATGTACCAAGCCCGAGGAGCCTATTTAAGGCCATACAAAGATTTGATCAATCTACATACCTTTGTTTTTTTATCCAGTGTACAACGAAACCCTTTGGTTAAGTCTTGTAGACTTCTTCATGTAGATATCCATTCAAAAATACACTTTTCAATAGAGATTTACATTTACCAAAGGAGATGGATATGTACAAGATAACTGAAGTCTCATCTCCATGGTTTTAGAAATCGGTGTGAAATCCATCATCCTAAATTTCTTGAGTGTTGTCTTGGTATATTTTAACTCAGAAACAAAACATGATTCTCCTTCTACCATACTTCCAATCTAATAGAATAGTGCATGACCTCGATATCTCGTCATGTCAAATGATCTATTAGGTCTTTCTTTATAGCTTTGATCATCTTCATTGTACTATTAGTGATGACTAGATCATCAAAATATTAAAAAAATATCATAATCTCTCATCCTTTCCTCTTGAGATAGAGATTGGGATCGTATGGATTTCAAAAAAAACCATGTTGAATGAGATACTCATCAATCTTGATGTACCAATCCTGTGGTGCCTATTTAAGGCCATACAGGATATTTGATGAATATATATACCTTTGCTTCTAATCTAAGTATGAAAAAACCCTTAGGTTGAGTCATGTAGAATTCCATCTATAAATCTTCATTCGTAAAGACATTTTTCATATCCATCCGATGGAATTTCCAACCTGATGTAAATAAATAGATAAAAGAGCATCCCGATAATTTTGATCTTGGTTGTGGGAGAAAATTTCTCCTCGTTGTCGATTCCTTCCTTCTATGCATACACCTTTACTACTAGTCTCTTTTTGTACTTGTCAATAGTCCCATCTGCTTTGTACTTTGTTTTGAATATCCATCTACAACCAATGGGATTATTCCATGTTGAAAGATCTACAAGCTTTCGGGTTTTTTTTTCACAACTAAATGTGTAGTCACAAAATCATGCACTTTAGACATTATTTATCCCGGTCTCATACTACTATTTAGAAGTTTCTTGAGTGAAGAACATACTAATTAACCCCTATATTTTGGCCATTTTGTTTTATTTTATTTCTTCATTACTGCACCCTTTTCATCCACATGCACACATCTATTTTTGTCATTTCTCATTATTTTAGCCTCGACCGGGACGCCTAGGCTAGTACCAGTGGTGCACTTGGGTGCCCTGGTCCCACAAAGGGTGCCCAAACCTTTTGCACTTTCTCACCTATTTTTGGGCTCTTTCTATCAGTTTGGCATCTTTATCTTTCTTGTGGTCAACCTTTTCAAGATTAATTATGAAATTAAATCAAGAGAACCCTATAAATATAAATTTAATAGACCATAATGAGGGACCTAGCATCACTTACTATTATCACTCCATCTAGAGTTGCATCCATATATTACATTGGAGATCACTTGCATCCACATAGCTCCATCATCAATGCACAAGACTAGGACATCTGCATCACACTTCATGGGGGATTCTATTCTATTCCATGCACACATTCTATTACATTTTCTACATAGTTATTTCTCGCTACTTCACAAAGTGCAACTGACACAAGAGCAACCTAGGGCATGTTCACACACACTTACACATAGAACTACATCGAGTATGAGATGTAGTGCAACACTCAGTTAGTAAGTCTGCCATTGTGGTAGCTGAGGTCAGTCTAACCCCTTCATATGCATTTTTATTTTTAGGGTTTGATGCTTGTTTTGGGGTCTTGCAGGTCTTTCTTCCATCTTGAGTTATTGGTGACATCCGACACATGATAGTGAAGTTGATGCATCTAGCAGCAAGGGTTTCAAATCACCTTTTAGCCCTGTGAAGATAAGATTCAAAGATTTTGTGTAGACCAGGTGCCCAAATTACAAAACCGAGCACCTGTAAGCACCACAATCCTCCTCCAAGTGCTCCATTCCAGCTCCATCCTTTTCAGTACCTCTTGCATAGTCGTTCATGCTCCTAATTTTTCTAGTCTGCTATGCAATATAGTCTCGCCACTTCGTCAAATCAGCTGAGTGCTTTCTTCTTCCCTCTTGCGCATTAGGTTTTTATTTTCATTAGTTTTATTATTTATCTCATTTACATATTGTCTTAGTGCATTTATTTGTTGTGTTTATATGTCCTCCTAGATTATATTAACTATCCCTTACTACACTAGTTAGTTATATTTTAGTTAATCATTTTGGTGAACCCCACAAGTTTTCAACACTTCCTTTTTTATCATGTCATCTCCTTATCAAGTTATGGCTCAATATTCTTATCCTACCTATGCACCCACTAAGGTCTCAGGCATAGTTACTACCGCTGCTGATTTCATGTGTGTACGTACCCAACATCCTCCTCGCTTCATCACGCCTAAGGATGATTCATCTATTAACGTAGGTGTTACTCATCATACTCGCCTTAATCCACCTACGAGATCTATCCACATATATTCCACCACCCATTACTTCGATAGCTCCTCCTACAACCTCTAAAGGCTATGACATCATTGAACAACTTAAAAATACACCTGTTAAGATCTCTCTTTATGACTTATTACGTAATGCACCGATTATCGTACTCAGCTTGAAACTACCCTTCGTGTCATTCACATTGAAATTGATAACTCTGACGTGGCCTTTGCACACCTTATACAATATCTTCATAACCTACCGCATGCTATATCTTTTACGAGATGAGGACATGTGTCCTTTTACTAAAATAAATTTGTGTGCTCCATTGCTTATCACCGTCGTTATTAGCATAACTTACATTAAAAGATTCCTTATTAATAATGGATCAACCTTGAATTTATGCACTCACTCATTTTTAAAGTAATTGGGTATTAACAATGATTTAATTACTAAAAATTCTACCCTCATTCGCGGTTATGATTCCACCACTTGCCCATGCCTCAGCATTTGTCTTTTATTATATCTCCGTGTCATGCCTAAGACCATTCTTATTGATTTCTATATTATCGACACATCTTTTCAATTTAATATCTTGTTAAGAAGGCCTTGGATTCATGCAATGCATGTAGTCCCATCTACTTTTCATCAATGTGTTAAGTTCTTGCATGATGGATATGAACATACCAACGACCGTTGATCTTGAGCCATTCAAAAATTGTTGCATATAGATCCCATTACTTCTATGCCCATACCAACTTCGTAATAAATTTAATATAAGAGCCTCGGTACATATGACATTGGTCAATCTAGCACTTCCCAGTCTCCTCCCGCCACTTGCAATGCTCCATCTATATCCGCTCACACAATGGCTATTTTTTCCTATAGTATTTGTCCTCGTTAGTGTTCCATCTCCACTAGTTACGGCACCTTCTACTCCTCCAACTACGGTTCCACCCACTAACATACTTGATAGTGCCACACAACAAGATGATGTTCACACTGATGATTCTAAGGATTCTGATGATGAGGTTGATGCTATAGAACTTACTGATGAATCATTAGGGAAACTCAATTTTACTCCTCTAGGTGTTGACGATTCTTATTTTGAAGAAACCTTTGTGGTCGACGGTCTAGGATAGTATAGGTTTAAATATCCTCCATCTACTAATGCTATGGTATTGTATCAAGGATATCTCCACAGTGTTGACACTATTTCCTCTTCTCCTCCATGGGTCGCAACTCTATTATCTCCTTTTACATGCACATTATTCATCAACATGTCCTTTTAGAAACACATCCCTATAGATTCTACTTGTTCAGATATTATTTTCACATGTGACAATTTGGCTAGGTTTGGTATGACACTCAATGAAATCTTACCACCTCTTCATTCACCACATATCTATCATGGTTACTTTCACATTACGGTAGCCTATGGCTTGTGTGTCTTTCATTTGATCGTATTTGTTTCAGGTACCCCCATGATTCTCCCCTCAAGCTTCTGGTTAGTCCCGACTTGACTATATTGGTGGTACAATAGATGCTCACCACTCTTCACTCACATTTCCTATGCCTTTTGGCTATATCTCTATTTCTAATGATTCTTCTCCCACTTATGTTCCCAATATCTCTCGTTGGCATGCTCATGGTTGTCCATTGATCATGTTTACTTGATGAATAATACACAATGAATGTGTACACACTCCACCATAATGGGGCCCTATATGACCCTCCTCATTCTATAGCTTATCAAGTTTTGATGCTACTCTAGTAGGTTTCAATCATGACAATGATGATCTTCTTGATAGCATCCCATAATCATCTTTTCTATCCTACACTTAGGGGGCACATCACTTAATACAAGCCCCCTTTAATTTCGCCATAACATCTATCATTTTTGCATAGGAATTTTCATCACATGCTTTTGCATCGTCACTACCCAACGACACAATCTTATGCTTTGGTTCACACTTAACTATTGAGGGCTTACCACACATGAACCCCACACACTTTGCATTATAGGTCTTATAAATTGTATTTCATCACACATCACACGTCATACACCATACATTCTACATTTAGTCTACAACATTTTGAATTCCACATATTTACACATCCTACATTATGATAGTCATCATTAGGCATACATCATTGTCTACGTGTCTTACATCTTATCCTACATATTGCATTATTCGTTTGTCTACATACCATACATATTACACTACGACATTTTCACACATATTCTACATATTATACTAGTCTTCATCATATAGGAGTCTAGCATTACATTACTATTCTATCTACATACATTACATGTCTCTCCATGCATTACACCTTACACATTTTACACATCTAGCATTACATTCTACATACTATACACCTTAAGCATACTACACCTATTGCACACTACACTATACATTGCATTACTATACATCACGCATACTAACACATTCTATTCACCTTGCATTTCAAACATTTTATACATATTGCATTGGCATATTTACACATTCAACTTTATCACATGGTCGTCTTTTATCATTACATATACTACATTTCCTTCTACGCACTGCATTCATTACCCGATGATGCACTTTAGTTCCTCGGTCCATACTAGACTATGCCGAGGGTTTACAAATCAAATGGACCTTACACATTTACTACTCGACCTTTCACCATGTGACATTTCTCATCTAGTGACATACAATTTAGGATAAATCGTCACATATTCTATCATTTTGTAGTGGTATACACCCTAGGTTACATCACCACTCCCTACTATTCATCTTGTAGTGACATACACTTTAGGATAAATCGTCACCTATTATATCATTTTCTAGTGGTATACACCTAATGTTACATCACCACTCCCTCTTTTCATTTTGTAGTGATATACGTTTAAGGCTAGATCATCACTCATTCATTCATCTTATAGTGATATACGCTTAGGCTAAATCATCACTTATACATTCATCTAGTTGTGATATAGCTTCGGCTATAAGGTTCACACACACATCTTCTCTAGATAACATCTCATCACTACACCCACACATTCCTCACAGTATGTTAGATATAACAAACACTTAGACCATTCCCTAATGATGCACTCTCATTTACGGTTCATTCTTGATCTTGAGGGGGTGAACCAAATGAACCTCATTGCATACACTTCCATTCACTCGGGGGCATGTGGCTCCCATCATCCCATCTTGCATTCCATCCCATCCATCCACAACATATTGCATTGTCTTGGGGGAATTTACTCTTGTTTGTTAGTGTTTTACATGACCACTAAACTACACATGTTAGATTGATTTATTATATGTCATTATCTATACCATCCACACATGCATCTTCACGCCTTTGTCTAGTTGTGATCACAAATACAAATCCTTTACACATAACATGGATGCTTATCTTCTACCCTTCCTACATGGGTCGTTGGGGGCATCCACATTTTTCAATCACAGTACTATTATTTCATTTTGTACTTAGTACTTCACATTACGTGGTTATTCATGATTTGACATATTGGTTATTTCTCTAACTTACTAACGGTTGTTTCATGTGTAGCAATTGTTTTGCACGATTACATGTTTCCATGACTACTTCTTTTGCTTATTTGTGCTTGTTTTTCATTGTTTACTTCTTATGTGTGGGCCTTGCCCTATGTTTGGTGTGCACACTTGTTTTTGTTTACGACCATGATGGCCTTGCATGTCTTGCGACATCATGAGTGATGTCCCATGTTTACATCTTGATTTGTGTGGTTTAATTGTCTTCTTGTTTACACTAATTTGCTTACATTGTCTGCATAGATTACACATTGTCTTCTTACATGCATGCATTTTAATACTAACACTTTTTTTGCTAGCCATCCTTGTTCATGTACACCTTGGTTTCTACGAATCGCATTCCCTTTCCTTGCAGGAAAAATTTACAGAGTACATGCAATGGGTCTTCTTTTGGGGCCACATTCTCCTATCAACAATGTTGCATGTGCCCCCAAAGAGGGGGCATCATTTGGGGTTTTACATACGACACAAAGATTCTACGGTGGTTCGGTTTAGTTATATTCGGTGAGTGGGTTCAGACTAGTCTATGAACCCCATACACAGTGGCTTTTATAGGATATGGTGTCCTTAGCATTTTGGGAAGCATCTACAGTTTAGAGGTTACGGTGGGTGTGCCTATTTAAACTACTTCAGCCATGGCGTAGGATCGCCCAAAAAAATAGGACGATACGAGATCTCCTCAAACACATTCAAGGAAGAAGTTAGATCTGGAGGAAAAAGCATTTCCTCCCTACACTTGCAGAGAGATTCTATTCTATTTCTTGCACACATTTTATTACATTTTCTACACATAGTTATTGCTTGCTACTTCACAAAGTACGACCGGCACAAGAGTAACCTAGGGCATGTTCAACACACACTTGCAGAGAGAATCGCATCGGGTCCGAGATGTAGTGTAGAGCTTAGTTAGTAAATCCACCATTATGGCAGCTAAGGTTAGTCATACCCCTTCATATACATTTTTCTTTTTAAGGTTTGATGCTTGTTTTGGGGTCTTGCAGGTCTTTCTTCCATCTTGAGTTCTTGGTGACATCCGGAACAGGACAATGAAGTTGATGCAACAAAAAGCAAGGGTTTCATATCACCTTTAGGCCATGTGAAGATAATATTTATAGCTTTCACATAGACCAAGACACCCAGTTGCATGTTAGAGCACTGCAGTGCCCCATCCTCCTCCAAGCACTCTAGTCTAGCTAGATCCTCCAACTCTACGAACCCTTGCACAACCATTCCTTCTCCCGATTTTTCCAGCCTCCTCTGTGACACGCCCCCACCACTTCGTTGAATCAATTGAGTTCTTTCCTCTTCCCTCTTGCACATTAGGTTTTCTATTTTCATTAGTTTTATTATTTATCTCATTTACATATTGTATTAGTGCATTTATTTTTTGTGTTTATATGTCCTCCTAGATTAGATTAATTATCCCTTACTACACTAGTTAGTCATATTTTAGTTAATCAAAATGATACTCAACATCCATGACATATTTCCAAGATTTTGAATGTTGAGATTCCTCGACAATAGGGGGCTCAACAGGTTTCAAAACTCTACTCATCAAAGCAAAATTTACCCCTTCTTGAGATTTCTTTGCGTGTCCGTGGTTTAGTGGTGGATGTATCCAGGGAAATATCCAAATTTGCATCTCAAATCATGTTTTTTACCACTTGGGCATACCATTTATTGTTCTCGTGGGTCGTGATCATGTCTCAAGATCATCAACATCCCCACAACACTATCATCATCAATGGGAACATCTTCTTCTATTTTCACAATAGATGTGCTATCTACATTATGTGAGTTTGTATAAGGATTATTCGCTTCCTTCTTCTCAAATAACTCAACATCTCTCGCTTTGGACTTTCCTGGTCTTCAAATCCATCAATTTGTACCCAAGAACCTCTTCACTATAGCCAATGAAGATGAGTTTCTCTGATTTCATGTCCAACTTATTTATTTTTCTCGCTTAGGTATATGCATGGTAGATTTATGCCTGAATACTCGGCATGTGTAATGGATGGATTTTGATTCGACCATGTGTTGTGTGGTGTTACTTTGTCAAGAGCAATTGTGGGAACTGTGTTCAACAAATATATTGTTACCTTCACTACTTCGGCCTAAAATGTCTTCTCCAATCTAGAATAATTGATCTTATATGGCACCATCTCCATGATAGTATGGTTCCTTCTCTCAACAACACCATTCTATTGTGGTGTGTGTGGAGGAGGCATCTATCAACGAATCTCGTGAGCTTCTAGGTAGGATTTGAACTCAATACTAGTGAATTCCCCCTTGATATGAGTGGAGATATCTAATATGATGTCCAATATCTTTCTCAATAGCCACTTTGAACTTATTGAAGTTCTCGAAAGATTCACTTTGTTACAAGACAAAAATACCATATTTTTCTCAAAAATCATCAACACAAAGCATGAAATACTAAAATCCATAATGACTAGGTTGCATCGGACCGCAAAGATCAATATGAACCAAATCAATCTTACCTAGAGCTCGATAAGTACTCTTATGGAATGAAACTGTGTATTTTTTTCTTGCGAGGTAGTTAGGAAACTTATTTGTATCCTTCTTGAGATATGGAAAACCTCTCACCATATTATACCGATGAAGTGTATCGAGATATCCAAAATTGATGTGACCAAGTCTTTGATGCCACAAATGTGTAGAGGAGTTATTCTTAGCCATTACTTCTTGATCATTCCCATGGGCAAAATCAAACTCCCACATTTGAGACTTTTACAACAATTTTTGAGCCTTTGGATTTATCTCAAATCAAACACATTTCCTCACTCAAATTACTATCAAAATCAACATTTAGATTATGATCTAGAAGTGACTAACCGATAAAGAAGTTCATTGTTAAGCCGAGACATATAATACATATGATAATCTCCAATGTCATGAACCAAGAGGTGGAGAAATTTTCTCAATACCTTGTACCGTGTAAGAAGATTCATCACCTAATGAAACATGATTTTTTAAAGGTTTTTCCCTTATGGTGGTAAACTAGTCTTTGTGCTCGATCATGTGTTGAGTGGCTCCCAAATCAACGTACTCAAATAGACTAGATGACATGGATGGTTCACTAGAATTGTTAATTGAAAAAATTCCTCATCATCCGAATCATCTTCTTTCTAAGCTACATTTTCTTGTTGATGGGGTTTCTTTCTCCGATTTCCCTTCTTCTCGGGCTTGTTTGTAGTGTGACTATACCTTATGTGATTGTTGATTTTGAGGTCCAAAATTATTCAATGAACCTTTCTTGTATGTTTTGTACTAATAATCTTGGAATTCATGTCCTCATTTACGAGATAGGACATTTATTCTTTTGTTTGTCCCCTTGCTAATGCTAGTTTAGGGAATTTTGGGAAGATTGTGATTTGTCTTTCCTTTGTGTTGAGAAGATAGTGCCTTCTCTTCTTCTTCATCTTTATTATAAAGTTCCTCTTCTTGATGCAGCAAATTCTTTAGCTTCTCAAAATTGATGGTATGATATGACAAGTTGATTTTCATCACAAAAATGCGGTAAGAGGGAGGAAGTGATCTTAACATAATGGGAACGAGAACTACATTAGAAACCTCCTCTCCTAGGGCTAGAAGTGAAGACCTCAATAACACAACTCGTTGTAAGAAATCCTCCACTTTATCATTCGGCTTGAATTTTAATGTAAGCAACTTAATCTGCAAATTCAATATGGTGTTCTTATTTCGGGCCTTATAGAATCGCTCACTTTGTCCCATGCTTCTTTGGTTGTTTTAACATCTTGAATGTGGGGTTGCACATAATCGGACACCAAAAGAAAGTTATCAACTTGGCCTTCTCGATCGCCCTATCAAATTGTCATTGTTGGACTACATCATCTCGTAGATTTGGTTGATGAACCATTTATAATCTTGTCCAAATTTCTTCAAACTCGAGTTGAGTTCCACTTTTGGTCTTCCACGCGTTGTAATTATCACCACGAAGTAGTTACGACTCATGCAAGAAGAATTTTAGAGTGCATTGTTTTCTATAGTGGGTGGTTAGACTGCTCCTAACTAGAGGGCACGTTGGCACAAAACAATGCAAAAATACACTGAAAATATGTAATTACAACTAAATATGCGAAAATTTTAATGGTAGGAAACTTTTTTTTTTTTTTTTGCTAGGCCTTGGTGGCCTTCGGAGCTCAAATGACTCAAAATGCGAAAAGCACAAAAAAAAGCGAAAACATCCCTTTCTGCACCCTTCCTTCTACAAAAGTGGCCCTAATCGCTTTTTAGGATCCACAAGAGAATTGTTTTTTTGCACAAAATAATATTTTCTCACCATTTTTAAAGGGGGTTGGTTGTAACTAGGTGATTTAGCTACAATTTCTCATTGCTATATTTGGCAGCAATATTATAATATCCTCCAACAATAAAATTTTTAAAAGAGGTGTGGGTGAGGGTGTTAAAACCTATGACCTCCCTTTTATCAATGGCTTACAAACCTTCCATTAACCAACAAAGTGCTCCGTGTGCATGTGGAGTCAATTAGAGGACTTAATATTTAAACAATGTTTAAAAAGTAACTAACTTTAAAAAGAAACATGGATGTTGCTTGGAAAGCCACGTGGTAGACTGTGAGCGGATTGTTTAGGATTCTGCCCAAAGAGGATCCGAGAATTTTTGTATATGCCTTCGATTTTTATTTCTGTAACTTGTTTTTTGCCACCGCCGGTTATTTTCCTTGCAGGTTTTTTTGTGGTCTGCAAGGAGTGGGCTCGTCTCAATGTAAAAAACTGCTTGGTATGGCTTTGATGTAGATCGTTTCCCAACTCGATGGCAGGGGAGGATCCAACTTGGCTGGATTTGGAGCTTATCTCACCAGTTCAGGTCTTGACCTCGGGGATCAGTGGTAGGGAAATGTTAACCCACCGAACTCACCAAATGTTGACTTCTCGGCTCAATTCAAACGCACAATTTTTTTGAAATGCAACTCAAATTGGTCTTCAACTCGCTTTCCAGCTCGCCTAGGTACCCTCTCATCTCTCCCCTTTCAACCAACTCGGTGCATAGACTGCTAAATTTGGAGGTGGTGCTAGAGTTAGTTGTAGCTAATTAAACCTCTAAATATAGAGGTAAAACCCCTACTTAGGGAAATTTGATTTTTTTTTCTTTTATGAACCATATTTTTCCAGTCTGCAACTAATTTTCTTGGTGCAAGAGGCACTAGTGGAAAAAAATTTGTTATTCTTTCTCCTAGAAAATGAATTGGAGGTCAGGGGATGCGTGGCGAGATTGTGAAGTTGTTGGAGACAACACATGCTCTCCCGGTAGGCATATTTATTCTCTAATCCTTTTCACACTTCTACAACCTCCTATAAATTTGGCTTACTTGTACATGCTCCTCAAAACCAGCTCTGATACCAAATTCTGAGGAAACATGGAGGTAGGCTGCAATATATTATTAATATATGAATCAATCATATTACAATGCATATTAGGGCTACAATATTTATAGATATTGCTCATCCTGAGTATAAACAAAATATTGTTACATAGTTGCAACAAATAAACCACTACGTGTTGTACCAAACCAATATGTGAATACAACAAATATGGTTATAAAACCATACAGGAATACAATCAAATAATATGGTTGTAATAAATAAACCATATAACTATATAACCAACAATTAACCGCTTATTTATCATAGTAAAATAACTATTTAATAAAGGTAAAATTAATTAAGGTAAATACATAAATTACCTATAGTAAACTAAGTTTTACCTAACACACTTTTTACCGAGATGGTGACAAGTGACAACTTCAGTACCTTATAGATGAGATGCGGGAGCTAAAAGTTGTCACCGGAGCTAAAAATGAGTTTTCTATTCAACCATGGTTAAATGGTTGAATGGGGTCACACTTTTATGTACCACTTGTCCCATTTGCACATGGTGCAATAAAAGGAGACAAAAGGTGAGAAAATACACCATGGGGGGTTTGATCATGAAGAGGGGGTATGTAGTTAAGTCATTTACAAATTTGGGTTGATTCTAGGTGCAAAAGTGCTGAGGTGTGAGTTGCGAGAAGTTTTCCAAGATGGGTGGTCAGAATTTGGTGTCCCCCTTGTCCCCTTTTCACCTCGGGGACAAGCCAAGGGGACGATAAGGGTTTAAAAGTGCAACCAATGGGTCCAACTATCATGAAAAGGGGACTTGGCAACTTAACTCTTCCATACACCTCCTAACACCTTAAGTCATGTTTTAAGTGACAAAACTTCTTGAAATGATGGGGAACATACTTTTTTCCCCCTTATACCATTTCCACCTCATGGATAATCCAAGGGGACACAAAGGGTGAAAAATTGTGACCAAGCCGATTTGAAATGATGTTGTCACCCGTTGAGTGTAAATTAGGACACCAAGGGTGCTTTTTCTACCCTGGGATCATGGAAGAGTGTTTTGGGGTCAACATGTATATGATTTTGACTCCAAATCACCTATTGATATTATTCCATCCATTATCAGGAGCCCGTTCTACCTACAATTTTATTTTTAGGGCCTATTTCATTCTTGACTCGAAGGGGTAGTTATAGTGTCCTGAATTGTCATAGAAGATTTTTAAGTTTTGGAACAAAAGTGATGTGTCCATCATGTACAGGGTTCCAAGACCTTTCATTTTATTATTATTTTCCTCCCAACTCCTTCCAAAACTCCTAGAATAATCTAGACAAGTTAGCTTTCACCATTGGAGCCTTCATTCTTTGTGTCTAAAATTACCCGATCTTGCTCAAGTTGTTCCTAACTTCAATTTATTCTAAAAATCCTTAAACCGCCTTGATGCTTTCATTTTTCTCCTATACAACTCTCATATTATTTGAATCTTCTTTTTCAAATTTTGGAAGGTGTTTACCACCTTCAAAATGGCAAAAATGGCCCTTTCTAGGCCTTTGGGGGTAGTTGTTCTTCCTTGAATCTTAGTGACTTCATCAATCACCTTAGGCATATATCCCTAAAAATTAAACAAACTTGATAATATTATCAAGACGTTCCTATGAGCCAAAATGAGGGTGAAGCCGAGGACAAGATGGCTGCAGAGGAAGGGGTCGAGTGATCGGGAGAGGAAATTTTCAAGTGTGGGCTTAGTTGTCATGGCCAAAATTTTCAATTTTGTATGTTAGACATTTAGCATGACAACAAGAGGAATAGAAAAAAATAGAAGTTTCATAAACATGCAATATGTCAAAATACAATGATGAACAAGCAACCAATGAGTGGATAAGAGTGACTTAACCGATATATGAATTTCTGACTAGATGTGGGTTGAAATGGTGGTAAAATAGGCTCAATTTAGATTGTATGTGATTCGTATGGAAAAGAGATATCAAAATATATGCGTAAAATATCTCTTGGGTCTAGATAGGATCGCCAAGGGCGCTAGTGTCCGAATTGGCGTTAGTGTCCTAGCAAGGTGTGCGAATCGGTTTTTTCGGTTTATGATAATATTGCATTCACTTTTCTATATATTGCATTCACTTCGTTTTAGGATTCTCATGTCAAACTTGTACCTCAAAAATAAACCCTAGCTACATGCACAAGACTCAAGCACACATTATATAGAATAAAATATGCATATGCTTAAGTCAGTTGACCGTAGTGGTCACCCCAATGTGATTTTCACCGAGCGTTGCACTATATTTCAAACTCAATGTATTTTTGGTGTGTGTGTGTGTGTGTGATAGAAATCATGTCCCTTGAAGCTAGGTTTCCCTTGTGTAAGTTGCACCAAGATAGCGGGCTACAACTACTTTTCCCCAAGATAATGTGTGTTATGGAATTCAGAAATTTCCCTTCTTATGCAATGAATAATGTAGCTTAAATGCAATCCTTAAGTTGCTCATTTTTCCCAAGTAGTAGATAGAAAATAGTAACCTAGCTACCCCTTAGAATAGGTATTAGTTTGTGTAATATATGATTCCTTTCCTTGAATTTCGACATTAACAATGGTAGGTTTCACCCCCAAAGTGATTAATACAAACTTGTAAGAGATAAACAAGTGATATGTCAATTTAAAAATATAAGAACCAAGAGAAGGGATAGGAGTGCCTACAAGGGATTGTAGCATCGTCTGCTATTATCCCTTACTAGGTGCTTATGTCCAAAAATCTCTAAGGATAAATCAAGAAATATTTAACTGAGTAACACATTGTGTGATGTCCAAAAGTAAAGGGATAATTCCATAAAAGTAGAGGATGAAAGAATGGAAAGATAAAACAATGTCAATATAAAGCAAAACAAGTGTTATCAATGTCTAGTTTTCTTGTTTAGGAATCATGCATATAACAACATACTAGAGGTGTGATGTAATAGTAATAAGTGCATAATTTGTGTCTCATGCAGTGCCACCTACTATTAGTATACTCTCTAGTGAAGTTTCATTAGTTGTCTCCTTACCTATCTTCAAGATACTACATGATCTCATTTCATTGCATAATTTTCTTGTTTCTTCAAAAATAGGTTCTCATAGTATTGATAAGTTGTTCAAACCACTTTTGACTAATGAACTTAGTTCTAAGTATACCTCTAGTGATAGTGAATGGATTAATAGGGAAGAAGCTCTAAGATTTTATATCCCTAATAAGCTGGCTATCTTTGCACCCTCTCCTGATATAGGATCTCCTAAGGATTTAGATGATTCCATTTCAAATGATGATGAGTTTCTAAGTAAATGGACATGTTCCACACAATTTCCTAAAGACACTCTTGCTACCTTGCTTCCTATTTTTGATATAGTTGATGATGGTAATAATGGACATTCTACTACTTCTATAGATAGTCATGTACATGGTAATGGTAATATTCTATGTGATAATAAGGTTACTAGTTTAGATGATTTTCCTTTTTTTTAATGATCTTTCGTTTAACAATATTGCTATTTATGTTGATGACTTTTCTCATAATGTAGCTAATAATCTTAATCATGTTTCTATTTATAGTAATGTTGATACTCATAATAATGTTGCTCCACATGATGATGTTCCTATTTTTATTTATGAAAATGTTGATGTTATTACATGTTTCTCTACACTCTCTCATGTTATAGATATCTAGCTAAGTTAGTGTCGTATCTACGTGAAATTATATTTGTTATAGATTATAATAATATAAATGTTATTTTTATTATATATTTAGAGAGTTGTTTGAACAACTCTTGTGTATAGCTTTTTAGTTGAGACACAATAGGGATTTCTTCCTTATTTATAGGAGTTACATTCCTATATAAATATATTGAATAATTAATCAATAATATAGTGTTGTAAATGTTATTGTTATGTTCAATCTGATATAAAATAAAGAGACACTCTCCTCTAAAATGGAAATTTAGTTATGTATTTGGGTGCACCCTATGTTCTTCATTGTCATGGTAGTTTCTTTGAGTGTAAATAGTTTGTAGTTTGAAAAACTATAGTCTTTAGTGTTTTTGTTGAGATATATAAGTGTAATTTGAGGATCAATGAGGAGTGGTGTTCAAATGTAATTTTTTACCACTAGAAGAAATTTGAAGGACATACATCTCCTTTGTTAAACTCATAGATTTGCAGTCATGGAGAGATCATGTGGAATATACGGACATAAGTTTGAAACATGAAAATACAGTATTTAGGGCACACAAATATAGTTGCCTCCAGTTTAAGCACTTGTCTCCTACACCCACATGTGTGTCCACTCTATGCACTCTATTTGATTTTCCCGGATTCGGGTATGCTAGAATCATGCAGTCAGTTAGTTAGATAGATTTTTTGGATCCTTACGTGGATTAAACATAGACTTGCATATTTCCCAACTACACTGCGGTTTTGGATCTTTTAATTCCAGTGTGATCATTAAAGCTTCATACCAAATTAATCGACTTTTTTGTAACAATGTTTTCCCTTGATCATCTCCATCTATTTTTCATTACTTTTAGATCTACGCAGCAGTCAGTCCTTTGACATTTTTCGGTTCTTGGAAAACCCATAAATACAAGGCTTTGACATCCCTTCATGTCAAACATACACTTTCAGTTATGAACAACAGTCGAGGGTCTATTATGTTGATAATTCTAAAAGCTATTCAATTACGGCTTGCCACATATCAAGGAAGCACTCACAAAACCTGCAGTTTATCAACTTTATCGTATTCTGATAATATTTCTTTGTGGAACTATGATTTAATGCATGCATAGATCTGTATATCTCTTCACCCACATGAAACTTCATGCAAATTCTCTAACTAATAGGTTTATTTATATTTTGTTTCTCATTTCATATAGTTAGAAACTCGTTCAGTCTTAATTTAGTTCTTTATTATCATGTCAATCATTTTAATTTTTACATCTAAAATGATTCAAATAAAAGTTTCTTTTATAGTTAAATTCATTAGATATGTTTATTATGGTCACTTATTGTATTCACATCAAAGTTAATATTATCGTTTTAATTGTATTGTGAAATTCAAAATTCTCTATTTTTTCCACTTTAAGTCAATTATAAAAATCAAAGTTTTAATATTAGAGTTGATGTTAAGTAAAGTGTCTTAATAGAATCATTGTGAGTCTATTGTAACTCAAAAATTATTTGTGTCAATATTCAAAGAGTCATTTTCGTATACCATTGTCAAAACTTCTTATTGTAAAAGTGTCAAAAATTAAAAAAATTGTCTCGACACGCTTTTTGTAGCTTGACGTCCTCTAAAATAAAGTGTTTCACATTGTAGGGGAGAGATAAAAATTATGTACAATGTGGAAACCAATGAGCTTTAAGTTCCAATCTACTAAGTAAGTCACACATCTGCATAGAGGGAGGAGTTCGAATAGTTACCTCTCATCACCCGAATGATGGGGCCACACATTGATGTTGTGGCATATGTGTTTGCAGTATGTTCATTTTTTCAGCTTTGTTTTGTATGGTATTGAAATAAGAACAAAAGTGTATTCTTGTTCACATAATAAGCGAGCACAATTCTAATGTAATCCTCTAATGTAAAAAATTATATTGGAGAATAGAAAGCACAAGAGTATTGTAACATCATGGTATTGTGGTTGGTAAACCACTTGTAAAACCATCCTTTTAGGTTGTTGGCGGGGAAAATTTTAAGGAACCCTCCAGAAAAAACTTATAGAAATCGCAGCGAATATGGTCGTAACCAAATTCGTAGGATTGGCGAATTATCTAAAATCAATCATCTTGATATTGGCAACAAAATATGTAGTTTTGAAGCAAGTTGTGGATGGAGTGGAAAATGTAGGATAATTTTTATGTAATGTAGATTTTTTTGGCAAATAGAAACAATTATGAGAATTTTGCAAACATCCAATAGAGATATTTAATTATCCCCTTACAGGTTTGGATGTTGAGTTGCTAACTACACACGTGGCACAATCACGTTTGTCTCGCATACCCGTGCTCCACACCCTTTGACAATAGTAATGTGTTGGCACTTAGTGATCAAGATATTTCCATGTATAGATACATATGGATTTGTGATGTGAATTATGTTTTATTAAATTATTTGTAAATATTTTGCATCGTTTAATATATGAGGATCAACAACTTATGCTCTATTTCGGGATGAAGGTCTGACACACCCACATGTCAAATGGAAGTCCCCGAAATAGGTCTAGCAAAGTGACAACTGTCATCCACCAAATGATCATTGGTATTGGTCAATTTTAACAAGTGAACCTTGCGAAATAGTATTTGTCATTGGAAAAATTCTTTGTTTCACATGGCACGTTTAAGGGTATCTTTGAAAGAAATGGATTTGAGGCATGAAATTGAAAGGTTTCACTATCCATAACTCTAAAAGGGGTCAAAGAAAATGTAAATGTATCTAATCCACCTACACAATGGGTTTGTACTTAGTATAGACATAGGCCTCATTTGGGGATGTAGGAAAAGGTTTATAATTATGTGTCCAAAACCCCACCCAAAAATAAGGCTCTAGCCTATAAAGGTTAAATTTGAGATTTCAACTGCAAGAAAAGTTTAAAACAATGTAAAAGAAACCACTTGTCAAATAATATATGTTAGGAATAAAACTTAGCTTAATTCATCATTAGTTGATATTTGAATAAATGTAATAAGTTAAAGTATTTAATTTAAATACATTAAACTTATGTCAATAGGTATTAGTTATCCTTAGTTGTTAGTTAATTAAGTGATAGTGTTCTCATCCCAATGTTTGTGGGATCATATTCTATCTTGCATATTTTTTCTTGGATGATTTCCATGAGGGGCAATAGGGGCAGTTAGGGGCAATATGCTATTTTTGCATATTTGCTCAAATTAGATGATTTGTTTCCATATATTGTGGATGAGATAAAAGTTATCCAATATCTATAAATATTGCAGCTCTCTCATTTGTCTGTAATGCTTGATTTTGATATTAATAAAATACACAAGCACCATCTTGTTTCTGTGTAAAGCTTTTGTGTCAAATATTGTTTTCAAGTATTCATTATCAAGATTTGGTATCAGAGTAGTATTCTGATCCGAAGAGGAGTGTAGGAAGTTTTAGAGAAGTTTAGGGAGATCTGGATAAATTACAGAGCTAGGAGGAGCCATAGATGCCCCCAACCATTTCATAGCCCCTACTCGGCTCCACACCCTGAGTCACGGTTGATTTTCAGTTGAAGAACACCTGGAGTGCAATCATAGGCCCTTGTAAACTTGGATGTAACTCTCTTGCAAAAGGTGACATTGTTTCATTCTCTGTTTTTTAAAGGTACATGTACCTGCAATTTTATTTTTTAAAATGGAAGCATTTTGAATATATATATATACAATATTTTTGATCTGTGGGGACCCAAGCTTTTCAAGCTCCCCACATTACTTGTTCTTCCTCTTCTTTGTACTTTGTATTCTTCTTCCTCTTCTCTGTATTTGAGCATTTAAAAAAAGATCCAATCAAATGTGGAAGTTTCTCTGTGAACTTGCACCTGCCAGAGGAGTAGAAGAAAGGATATTTCAACAAACTCCAACGTGCTTGCATCTGAAACGAAGACTACAAATTGAACATGGAGAAGATTTGCAACCTGCAACAAAAAAGTTGCGTTGGAAGAAGGAAGAACAAGTTGCCTCCAAGCAAAAAAAAACTTATGCGTACAAAGAGAAACAATAAAAGAAAAGTGTGGCCAAGGGTTATTATAACGCATATGCAAAGCGGATGAACTGCAATCGCGCCCTAAAACACACTATGCATGCATGTAAGTCATTACTGCGTTCGGTTTTGAAATTTTTGATTTTAAATTTTTTCCCATTTTTGGACGTCGTGGAAAAAATTAGAAGTACAAAAAAATTCTATTTTTGGAAAGGGGCCCAAAAAGATATTAAAATTGCAATTTAAAAAAGGCATAACTTTCAACTGGTACCTCGGATTGAGGTGTCGTTTTTTTTTAAAGTGTGTTTTTGCGAGCTCTACGTCTTGGTCAAGTTTTTAATCAAATTTGGAAAAGACTTATTTTGTACAAATTGCTAAAATAAGATTTTTGTATTTGAAAAGGCGAAAGAGTCCAAATTTTTATTTTATTTTCAAATCGGCCAAGAGAGCCATTTTATTTTGCAAATCGGCCACAGAGCCAAAATTGTAACAACGCTAATAGTGCCAAAAATTCATTGTACACGGCTGAAAAGGAGCCCAAAAATAAATAAAATAATATTTATTAGGGGGTGTGCATGCTTTAAGGGGGAAAAGTGTTCAATTTTTGCTTCTACTATTTATCACTTTTCACAATGGTCAGTAATTACGGCACCAAAATTCTTTTTGCCAGATTCTCAACTTTTGCATTCTGATAATTATCTAGCATGGAAAACAAAAATTCGTGCACAACTTGATTTTGAAAATCTATGGTCCATTGTTTCTGGTACATTAACAAGATCTGCAACAAATGTTACACAAAAAGCTACATTTGATCGTGCAAATCAAAAATCAAAGTTAATAATCTTGTTTAGTGTTTCAAATGAGGTACAACCTCATATTCATGAGACCACAACAGCAAAAGAATCTTGGGACAAGTTGAAAATAGTATATGAGTCAAAAATAAGAACACAATACTTCATCTCCAGAGTCAACTATTGAACTTGAAAATGCAACCAACTGAAAAAGTTGAAATGTTTTTTAGAAGAGTAGCAACTTTGTGTGCATCACTTCAAGCTTTGGAAGAAGAATTAATTGACACATCACTCGTGCCTATAGTATTGAGAGCTCTTCCTCCTTCTTATAGGATTTTTGTGACCACGTTAAACATAACTGGTCAAACAACAACTTTTGAAGAGTTAGTGAATATGCTACAACAAGAGGAAGCTATTCACTCAACTACTGAAACTGAAGAGCATGCACTTGCTTCTAATCAAAAAGGAAAAAAATAGTTTAAGTCCTGGTAGACAACCTCGTAAAGCAAGGTAATACTCAACAAGGCCAAAAGGACCAACAAAAATGTCTTATTTGTGGTCAAAAAGGAAATGAGTTAAAAAAAAATTGGTACAACACATTCTAACAAGGATCATTAAGTGTTAAAAAGATTAATTACCAACAAAAAAATTGGTCAACAATAGAGTAAACAGGGACAAAATAATAACAAGTGGAAGAAGAAACCAACTCAACAAGGAAATGTAGCCGAACAGGAAGATCAATTTGATGATGATGACTTCTTATATTCTGCATAGTCAAATGAAGTATCCAATTCTACAAATCAAATTTGGTATGTCGACTCAGGTGCAACTCGACACATGACATGAAAGAAAGATTGGTTCTTCACAATGAGTAAAACACCCACAAAAATCATGTCTCTTTGGGTGATGATACATCATACTAGTGTTGAAGGCATTGGTTCCATTTCACTACCACTTGGGCATCATAATTGTAAAATTACAGATGTTCTTTATGTCCCTGGTTTAACAAAAAAATTGTTATCCGTGAGTCAATTATTAGATCACAATCTCAAAATTGACTTTGATTGTAAAGGCGGTAAAAATATGTGCCTAATTCGAGATAAGTCACAAAGCTCCAAAATTGTTGCAAAAGATTCAAATGTGGGAAGAATGTTTCATTTGAATTTTTTTCAATGAAATGATCAAACACTTGTAGCCAAGGATACATCATCAGCTCAATTATGGCATCGAAGACTTGGACATGTGAGTTTTGGCTATCTTGACACACTTCGTCGATACGACATGGTTAGGGGTTTACCACCTCTAAAAATGGTATAGATAAATGTCAATTGTTTGGGGAAAACAAAATAGAGCACCATTCAAACATAGTTCATTTCAGGCTAAGGAAAAACTTGACTTGGTGCATACCAATTTGTGTGGACCAATGAGACCTAGCCATTCCGGTTTCAATATTTCATGCTCTTTGTTGATGGTTTTTCAAGAAAAATTTGGATATATTGTCTTTCTACAAAATACCAATCTTTTGAAACTTTCAAGAAGTTTAAAGCCCTTGTTGAAACAAAGTCTGGTAGGAAAATAAAAACACTCTGCTCGGATAGAGGGGGAGAATGCACCTTCAATGAGTTCAATGATTTTTTAAAAACACATGGCATTCATCATCAAATGGATCCTCCTCACACACCACAACAAAATGGTGTTGTTAAAAGGTTAAATCTTACTATCATGGATATGGTGTGATGTATGATTGATGATGCAGGTTTATGAAAAACATTTTGGGCCAAAGTAGCTAAAACGACAGTTTATTTACTAAACATAGTTCCCACTATGCAGCTCTTGATGGAGTAACACCACAGAAGCATGGTCAGGGCATAAGCCATCTATTTCACACCTTATAGTTTTTGGATGTAAAGCAAGTATGCACATTCCTAAGAAACAATGAACTAAGCTTGATATGAAATCAGAAAAACTTATCTTCTTGGGATACAGTGATGAAGCACTTGGCTATAGACTTATGAATCCAAAAACAAGAAGGGTATACACTAGTTGGGATGTTGAGTTCTTTGAGAAGAAATAAGTAGATGCTCCTTCCATACACTCACATGATGAAAAATTATCCCTACAGTGAAAACAGAGGATGGTAATCACTTTGATTATGACAATGATGATGGGGAAGATAATGAAATTCAACCTCCCACAAGTAACACAAAAAGTATGCCTAAATGGTATACAAGTATGATTAGAGATGTAAAATTGGATAGTGTCCCCGACACATCTACCACTGGAATGAGGACTCGCAGTATGGCTCAAAATGAGGTCAATTTGGCCTTAATGGGTAAAGTTGTTGAAACAGTCTAACCCTTGGAAGATGCTATGGATGCGAGAATATAAGTCACTTATGAAAAATAATACATGGGAACTTACGGATCTTCCACCAGTGGAAAAAACCGATTGGATGCGATGGATCTTCAAAACGAAGTACAAAGCATACGGAAAAATTGATGAACATAAGGCCGACTAGTTACTTAGTGATATGCTCTAAAAGAAGGCATTGATTATGAGGAGACTTTTGCTCCCATAGCTAAGATAAAAACTTTCAAGTTAATATTTTCTCTAGCTGTACAATTTGGTTGGAAAATACACCAAATGGATGTGAAAAGTTCCTTTCTTAATGGTGATTTACAGGAATAAGTTTACATGACTCAACCAGAAGGTTTTGTCATACTAGGTAAAGAGGAAAAGGTATGTAAACTCATAAAATCACTATATGGTCTAAAGCAATCTCCTAGAGCATGGTACATAAAAATTGACGAGTATCTCATTCAACATGGTTTCAATAGTAGTTCATACAATCCTAATCTCTATCTCAAAAGCAAGGGGGAGATAGTGATCATTGTAGTATATGTCGATGATCTAGTCATCACTAGAGGATCAGTGAGGATGATTGATTCAACAAAGAAAGATCTAACACGATCATTCAACATGACCGATCTCGGGATTCTGCATTATTATCTTGGACTTGAAGTTTGGAAAAGATAAAATCATATCTTTGTGTCACAATTGAAATATGCCAAGACAACACTCGAGAAATTCAATATGATGGATTATAAGCCATTTTCCACACATATGGAGACAAGACTTCAACTATCTCAAACATATCCATCACCACAAGTAAATGCAACTCTCTATTGGCAGTTGATCGGGAGTCTCATCTACTTGACTTACACTAGGCCAGATATCAGTTATGCAGTCATCTATCTTTCACGATTCATGCAAGAACCAAGAGTTTCTCACTGGAAAGCAACAAAGTGGATGTTGAGGTACATCGGAGGAACTATTGACTATGGCCTAGAATACAAGAAGAATAATAACTTCTTCTTGACATGATATTCAGATTGAGATCATGCAGGAAACATAGATGATAGGAAATCCACTTCAGGATTTGTATTCTTTTTGGGATCTGGACCGATATCATGAGGGAATAAGAATCGACTTGTGTTTCAAGATCCTCCACAGAATCAAAATATCGTGCAGTAGGTGGAGCTGTTTGTGAAGTGATATGGCTCCGACGTATACTTAAAGGATTGGGAATACAATAGAAAGATCCAACTATCCTACATGTTGATAATGAAGGAGTAGTAAAACTTGTTTGGAATCCAATTTTTCATGAGTGCACCAAACACATTAAGGTGCAAGTACATTTCATTCGCGAACATGTTCATAACAACGACATCCAGCTCCAATATTGCCCAACATATATGCAATGTGCAGATGTCTTCACAAAGTCGTTTTCTCGAGGTAAATTTGAGGGTTTTAGAGAATTTCTCTTTTGTTCACTTGAGACCATGTTGAATTAAGGGGGAATGTTAGGAATAAAACTTAGCTTAATTCATCATTAGTTGATATTTGAATAAATGTAATAAGTTAAAGTATTTAATTAAATACTTTAAACTTATGTCAATAGGTATTAGTTATCCTTAGTTGTTAGTTAACTAAGTGATAGTGTTCTCATCCCATTGTTTATGGGATCATATTCTATCTTGAATATTTTGTTCCCGGATGATTTCCATAAGGGACAATAGGAGCAATATGTTATTTTTGCATATTTGCTCAGATTAGATGATTTGTTTCCATATATTGTGGATGAGATAGAAGTTGTCCAATATCTATAAATATTGCAGCTCTCTCATTTGTCTCTGTAATGCTTGATTTTGATATTAATAAAATACACAAGCACCGTCTTGTTTCTGTGTAAAGCTTCTGTGTCAAATATTGTTTTCAAGTATTCATTATCAAAAATATAAGATTTAGATAAAGTAGGTTAAGAAATTCAAAAATAAAATAACTAAAAGTAATTTAATCACAATATAAAACAATGTAATAAAAATATCTCATGGGTTAAAAGAAAGGGTTGGCTCATAATGTTATTAAAATTGAAAAAAATATAATCAATTTTAAATTGCATTGGAACAAAGTGAACACTTCACATATAATTGACATCATTCAAAATCAAAAGATAATATAACCATGCTTTCTATGTAACTAACCAATAACATATTAACATGATAATTGCAAATGATATTATAATTAGTCTTAAGAAAATATTTATAATGTTCAATGTTGTAATATATTAGGAATAAATTTTAGAAGCACAATGGACTGAGATGGGGAGGGGTGAATCAATCCTTCAAAAATTTCATCTAATTGTATTTAACTTGTGTAAACCATTAACCATTCAACCATGCATTAATGTGAGCTTAATAACATGAAAAAACCATTCATAAGAGCATAAACAAAGAGAGTACACAAGAACACAATATGTGAAGTGGGAAACACTCAAGGGGAAGAAAACCCACTGAAACTTTTGAATATATTACTCAATCCAAAATACTTGCATGAATATTACACATCACACAAGATTTGTTTAGTGAGGTACCAACCCCACAAAGAGCACCAACCCCTAGTTTAGTAGGACACCAATCCTAAAAGGAGGATACAACCCCTAAGATGATCAAGCACCAAATCAACCACCTAAAGATGAAGATAGATGATGTATAGTTACTCATACAATAGATAGTGATCACAAATTCAACTCTAACACTTCAAAACCCACTCAAACAACTCTCTTTTCTACTTCGCCCAATATTGATCATTCACAAGCTGATTAAGTCTAATAACCTTGAATACCTTCTAATATGACATCCTCACCTTCTCATGTTTCTTCTTACCTTTGCCATTGATCCTTCTAACACTCTCTTTCACCTCCTCTAGCTCACTCACAACTCTATCCACTCCACTAGCTCAAATGAGAAAATACATTCACTTTATATACATGACTCAACTCCTAAACACCTCTAGGTCAGCCATGACCATTAAGGTCATTCATACCAACAACAAAATGCACCTACACACTCATATAAAATTGATTCTATAAAATATGTATTTTATTATGAATCTAAATGTACAAAAATGTTATAAATGAAATATAATGAAATATGAATGCTAAATAATTTATTTGATTTTATCAATGAAAGGAAATAAGAGGGATAAGGTACTTACCTCAACTTCGCTTACCTCGCAATGACCTCACACAGACCGAGAAATGTGATGAAAAAATAGGTTGGGATGTCGCAAAGGGCCACAAAAAATGTAGCAGATGTGGAAATGACTTGACCGGGGCACTTGGGGTGCTCGGGTTTGAATTATGAGTGCACCGGTATGCAAAAATGACCGAAATATGGTTTTGATAGGGTCATTAAATCTTCCCACTTGTTCACTTCTTGTCACGTATATGTTGCATCTAGTTCACTGATCTTGCCATAAACCTACAATGAAGAATGACCTATAAAACCCCACACAAAGCATCAAACCCTAAAAAAGAAAGATGTAAATGAAGGGGTTAGACTGTCCTCGCCACAATGGTGTTCTTACAACTAAGCGATGCACTACATCTCAGCCCTAATATAGTTATGTGTTCTTGCGTGTGTTATAATGCTCCTAGGTCACCCCCACGCTAATGACACCAAGATAGGGGCAATAACTAGATAAAAATGAAAATGGTGGATGGAATAGAATGAAATCCCCTTCCTATGTGTATACAAAGTAATAGCCCAAATGTAGTCCCTTGCTCTATGTAGATAGCTAGCCCTTGATAAGAATAGTCCACCCATATAATGGTATGTATGTTGTGTTTATATAGGGATCTCTTATTCAAATTTCAACACTAGTGACCCGACATGCCGATTAGTACCTCATGAGATGGGAGGGAAAACCAAAAATACTAACCTCAAATGACACAAATGAGATCAAACACAAAGATTAAAAGGGCACCCAGGATGGACAAGAGCACTGACACTAGTGTCTAGCCTTGGGCGCTAGTGTCCAGAGATAAGTGATGATAAATGAGTGAGAAGTGATAGACAAGGATCCTCGAGACTGACCACACTCACCTACCGACTGGACCTATGTGTATGAGTGACGAATGTGCAAGATAACAAGAAATGAAGACCAACAAGACAAAACAAATGGACTACAAGATGGGTCATCAGTGAATACTTTCCTTACGCAAGATCCATATATAAAACAACATACTTAGTGGTATAATAATAGTTTTAAGTGCATGATTTTGTGTCTACATTTGGCACCACATTATGTTGGTGAGTGAAATCTCAGTAACATAAAGTAGATAGAGATGCATACACGAAAAGTTTGAAGAATCCCATGTTGCTAAAGTACTCGAAGTGTGTGGTAGAAGTGTGTGCCGAGTAAAAACATATAGCATGATGAACCATGGATCAATGTGTCGATCTATGCGTGTAACGAGAGATGTGAGATTGTTATGAGGAGCGCTAAATGAGATTGATGATTGTGATGTTGAAAGATTGTAGATTTTAATTTTTGTTGTTGATGGAGATGTGATGGGGAAGGAAGTGATTAGTTCCCAACATGGTTGCGCATGTGTATGTGTGAGGAACTAAGGATTTGGGTGTCTTTTGGCCGAGGAATAATGTAGGGAGAGAAGTCTAGTATCTCTCTAACTTTAACTACATCCTCAAAATATCTAGCTGCTGCAAATGGACACAGATCAATTTTTGGTGATTTTTGGATCCATATTTTTTTATTCAAACGTGTTGACCCATATAGGAGCAGTATAGGAAAGGAAATGATGTCTCATTTCCCCCACTCCAAGGGTGTTGCCGAAATTTGTATGTGTTGGCTTCCATGTTAGGTCATCTGGAAGCAATCACGAGATGTAGAATAACTTCCCATGTTAGGTCATCTGGGAAAGTGGTGATATAACTCCCAAGTTAGGTCATCTGGGAGAATAAATGCATTATGTTTGTGTTGATTGATTGATGTGATTTTGATTATTGTAGTGATTGAAGTGTATATGATTGATGATTAGTTACTAATGGGGATATTTTACGATTATTTCCCTAGGTTAGGTCATTAGGGGGAATTGTTAAAAAGTGATGTGAAATGTCGAAAGGTGTATGATAAAGTTTTCAATAATGATGAATTATGAATGTAGCTTGATGATGTAGTGGTGTAAGGGGAATTATAGGATGACCCCAATTGTATGCCCCCTTTCGGTGAAAGGGGAAGTGATGATGAGAATGAACGTTGAGCCGAAAGTAAGCGCGTAATGATGTAATGGATAATGTATGAGAGATATCACCAAAGTGTGTGTATAATGAGTAGAAAATGATTTCAAGGAGAAATTTTGTGTATGATATGATAGTAGGTGGAATTTTGAAAAGAATTTCACAAATGCAGGATAGAAATCAGAGTAAGAATGCTCAAGATATGTGAGAAATCATGTGGTGTGTATTAGTAGAGAAAATGAGTGTGAAGAATGACTATAGTAAAGTGAACAATGAAAAGTTACTATAAATAGTAATGTGATAAAGTGATTAGGAAACTCATTTGTCTTTTTTGTGAGTGTGATAGTGAGCTCGAGTGTGTGAGGATGTGGTGAGGATGCTGCAAGTTAGAGCACCACAATTGAGTCGATTCGAGATGGTAGTGGCAACCGCAACATCGTGCACTATGGTGGAGTTGGTAAGCGTAATTGTTTTCAAAAATGTGTTGATATTAGTCATTTTTGATGAATTTTTGTGAAAAAAATATTTTTAAATTTCTTGGTGTTTTAGACTTGGACAAAAGCGGTGAAGGTGTTAATGACCTTTGGGACAGGAGTGCCTGACACTGGTGTTGGTATCCTCTACTGGGGTGCCCAGTCCTATGTCCAGGCACCTATGTCTAGAAAGCACAAGGTTGAGCCTAGAGTAATGTAGATGTCAAAATTGATGTGTGTTGATGTTGTATGATGTTCTAATGTTGATTTTGTTGTCATTTTTTGGTGTGCAGAGGGATAACCATTCAAGGGAGTTTCATGGTGGCCGCCATTTGAGTATGTTACTCAAATTAGGGTTTTCAGATGATGAGTGGGATGTTTTGGACCATGTCATCATGCAGCACATAGCGAGGATGGGGGATGTGCCCCATAACATGCCTATGCTTACAACTCTATGTGAGAGGTGGTGTGTAGATACTTGCACATGTTGGTTACCTACAGGGGAGATGACAATCACACTAGAGGATGTATATCACATACTGCAATTACCTATTGTTGGCGAGAGGGTACATGTTATGGCAATGGATGATATGTAGAGACAAATGAGGGCCTCTAGGTGTTATTTTGTGGGACTCAAGTTCCTTTCAGGACCATATTAGCCTAGTTGTTATTTTGAAATCAAGGGTTCCGCGATTGTGAAAGTTTATTTCGTGGTAATAACATCGTCAATTGCAGTGGAGGGTGGTGGCATAGGCATCTTATATAAGATGCATGACATCTGTCATTGGATAGAGGAGGAGAGCACTAGGTATGCTTGGGCACGATATGTGTTGGCCCATATTTACGAGGATCTATATAGATTTACATAGGAGGAACATGGGGGTGGTATTAGAGCTACACCATTGTTGCATGTATGGGCCTATGATCATATCGTGGTATTGAGGCCAATTGGTGGGGCTCGTGGAGATTGGGCGATGGGTAGGTGTATATGGAAAGAGGATGGATATTGATGCTCGTAGAGTGATGATAGATCACATAGGGCCGAGACCATGGTATGGAGGCCATGCCTAGACTATGGAGGATGTGACAGAGGATACCGTAGAGTTACGGTGCATATGGCGGCATAATGTGATTAAAAGATCAATTTCCGTGGGTGATCGAGCTATTTTAGGTTGAGAGGGTTTCATGATAGTTTCATATGGCCCAAGACATGCCCCCAGAGCCATATATAAGGTTGAGATCCATTAGGGAATTGGAGGAGGCGGGAGCTAGAACATGTCTCATAAGAGAGCAAGCTAGTACCTCTAGGGCCGTGCAAAGGCAGATGTGGCACAGAGCCGATAGAGGTGGATGATGCGGGGTGTATGGAGGCATACCGAGCATGGTGGTCCTCATATCGGTAGGTGGTTTTGTATCCAATATTGGCGAGATGTAGCAATATTTACACCGGAGGAGGAGCGAAGGGGCATGCACATGGCCCCGATAGTGTAGCGGCAATGATAGAAAAGTGTAAGTATTTGTATGGTTTTGTTGTGTGATTTGTTACATGGTTTGTGAATTTTTATTTTTATCTAACACATAGATATATGGATGCAAGTGACGCATATTGGTCATTGATTGTGGACACATCCGTCTCGCACATTGACATGAAATTTTCCCAGATAAATAGCCACGGGTGGAGGCATGCTAGAGCATGTAGATAATATTATGGGTTAACATGCCCATTTGTTTAAGCCAATTGCCATAGCAGTAGAAATATGTATAGTGCTACGAGTGAGCGAGACAAGGTACGAGAGGAGGCACAAAGAGCTAGAGAGGTGATCGGTGGAGGTGCTTTAGCTTAGGATGTATTCAGTGGTTTGTAGAGTTGCATAGTCACTTAGTAGAAAATTCTACAGAGAACAAACTATTGTGGAGGTAGGTAGAGAGATAAAAAGGTCAGAATTAGGAGTGCAGAGTTAGTGGTGAGCCTTCTAGTTATAGGTCTTTGGAATTTATGGAGAGTGATAACGATGATGAGATATGAGATGTATTGATGTACTAATGTAGGGGACCTTCCCCTCAATGATGAGATGTTTTGTGACTATGATTTTAAATGAAATATATAGATGGATTCATTGTCGTATGATCAATGTGTTTGATGTATATTGATGTGATGATGATGTATGATTTATGTGATTGATGCTACTTATATATGATGTTTGATGTGTTTGAATATCATTTGCATTTGTTGAATTGATTTGTGATGGGTAAATTTCAATGTGGAATAATGTGATTATAGATAGATAAATGATGATATAGCGTGTATGATGATAGATGATGTATGTAATGTGATTGCGCAAAGTTGAATTGTATGTATGAATAAAGTTGTGATTAAAAATGAATAATGTGTAAGAGTAGAATATGATCACATGTTAGTATGATGAGGATATGAGGAGATTAATGATGCCCCCATCATATAGATCATGAGGTTCATTTAGATAAGACCCCTTTGCAGTCAAGAATGAACCGTAAATCAAGATTGCATCATCATAAAATGATTAGATAATGTGTACTAGATGAATCGAGAAAGAAAGTGAAGAGAGTTTCTTATTGTAATAGATCCCTCAATATTCATGTAAGAACCGTAATATTACAAGTGCTTCATCGGGAGTAAGGTGATAAAAACCACATACCAAAGACCAAACCAATGTGAAATGGTGGAAGCATGTGGAATGAAAGCAACATGAGCATATGAGCCGAACTGAATATCAAGTGGAGAAGTGGTGGGAAGTGGAGATGTCAAGGGTTATGGAAGCCAATGTGTATTGGTAGCATGACGCAGCAGATGAGATGGGGCAGCGATAGATGGATGTGATGGAGAGCACATATGAATAACAACTTGTGGAGGTAGATGAAAAATGACCTTAGAACTAGATGGAGGAGATAACTCAACCGGAGTACTAACACACCTATAAAAGAGTAGAGATATGACCAATCATGGGAGCGAGAACAAAAGGAGATGATGCCCTTATCTTCTAATTGTTGCAATCGATCATGAAGGGTGCAACAATCATCATGTCACAATGGCCATTGATACAATGATAATTGCAATAAGGTCTATCACGTTGGTGCTACAAGCGGTGAGGTGGATGATGTTGATTAGAAGGTAAGCGTATCAAACGCCTATCAAGTAATGTACACAACACATCATGGGGCCTAGTGTGAAGAGGTCCCATGAGATAGGAGGAGTCTGAGGTGTAGCCCTACGTGGAGGAGGAGATGAAGGACGCTTATGTAATGGAGAAGGTTGGACTTGCTTGCGAGGAGGAGATGGAGACTGTGTAGGATGCCCAACGAATGGGAGTGGAGAATAAATAGATGATGTAGGAGTACTAGTAATAAGAGGTGGATATATAACATATGAATCAATGAGATCTTATTCTAATTCAATGACCCTATAGCTTATAAATGTGAATGATTCGCATGTGTCATATTGAAATTGTTGTTTCAAGGAGGAATCAAGCCGCATAGAAGATAAATTTACTTCTCTAAGTCAAGAGGTTGAAAAACTCGCTAGTGCATGCAAGTATTAAATCATAGAATGTAACCAATGATAGGTTTTGTTTGGCCCCCGATGTAATCTAGGTGGATGATTATAGATGACTCTAGGTTTGTTTTTAACTATAAATCATGAAGAAAAGTGTCTTCCATCTCACAATAGTACTTGAGAGATCCAAAGGGTATATTGGTGTACCACTCGAGAACATCATCTGTGAGACTATGGTGAAGGCATTAAGTAATAGTTGATCATTAGAATATGAAGCCATATCCATATGATAATGCTTGAGATGCAAGTATGGATTTCTAGTACCATCAAAACATGTAAATGTAGGCATAACAAAATCCTTAGGAAATGTTGAGTTGTGAATCTTTTTGGGAATAGGATTTCCATGCAGTGAATTATTATCAATGGATGCATAGTAGGCCTTGCTTTCTAATGTGAGAGATTGGACCTGAGACTATAAATGACCAACAACATGCATGAGGGACAAGATATCTTGTGAAGGAATAGTAGAGGATGGCAATAATGTGTTAAGCGGTTGCAATTTTCCATTATGAGTAATCATAGGAATATCAAGAGAAGACACATGATATTCCGATGCTAAGGGCATGGTAAGTGTTGGTTCTAAATAAGTAATAGGTTTTGAAGGACATGAAATATCCATAGAAATAACAAGACTAGCATCAAAAACATCCTTAGGAGATGAAGTGATAGATGGGGATGAAGTGATAGGAGGAGGTGAACTAATAGACGAAGATGAAGTGATAGGAGGAGGTGAGCTAATAGACAAAGATGAAGTGATAGGAGGAGGTGAGCTAATAGACAAAGATGAAGTGATAGGAGTAGGTGAGCTAATAGATGAAGAGGAATCATATATATTATTAGATACAATATCATAAGAAGATGACAATGGAGTGGGTGATTCACACTCAAGAAGTATGAAAAGAAGTAGAATCATGACTATCAAGTGGTTCCTTAAAATCAAACAAAAACTCAAATAGAAGGATATCATTAAGTGTATTATCTACATAGAATGAAGGAGTAGGAGAACTAGTATGCGATGCATTATGAGAAGCATTTTTAGAAATAGAAGAAGTATGAGATACAACTAAAATATCATCATGACTAGTATGAGAATCATTAAGCACGTGTTTATCATCATCAAGTCCAAGCATGAAACTTGGTGTCCCTAAGATTTCACCTTGAAATCTGGGACCACCCCTTTTTAAAAAAATCGTTATTTTCAAAGTAAAGGGTCGTTTTGTGTTTGTATTGTTCTAAGGTATACCCAGAGAGTCATAAAATCCAAATTCAACAAATACCCACATGCCTAAACTCACTCTATCCCTTCACTAGGTTTTGTCTGAGAGAATTATATTTATTTATATATTAAATAAATAAAGTTCTATTTAAAAATAAATTGTGATATAGTTGAACCCTACTGAGGATTTTCACGCGTGATTGCCTCCGCCTCTCAATGGAATGTTCACTAGGGAAGAGTTTTTATTGACCAAACTAATCGGCAAGTTATTTTCAAAGCAATTATGTCTGCAACTTCCAAATGGTTTTTCATTTTTATTTCTTCTGCATTTTGGTTTTTCTCCATTTTTCATTTGGAAATCCCATAGCCTATTCATTCTTCCTTCCATACCTTTTCTCAGACATAGGGTTTTTAAAAGCTATCCAAAGTGTTTTTAATTGCTAATTAATTTTTCTAAAGGTGACTAGAGCTCAAGATTCCTTCAAGAGATTGTAAGAGGTTGCTTGGTCCAAAAAGGTACAATAATGGATTTTATGAAAATAAGAAAAATACTGCCACCAATGTGTAGAGCGCAAGAAAATATGCACTTTTAGAAAAAACGACACCTAAAACGAAGCCACGAAGTGAAAGTTATGGCACTTGAGATTTTTTTGCTTCTAGATCTTTCTAGACCTTTTCCAAAAATGGAAAAATTTATTTTGTGCTTGTGTTTTCTTTACCAAAAGTCCAAAAATGGAAAGAAATGTAGTCTTTATGTCACCACAATTTTCAAAACTACCCTTCACTTGAATGTCCATGCCAAATATGGGAAGTCAAATCCAAAGCAAGTTGCAATTTTTACCCACCTATTACTTATGTTTTTCCTCGAAGCAACTTAATTTAAAAGCGGAAAAGTAGACCGCAAGGCAAGGTAAAATTTTACCTACATGCTTCTTATGTTTTTCCCTCAAAAGAAACTTAAGTGAAAAACCGAAAAGTAAACCCCAATGATGGGTAAAATTTTACCTTCTTGCCGCTTATGTTTTTTCCTCAAAAGCAACTTAAGTGAAAAGCGGAGAATTGGACCCTAGCAAGGGGTAAAATTTTACTTGCTTACCCCCCACGTTTTCCCTTGGCTTATTACCAAAAAGTGCAACCCATCCTTACATTATGAAATGCCTAAAAGCTTACTTCTTTTAATTTTTGAGAAACATCCAATTTTGGCGCCTGGGTTGAAAGGCTTCCTTTTTATTATTTTGGCTATCTGCATGTTGATGTGAGTGCAAAAGTGAATAAAATAATATTTTTAGCTTGCTTGGCATGCAAGAAAATTCTAAAAATAGAGGGCATCAGGATTTATAATCAGCTTTCGGTGAATAAATTAGATATTCATGTTATGGACTCGCATACTTGTTCAATTATTTGCGGAATGCTTCATTTATGCCCATATTGTTGAAGAAATTAAAATTCAATGTCCGATACATTGAATATATCTTCAGAAACAAAGGAAGAAATAGATCCAACTCTCATAATTGCAAAGGCTTCTGGAAAAAATCATCCTCTTGTTTCTAACGCATCTCATGTGGAAGTCATTGCATGGAAAATTCCTTTCAGGAGCTTGTGCATGTGCTCCCAATCTTCTAGTTGAAGCCTTCATTGAATTTACTTGTATTTGCCTTCACCCAAAGTGCTTTCCAGAATTTAAAATTTCTCATATGTAATTAAAAAAAAGGTGACAAGTTTTGTCTCGAATTGTTTACTGACACGCATCTTATTAGTACACATACTATAGAAAAAATGCACGTGCTAGAGAAGAAATGCAAAAGCTTCAAGGATAAGAGGGAAGATAGGTCAAAGGTAGCACCCGCAAGAAAATCTCAATCATCCGCTTCCAGATCCATTTTGGTGAGAATCAAAGGAAAAGATTCAACAACATATGGGAGAAAAAAACATCTCAGATTCAAGGCAGAGATATCATTCAAATCATTCATTACTAAAATAGATGAAGTAGAAGTACAATGCATATTGGATCAACATGCAGAGTATGGAGGAAGGAAAAAATGAAGAGTGTTGCAACTGGAATAACTTCTTTTTCTTTCTCTTATTTTCTCCGAAAAAGTAATTGAGTAATCAATTAAATTGTAAAACTTAGGTAATTGGCTTTAAAAGGTCATTACTTCAAGTTACTTGGAAGAAGTCAATTACTTGGAAATAGGTGGTAGACATGCAAAATAGAAGATTCTATTTTCAGTTATAAATCATGCATGTCATGCAAAGGGGAATTCCAAGAGGAAGACTCGCCAACTATTTCCTTTACGGCTTACATGCGGCAATTCATTAAAAACTTATTGTTTGTAATTGCCCTCTATACACTATAAATAGAGGAAGAGCCTATGGGTTAAGATCATCATCACAATTTGTTAATCAACATTCTTGAGTTACAGACTTTGTGCTACAACCCTTGATGTCATTTTTGTGAAAGCTGAGGAATTGAATAAAGGAAGATTTCCGGAGAACTTTGTGTCCACGGTGCATTTGCTTCTCACTTCTGTGTGGATCTTTAGATAAACTTTGTGTCATCTGAGATTTAGATTAGAAGCTTTTCTTTTCCTTTACTTATAAATATTGTGATATCTCCTTGTTTATTTAATCCATGTATTTGAAACCAACTCTGTAAACTATTGGTGGAATTACATATCTTCCTTTCTTCTTTCCTAAATTCCATTATTTCCCCCTTCTAAAATACTTCATAAACAGTTGTTTACTTGCTGCAAAATTGCTAAGCTATGGTTCATGAGATTTGTAATTAAAGTAAAACCCCTATCAAATAGTTATTAGGATTCATACTTACCATATTGATAAACATCTTACACGGGAGCCTCACCAGTAAATGAGGGAGATTTATCTCATGACTACCTAGATTTTTAGTTGTGGCAAAAATCTAGCCGACAAAACTAATAATAGAATCATTTATATTTTCATTAGAAATTTTAGGAGTGTGACTAACTGTATAACAAGTTGTACAGCAGGTAAAACTCGTATTATCGAAACAATGCCAATAGTATAATTATAATAAATTAAGAGGCACATTGCATTTATTAGTTAGGAGTTGTTGAGTATGATCTAGAAGAGTAACATCACAATATAGGGTAACAAGCTCAATTATGGTTGCCTCATCATAGATAGGATTAACACTCACATAAGGCATGACTAATTGAGAAGGAGAAGAGATATCCTTAGCCATTAGGGTTTTAGTGGATCCTAGGGAAAATAGTTCTAAGCTACGGGTTCACCAAAATGATTCTATAAAATTTATATTTTATTATGACTCTAAATGTACATAAATGCTATAATGAAATATACTAAAATATAACCATTAGATAATTTATTTGATTTTATAAATTAAAGGAAATAAGAGGGATAAGGTACTTACCTCAGCTTTATGTACCTCGTAATGACCAGGGGACTTAGCAATGTGATGAAACAACATGATAGGTTATCGCAATGGGCCACGAAAAATGTAGCAACGGTGGAAATGAATGTACTAGGGTTCCTGGAGAAGGATTGGGGTTCATAAGGCACTTTGGTATGAATTTTGGGCACCCAAGTCTACAAAAATGACCGGAATGTGGTTCGACAGGGTCACTAAATATTCGTACTTGTTCACTTCTTGTAACGTATATATCACATCTAGTTTGTTGATGTCGTCATAAATGTGTGATGAAGAATCACTGCAGAACCCCACACAAAGCATCAAACACTAAAAAAGAAATATGTAAATGAAGGGGTCGACTATCCTCACCGCCACAACCGTGGTCTTACAACCGAGTGTTTCTCTACATCTCGGACTCCAATGTAGTTATGTGTGCTTTTGTGTGTGATTAACTAAAAATAAGATATTTGAATAGTTAATCTGGTTTAGAATGACATGTAAATACAAGAAATAAATATAATGACCCAAGAAATTATGAAGATAAAACGCTAAACCCTGAGTACTAAGAAAGTCATAATGAATTCATCTAATTAGAGGAGTTCATTGACCGTGTCACAAAAATGACCGGAGGAATAGGAAGTAGAAATGATTGTGCAGAGTTCTCGAAAAGGATGGATCTAAGCTATCTAGCCGCACCGGGAGTACCCGGAGAGGGAATGTGGCATGTATAAGCGCTCTGGTCTACATAATGGGTTCCTTGGTCAAGTCAAAAGATTTAGAATCGAGTTTCACAGTCCTAGGTGGTCTCGAAACCTTTGATGTGTATCGCATTAGACTCGTTGTAGTGCGCTAGGTTTCATTGATAATCCAAGATTTATAAAAAATTGTAAAATACAAAAAGAAGTATCAAAACCCTAAAAAAATAATGCAAATGAATGGGTCGATCGACCTCGGTTGCCGCTACAATAGTGGGCTTAATAACCGAGCACTACACTACATTTCGCACCCAATATAGTTACGTTGAATCATCGTTGTCCTTAACCCCGCAAAGTGGCAGGCCAACTTATGACCTCAACCTTACACACAAATCCGACTAGTAGACCTCAACCAAATTATGTATCATGTTATATTGGATGTGTGCAACACCCCATATTAATTATACACTTCAACTTAGGCCACACATGCCCAAGAACCTCCTTTCTCCATGACTATTAAAACTACCTATTATGCCTAAAAACCACTCTTCACATTTGGACTTGTATAGACCCCCAAATGGCTTCACCAATCTATTAAATTACCTCAACCATATAGAATATATTCCCATCTACTTAGAACATCAATTTAGTCAATAGGTCAAATGGAAAACTTGAGAAAAATCAAACTTTCTTGAAAATAAGAAAATATGAGAGGGCTTCACCTACAATCAAGACTCCAAATCACCACCACATGAAAGTTGGTATAATACTTTCCATCCTCCAACCATCACATTTTACGATACAATGCATTTAGAGCTCACACCAACAAGTTTTCCTCCATCACTAGCGAACTAGGGTTTACGTAGGGTTTTTGACCTCGTTGGCTTCTTAGCAATTGTTCATAAAGCACATGTCCTCATTTGATCTCATTCCACCTATGAAACCTTCTTATATCTATGTAAAATCATCCCTAAATGGATTAGGTCCCTATGAAAAATTTACACGTGCCAACCAACACAAAACATTTCATATTTATCTAGGAAACTCACTTTCTTTAGCTTGGTAGGACTAAAAACATCATATCTTGCAATATTCTCATCATATAGACATGAAATTCTTTCCGTAGCTCTAGGAAAACCACTCTCAACTCCTATAAATCTCATCGATCATTCTTATCTTTGGATATTCTCAACCACCATGACTTACCTAGCTAGGTCATAGAATTAGTTCTAGTTTAGACCCAAACAGAGTAGGTTAACATCGTTATTTGCTTCAATACTCTTTAAATGGACCTAACTCCTTTGAGACAACATGTATCACACCTCTACATGACCTCATGGGCCCAAAAACCTCTATACCTGACCTTTATGCTTCATTAGGTCACCAAACACCTAGATTGGGTCTAGATGAAGACCTACAAACCCTGCTCACACCTTGCAATCACCTTTTGAGACCTGTATGAATGTCTCAACACAATCCCAACATGCTCTCCATGGCTCTACCATGTTTCAAAATCCTCCATGCATCTCTATGGACTTCCTATGCTATCACCCATGTTGATTAGACCGCCTAATTAGGCCTACTAGACCAAGCAATCTCACCTTTTTCACTCTTCCAACCATGACACTACTTGTCTACCCATGTCATCATCACTACAAACTTCCTCTTGCACTCCTTGTCATCAACCATTTTTCATTAATTTACTTGCACCTTTTACATCAATGAAAACATAAGCACACACATGTCAACAATCTCCTCCTTTGTCATTGATGGAAAAAAACCTAATAATTCCCACCCTTTTTACATTAATGACAAATCACATACATGTAACACACAGTATCCACATTTTAGTGCCACATTAGGAACATCTCTTGGTTGGAAATATAAAACAAAATCAAGGTCTTCATACTCCTTTCTTAACACTATTTTGGCTTCATCATGTCTTGAGAGCACCGTATTGTTAGGTTGTGGAGCCTGTTTTCATGTGAGAAAGTGTTGAAGACTATACACTAAGAGTACAATACACTTTCCACAATTGTATCATCGGGGTTCAGGGGTGCAGCCCTAAGAAAAAAATTGGGCCTTAAAACGTGCTCGATATACCAGGAAATGTGATTTTCTCATATGAGCGGGATTTTTACCCATAGGTTTATGGGACAGTTTTTTGCCCATGGTTTTGATACACACGGTTTTGTAAAACTGCTTAAGCAGTTGTTTACTTATGTGGTTTTATGCATATGGTAGGATATGGAACATTACGAGATGTGTTTTGAATTCGTGTGAATTATGTAGAGTTTGTTGAGCATAGCTTCAAACAATCTAGGTATCAGATTGAGAGAGTGGTGGCTTGTAATAAAATATGAGCAAGTGATTCTTGGTGGACGTAGCCCAAATTGGGTGAACCACATTAAATACCATCTCTTTGTGTTGTGTTATTTTATTTTAAACTTTTATTTGAGATCTGTAATATTTTATGCATATTAGATTCTATCATGTTGTGATTCTCGTAAGGGTTTATTCCGCATATTTTATCCCTTATTTCCTAATAATTGGTATCGTAGTCCTGGTTTGGTTTGCTAAAGTGTTAAATCAGGGAAAGTTTTATCTTGAGTGGGAGCTATGGAAGATGATGGAAGATCTAGGGTTGATAAATTCAACGGACATAATTTCGACTTTGAAGATGCGATGGAAGATTACCTTTATCGGAAGGATCTTTATATTCCGTTGTCTAAGAAGGTGAACAAACACTCGAGCATGAAGGATGTGGAATGGGATTTGTTGGATAGAAGGCACTTGGGACAATCTGACCGTGTCTTGCATCTTCAAATCCGAGATTATTTAATGTTTCAAAGGAAAAGACTACAAAAGAACCGATGGATGCATTAGGAAGTTGTATGAAAAACCCTATGCCTCTAATAAGATATTTTTAATGAAAAAGTTTTTTAATATGAAGATGTGATTTTAATATGGTCAGAAATATGCTAGCTTGATTCTGATAGAATTTGATGAAAAAGTTAGGGTTTTATTAGTTATGTGCTCTTTACCCAAGAGTTGAATAGCTAGAGACTGTAATGGTGGTAAGCAACTCGGTTCCAACTAATTTAAAGTTGAAGTTTGACGATGTTATAGGGGATGATTCTAAGTGAAGAAATGTGAAGTAAAATCTCTGGGAATCTTCTTCTTCTGGAATGCTTTGATGGTGGAATCTAGAGGGAGACATAAGAATAGAGGAAGCCGTGGAAAATCAAAGGATTGGGCAAGGTCAAAATCTAAAAGTAAGATAGTATGTTGGCACTGTGGAAAGTTTGGGCATGTAAAGAATGACTGTTGGGAGCTTCTGGACAAGAAACAACATGAAGAAAACAAGGAGGCAAATGAGGCAATGGGTAATGTATGTCAAGATGCCTTGATTCTTTCTTTGCACAATATTTACTCTGAATCTTGGGTTTTAGATTCTGGGGGAGATCGTTCCATGCTTTACTCCACATACGCATTATTTTGTTGATTATGTTCAAGGAGATTTTGGGCATGTTTTTCTTGGTGATGATGAGCCTCAAAGCAACATAGTTGGAAAATGTTCTGTGGTCGAGTTAAGATGCAAAATGGGAATACTTGGCTATTGAAGGATGTCGAGACATGTGCCTACATTAAGATGAAATTTGATATCGGTAGGGCAATTGGCAAGTGATGGTTGTCTTGTGATATTTACAATGAGACTCTTGGAAGGTTACCGACGATGCTCTTTGTGGTGGTAAGAGGTAAGAAGGTTGGAACCTTGTATTTAACCACTTATAGCACTAATGTTTGTAATCTTGTGGCTTCAGTAGATACAACATCATGTGGCACTATAGGCTCGGTCATATGAGCCATAAGGGCAATGGAGATCATAAAGAAGGATTTTCCTGGATATACAAAAATGGGTTTGGAGTTCTATGAGGACCGCATTTATGGGAAACAAAAGCTAGTAAGGTTTCTCAAGGTTGTACCTACAAAGAAAGAGAGTAAGTTAGAGCCGGTGCATTCTGATGTGTGGGGGCACTGGGTATCATCTCTTGGGGTTTCAAGTTATTATGTTACTTTTATTGATGATGCAACAAGGAAAGTTTGGGTTTATCGTATTAGAAATAAATTTGATGCATTTGACACTTTTGTTAAATGGAAATCCTTAGTATAAAATGAAACAAGTCTTAAGCTAAAATGTCTCGGGTTAGATAATGGAGGGGAGTATTACAACAATGAATTTGATTATCATTGTTTCTAAGAATGGAATCATGCGAGAAAAAGATAGTTCCAGAACTCCAAGAAGAGAATGGGGTGTCGAAAAGGATGAACAGAAAAATAATGGAATGTGCTTTAGAGCATGAGGTTACATGCAGACTTCCTCTTTATTTTTGGGCAAAAGCGGTCAGATGCAGATGTGTACTTGATAAATGCAGAGGACCCTCAAGTGCTTTAGATGGAGGCATACCCGAGGAGGCTTGGTATGGTAAGAAATTTGATTATTCATTTCTTAGATTCTTTGGATTGAGGTGTTTGTCCATATAGAATAGGATGAAAGGACTAAGCTAGAGGCTAAATAAGAAAAAATGTACTTTCATTGGTTATGGTGGTGATGAATTTGGATATAAATGTTGGAGTATTAAGGACAAGAAAATCATTTGATCTAGGGATGTGGTCTTTAATGAGAAAGTCATGTATAAGTAGCGATTCATGAAAACATGGAAGAATCCAAGAAAGAATATGCAGCAGTGAGGAGCTTCGGATGGGAAAGTGACACATGAATCGGTTCAGAACCTCCTCAACAGGAACCCCAAACTCCTATATTGAGGAGGTCTTCTAGGGTAAGAAGAAGAGAACATGAATTTTTTTCTCCTTCTCTTTATTATTTATTACTCACCGATAGTGGAGAGCCGAGAGCTTTAATGAAGCAATGTAGGTAAATGCCAGAAGAAGTGGGAGCAAGCCATAGATGAGGAGCATCGTGGCTCTCATGGAGAACCGGACATGAGATTTGGTGAAGCTACTCGAAGGAAAAAGAGCATTATAGAACAAGTGGGTGTTTAGAGTCAAAGAGGAAGAAGGGGGCAAGAAAAGATACAAGGCCCAAGTTGGTGGTCAAGGGATTTTCACAAAAAAGGTATAGATTTTAATGAGATTTTTTTCCCGTAATAAAAATGACTTCTATTAGAACTGTTTCTAGAATAGTTGCAGTAGAAGACTTGCACTTAGAACAACTTGATGTAAAGACTGCATTTTGTTAGGAAATAAGAGATAAAATATGTGGAATAATCCCTTACAGAATCGCAACAATAGAAACTAATATGTAAAAATATTACAGATCTCAAATAAAAGTGCAGAATAAATAACACAACACAGAGAGACAAGATTTAATGTGGTTCACCCAATTTGGGCTATGTCCACCAAGAATCACTTGCTCATATTTTATTACAAGCCTCCACTCTCTCAATACAATACCTAGATCCGTTTGGAGCTATGCTCAACAAACTCTATAGAATTCACACCCGAATTCAAAGCACATCTGCAATACATTTGCTTGTTTATCTATCATATGCATAAGACCATATAAATAGACATTTGTTCAAGCAGTTTGATACAAAACCGTGGGTATCAAAACAATGGGAGAAAACCGTGGGTATCAAAACAATGGGTATCGAAAAACCATGGGCCCAAAAACAGCCCATAACGGTTACCCATTACCCATGGGTTAATAAACCACCCATGAAAATTTGCTTCTTGGGGCTTCGCCTGAACCCCTGACTCGCTCACGGTGAGCGGGACCGTCCATAAAAATACTCGAGTGTAACACATAGAAGTTGTACCACACTCTAACATGAAAATAGCTCCACAAACATAACAATCTCCCACTTTGAGACTCCGATTTCCACTAAGTAAGCTTCTCAACCCTTCACCTGTCATCCACAAAGGTCAACCAAAGTGAAGATAGCTTTAGTTTATCCTCAGACCACCTTGGTCATCATGTCTCAGGATTCTCGACCGGTATGAATCTTTTCCAACTTCAACATATCTTCTTCCAAAGCTTTTCATGATGAAGTGATCTCTCAACTATATATGCTTCATCCTCGGAGTGGAAAGCGAGTTCTTAGCTAGGTGTATAACACTCGACCATCACTATGTAGCTTACATTCCTTCTCGCTTATGCCCCAACTACTCAAGTAATTGTTGTAACCAAATCATCTCTTTGCTTGCCTCTATGGCAAAACATACTCAAATTCTATGGTTGATAAAGCCACCACTTCTCTCGTAGTCGTGAAATCCACCTCACTTTGTTGTCCCACCTACAAAGTGTAATATAACCTGTCGTGCTCCCTCCTTGTCAACATCTCCACCATGTCTCGAATCTACATAACCACATAAAGTGGTGTCTCGATGGACACTGTAGCACAAAATTGTCCCCATGGTCCCTCTCAAATACCAAAGGATCCACTTTACTACTTGCCAATACTCTTTACCTCGGATCACTCATAAATCTACTCACAACTTCCATCAGCATGGGCAATATTAGGCCTAGTGCACACCATAAAGCATACATCAAATTGCCAACCGCCGATGAGTAAGGTACATTGACATCTGGTTTCTTTCTTGCTCTATCTTGGGACACTTCTCCTTTGATAACTTAAAATGGCCTCCCAAAGGAGTCCCAACCGGTTTAGCATCCCGCATGTTAAACCTATCCAATACCTTCTTAATGTACTCTTCCCGATAAAGTCACTTCCATTCCTTCCTATCCCGAGTTATCCTCATACTAAGGATTTGTCTGGCTACCCCAAATCCTTCATATCAAAGGATTCACTTAGTCATGCTTCTTGAGTACTTTTATTTCCCATGTTTTTACCTCAAACCAACATGTCATCAAAATATAAACATAGGATAATATAACTTCCATCCTCAAATTTCTTTATATACACGTAATGGTCGAATGACATCTAATATAACCTTGCTCCATCATGAAGCTATCAAACTTCTTATACCATTGACGTGGAGCTTGTTTCAAGCCATACAAGATCTTCTTCGCCACACACCATCTCCTCTTTACCTTTGACTTCATATCCTTCTCGGATGCTTGAATATATAGCTCCTCCTCCAAATCACTATGGAGAAATGTTGTCTTTACATCTAACTGTTTTAAGTGCAAGTCTTTTTCTGCCACTATTCCAAGAACAATTTTGATAGAAGTCATTTTTACTACAGGAGAAAAATTCTCATCAAAATCTATACCTTGTTTCTGTGCAAACCCCTTGACCACCAACCGGGCCTTATATATTTTCTTTCCTCCTCCTTCATCTTTAACTCTATATACCCACTTGTTCTACAATGCTCTTTTTCCTTCCGGTAGCTTCACCAAATCCCAAGTATGGTTCTCCATGAGAGACTTATGCTCCTCATCCATGGCTTGCTCCCACTTCTTACTAGCATCTACCTACATTGCTTCATCAAATCTCTCTAGCTCTCCACTATCAATGAGTAATAAATAATAAAGAGAAGGAGAAAAACATTCAGGTTCTTTTCTTACCCTAGAAGACCTCCTCACTGTAGGAGTTTGGGGTTCTTGTTGAGTAGGTTCTTGAACTGATTCATGGGTCACTGTCCCATCCGGAAGATCCTCTACCACTGCATATTCTTTCTTGGATTCTTCCATGTTTTCTTAATCAATTGCTTATACATGACTTTCTCATTAAAGACCACATCCCTAGACCGAATGATTTTCTTGTCTTTAATAATCCAACATTTAAATCCAAAGTCATCACCACCATAACCAATAAAAGTGTATTTTTCTAATTTAGCCTCTAGCTTGGTCCTATCATCCTTGTCAATATGAACAAACACCTCACATCCAAAGACTCTAAGAAATGAGTAATCAACTTTCTTACCGTACCAAGCCTCCTCAGGTATGCCTCCATCCAAGGCACTTGAGGGTCCTCTGTTTATCAAGTACACAACTGTGCTCACCGCTTCTACCCAAAAATAAAGAGGCAGTCCTGCATGTATCCTCATGCTCCTAGCACATTCCATTATTGTTTTGTTCATCCTTTCTGACACCCCATTCTGTTATGGGGTTCTTGAACCATATTTTTCCTGCGGATTCCATTCTTAGAACAATAATCATCAAATTCATTGCTGCAATACTCCCCTCCATTATCTAACCTGAGACATTTTAACTTAAGACATGTTTCATTCTCTACCAAGGCTTTCCATTTAACAAAAGTATCAAATACATCATATTTGTTTCTAATACAATAAACCTAAACTTTCCTTGTTGCATCATCAATAAAAGTAACATAATAACTTGAGCCCCCAAGAGATGATACCTGAGCCGGCCCCCACACATCAGAATGTACCAGCTCTAACTTACTCTCTTTCTTCGTAGGTCCAACCTTGAGAAACCTTACTCACTTATGTTTCCCATATATGCAGTTCTCACAGAAATCCAAACTTATTTCTGTATATCCAGCAAAAATTCTTCTTTATGATGTTCATGCCCTTATGGCTTATATGACCGAACCGATAGTGCCATAATGTTGTATCTCATCTAAAGCCACAAGATTACAATCATTAGTACTATCAATGGTTAAATACAAGGTTCCAACCTTCTTACCTCTTGCCACCAAAAGAGCACCCTTGTAACCTTCCAAGAGTCAACCAGTAAATATCACAATACAACCATCACTTCCCAATTGCCCCGCCATATCAAATTTCTTCTTAATGTAGACACATGTCTGACATCCTTCAATAGCCATGTATTCCCATTCTACATCTTAACCTGGAATGAACCTTTTCCAACTATACTACAAGGCTCATCATCACCAAGAAAAACATGCCCAAAATCCTCTTGAACATAATCAACAAAATAATGCCTATGTGGAGTAGCATGAAAAGAAGCCCCTAAATCTAAAACCCAAGATTCAGTAATATTATGCAAAGAAAGAATCAAAGCATCCTGACATACATTACCCGATGCCACATTTGCCTCCTTGTTTTTTTATTGTTGTTTCTTCTTGTCCCAAGCTCCTAACAAATCCTTTTTTACATGCCCAAACTTTCCACAGGCCAAAGATACTATCTTGTTTTTCGATTTTGACCTTGCCCGATCCTTTGATGTTCCACGGTTTCCTCTATTCTTCTGTCTCCCTCTAGTTTCCACTCACAAATCATTCCCAAGTAGAAGATTCACCAGAGCTTTTTCTTCACATTTCCTCGCTTAGAATCACCCTTACAACATCCTCAAACTTCAACTTTGAGTTAGCAGAACCGAGTTGCTTACCACCATTTCCGTGCTATTCCAACTCTCAAGTAAAGAGCACATAACTAATAAAGCCCTAACTTCTTCATCAAATTCTATCAGAATCAAAGCTAGCATATTTACAACCGTATTATAATCATTTAGATGATTTGCTTTCATCGAACCATTCTCAGAAATCTTCATATTAAAAAACTTTTTCATTGAAAATATCTTATTAGAGGCAGAGGGTTTTTCATAAAACTTCCTAATGCATCCATCAATTCTTTTGTAGTCTTTTCCTTTAAAACATTAAATAATACTAAAGATGCAAGACATAGCTGGATCATTCTAAGTGCCTTCCGATCCAACAAATCCCATTCCACATCTCTGTCATACTCGAGGGTTTGTTCACCTTCTCGAATAATAGAGTATAAAGATCCTTCTCGATAAAGGTAATCTTCCATCTCGCATCTTCCAAAGACTCGAAATTCTACCCATTGAATTTATCAACCCTAGATCTTCCATCATCTGCCATAGCTCCCACTCAAGCTAAAAACTTTCCCTATGATTCAACACTTTAGCAAACCAAACTAGGCTTTGATACCAATTGTTAGGAAATAAGAGATAAAATATGTGGAATAATACCTTACGTAATCACAACAAGAGAAACTAATATGCAAAAACATTACTGATTTCAAATAAAAGTGCATAATAAATAACACAAAACAGAGAGACAAGATTTAACGTGGTTCACCCAATTTGGGCTACATCCACCAAGAATCACTTGCTTAGATTTTATTACAAGCCTCCACTCTCTCAATACAATACCTAGATCCGTTTGGAGCTATGCTCAACAAACTCTATGGAATTCACACCCAATTCAAGCACATCTCTGCAATACATTTGCTTATCTATCTATCATCTGCATAAGACTATATAAATAGACAATTGCTTAAGCAATTTGATACAAAACCATGGGTATCAAAACAATGGGAAAAAACTGTGGGTATCAAAACAATGGGTACCGAAAAATCATGGGCCCAAAAAACAGCCCATAACAGTTACCCATTACCCATGGGTTAATAAACCACCCATGAAAATTTGCTTCGGGGGCTTCACCCCCAAACCCCCTTGACCCACTCATTGGCAAGCGGCACCACCATAAAAATACCCGAGTGTAATGCATAAAAGGTGTACCACACTTTAACATGAAAATAGGCTACACAAACATAACAAATTTCTCCATGGTGATTTGGAGGAGGAACTATATATGCAAAGAACTGAGAGGGCTATGAGGTCAAAGGTAAAGAGGAGATGGTGTGCAAACGAAGAAGAGCTTGTATGGCTTGAAACAAGCCCCACATCAATGGTATAAGAAATTTGATAGCTTCATGATGGAGTAAGGTTATAATAGATGTCATTCTGACCATTGCGTGTATAAAAAGAAATTTGAGGATGACATTTATATTATCCTTTGTTTGTATGTGGATGACATGTTGGTTGTAGGTAAAAACATGCATAAAATAAAAGTACTCAAGAAGCACTAAGTGAATCCTTTCTTATGAAGAATTTGGGGGTAGCCAAACAAATGCTTGGTATGAAATATCTCGGGATAGGAAGAAATGGAAGGTGAATTTATCTCGGAAGAGTACATTAAGAAATTCTTGGAGAGGTTTAATATGCGGGATGCTAAACCGGTTGGGACTCCTTTGGCGAGCCATTTCAATTTTTCAAAGGAGCAAAGTCACAAGACCGAGCAGGAGAGAAACCAGATGTCCAAGGTACCTTACTCATCAATGGGCGGTTGGTAGTTTGATGTATGTCATGGTGTGAACTAGGCCTCGATATTGCCCATGTAGTGGGAGCGGCGAGTAGATTTATGAGTGATCCAGTAGAGATCACCTGGCAGCAGTAGTAAAGTGGATGCTTCGGTATTTTAGAGGGACCATGGGGATAGTTTTGTGCTACCGTGGATCAGACACCACTTTGTGTGGTTATGTAGATTTAGATATGGCTGGAGATATAGACAACAAGAGGAGCATGACAAGTTATGTTTACACTGTAGGTGGGACAACATTAAGCTAGATTTCACGACAACATAAGTTGGTGGCTTTGTCAACCACAGAGGTTGAGTATGTTCTTGCCACAGAGGCAAACAAAGAAATGATTTGATTACAGCAATTTCTTATGGAGTTGGGGCATAAGTAGGAGGAAGGAAAGTTACATAGTGATAGTCAAAGTGTTATACACCTAGCTAAGAACTCTTCTTTCCACTCTAGGATGAAGCATATACAATTAAGGTACCATTTCATCAAGACAACTTTGAAGGAAGAGAAGTTGAAACCGGAGAAGATTCATACCAGTCGAGAATCCTGCAGACATGATGACCAAGGTGGTCACAGGAAAACTGCCGTGTTCGGCTTTGGTTGGTCTTCATGGAAACTAGTGAAGGGTTGAGAAGCTTGCTCGGAGGAAAACTAGTCTCCAAGTGGGAGATTGTTAGGTTGTTAAGCCTATTTTCATTTGAGAAATTTTGTCAAGACTATACACTAAGAGTATTATACACTTTCCACAGATTGTCTCGTTGGGGTTCGGGTGGGACCGGACCCCAGTGGGGTTCAGGCGCGGCCCCAATAAATTTTTTTTTGCCTTAAAATGTGCCTCGATATATACGGAAACATGCTTTTGTCATATGGGCGGGATTTCGACCCATAGGTTTATGGGATGTTTTTTTTCCCATGGTTTTGATACCCATGGTTTTGTAAAACAGCTTAAGTAGTTGTCTACTTATGTGGTTTTATGCATATGGTAGGATATGGAACATTGCATATGTGTTTTGAATTTGGGTGTGAATTATGTAGAGTTTGTTGAGCATAGCTCCAAACATATCTGGGTATTGTATTGAGAGAGAAGTGGCTTGTAATAAAATATGAGCAAGTGATTCTTGGTGGATGTAGCCCAAATTGGGTGAACCACGTTAAATATTGTCTCTTTGTGTTGTGTTATTTTATTCTCGCACTTTTATTTGAGATCTGTAATATTTTCTGCATATTAGTTTCTACTGTTGTGATTCTCGTAAGGGTTTATTCTCGCATATTTTATCCCTTATTTCCTAACATGTATATCCCCTTTGGTATAACACACACACACATCTGCATACCCGATTCTAAGTATCAAAACATATTTTATTCCTCCTCAAACCTATCTCGGTTGAATACAACCACACATAGACCTGATCTTGTCAGTATAAAGATTAATCACATCTTTTAGGACTAAGATCCCTAAAGCATTGCTTCGCACCAATCTTGACAAATTTATCCTTGCTACAGGAGCATACTAAACACATGAAACACCTCCTAATTTCTCCTCCTGACATCATACCATCATCTTCTAACTCGCCTATTCAAACACAAGATCACATACCTTGACCAAATGCCATGGAGATGGGTCAAAATCAACACCACAATCCTAAAGTAACTCTTCTGTGTTTTTAGTCTTCTTTTCATGTCATCACAACTTTTTGAATCATGTGACTAGCTTACCCTTTCCAATATTCTTGAAACCAATACTTGACTCACTAACTAGCTCTTCTTGACACCTTAAACCCTTTGAAGATCAATATCAAGTATTTTTGTTTCATGATTTCTTCAAACACCAGTAACTCACCATTACAAGACACAACATATTGTACCGTGTCATGATGCAATATTCACTCATACTTGTCCTTCTACAATCTTAGCTTCACCTCCTAAGGTTAATGATCACTCAATCTCCCCTTCAACTTACACACCCATACATAACATCATGAATCTTCATGCACAATCAATAATAATATATGAGTCACCTCACTATATTGCACAGCACTTCAAGAATAAACTCGTAAAGCATACCTCGACTTATGATGTCTTTACAAAATCTCTATAATCCTTCATCAATATGTAAATCTTTAGTCTAAGTGTGTATAGACCTCGAAAACCTTCTTGACATCCAATACTCATGTTTGAGACACCATTATAGACTCCAAGAATCCACATACAATTTTTAAGTAATAATCATCAAATGAAGAACTTACCCTTTGATCTTCACGAGACATGACAATACTTAACCTTCTCCATACTACCTCCATGATGCATGAACACACTTGATACACTTCAAAACATGAATCAAGGACCGAGACACAACATATATAATTATTCAACTCACAAACATACTTAGAATGCAACATTATAGCATTCCTCCGATGGTATGATCAAATCATCATACATAATGAATTTTTTCATGAATCCAATATCCTTGTCATGCAACAACACCTAAACTTATCAATCTTCATTTTGATCCTTAAGAAACTTGAGTACACATCTTCATCTTCTTTACACAATTATAGCATACCTTAAGAATTCATATACAAATCTTCTCATGGGTTCAACATCACTAATATGACTTAAGAGCATTGGAAAACAAAGTCACACATCCTTTTTGATCAATTTGAAGCCAAACAATTCTTTGTCATCTCACCAAGATATTGGAATCACATAGAGAACAACCCATAATGCCTTGGAAAACACATTCATATCTTATGGAAAGCTAACTTATATAATGGAAACTCCCCGAGATTATATGATCATACACAACTACTTCAAACTCAAGAATTCATAGATATAAATACCATCATAACCTCATGCTTCTCTCCAAATCCTACTAAAACATAAGTGTATTAGAACTCTTACCTTTAATCACATTTATCTTCTTAGAGAAACTTTGATGAGACCCCGTAATATTTTCTATGTGGAACTCACAATATTACACTTTACTTCATCCATACAATCTCAACAAACATCATGATTCATTAGATAGGAAGATGACTCCATGAATCCTAATGGAGGCATCACATACATCTAGTTGAATCAAACAATGCAAAGCACCCAAGTCTTCATGGGACAAGATAATAAGATTTAGCATCAAATTCCTTAGCAGTTGTACCTTTGCTTCTCTCGGAATCTAGTGGTAGTCTTCTTCAAAAGATAACAAAAGTTCCTAGGGTTCTTCAATAGCAAAAAAAAATCTTATGCTCATCATGACTAGAACAACTTATTGCTTTAGGTTTCCTCGTTGCTTCAGGTTCTTTCTTCATTTTCTCAAAATATTTAGGCTTCATAAATATATTATTTGCATAGCCATTCATCCTCCATTTACAAAATATTGCAATATGCCCCACCGTTATAATTAAATCAAATAATTTGACTCTTACTTCTAGGTGATCTATCTCTCCAACTCTATCTAGGTGTATCTTGATAGAAGTGTCTAACAATATGTACAACATCATCACGCAATTAAAACATGCAACATCCTTCATACCTTCATTTCTCTAACTTTTCCCCGGTGGTTCATGAAGACAATATCTAGCCAGTGGCCCTTCTCATGACAATTGTAGCAAGTGATGTTTTTTCACTGATCATCTCTACTATCTCTCTATGGGTGATCATATTTGAAAAATCTTCTACACTCCTTTTCTCTATGTATTAAACCATTACAAGTGTAATAATATCCATTGAAATTTCTTTCATACCTTGATGTAGTGGGTTGCCTTAATGACCTTGACTTTGTCTTCACAAAGATATTTGAAGTTTCTCCCCTTCTACTCCTCTTTTATGCTTGGACCTTCAGCCTTCTTTCTTGGAATAGTGTCATCTTACATCACTTCTTTTCCTTTGAGGTATTATTTTAACCCTAAACATGTCCTTTATCCTATAGATCTTTGACTTTCCAAGAGATCATGTAGATCCTTGGAGATCTTCTTAAACCTTTGGAAAGACTTTGTCCTGCTAGAAATTTTAGATATCTTTACTCTTAGAGACTTAATATCATTTTCCTTGGCTCTAAATTTGTTGATCTCATTTCAAGTTGTTCTTCAAGCTGATTATTGATTTCTTCAAACTCCTTAGCATCCTTTCTTAATATCTTTTCAAGAAGACTGATATGTTCTTCATAGTCCTTAATTTTTGCTTTCAACTTCTTGTTCTTTTTCTCAAAGATCCTTCAACTCTCCTCAATACTTATTAGTTCATTTTTAAGATCACAATGTTATTATTCTTCAAAGTAAATGCAAGATTTAGACATGGAATCTTTACCTTTCAAACCCTTAGCATTGTTGACCATGAATAAGTCTTCATCACCTACATCATCATGATTAGATTCAGATTCAGAATCATAAACACCATCATGACTACTTACCTTTGAGCAACACTCTTCCTTAAGTAGAATCTCTTCCTATTTTTCTTCTTATTTTCAGTCTTCTTGAACCTTTTCTCGCTCTTATCAGATCTGTGAGACCTCTTATCATACTTTTCATCATCTTAATCATCATTCCTATGAGGACACTTGATTAAAAAATGTCCAAACTCTTTACAAATGAAGCATTTAATACGCATCTTACCCTTGTATTTACCTTAACCAAGTTCAACCTTATAGAAAAAATTACATTCATCTCATCATCATCTAATCTCATCATCATAAACATTGGTGGTCTTCTTTTCCTTTGAATTATTCTTAGTCTTGAAAGTAATCTCCTTCTTGATAGGTTTAGAATCAATTATCCTCATCTCATATGCAATTAAAATGCCATGTAGCTCATCCATCAACATGACCTTAAAATATTTGGCTTCCTCAATACTAGAAACTTTAGAATCAAACTTGAGAGTGAGATATCTCAATACCTTTTGCACAACTATATCTTCTTTCACTTCTTCACCTAAACCTCTGATGGTGTTAATAATTTGATCAACTATGAGTAGGTATGCAAAAATGGATTCTTCTTCCTTCATCTTTAGGCTTTCAAACTGACTTTTAAAAGTTTGGAGCTTTTCCATCCTTACCTTGGAATATCCTTCATAGATGACCTGAAGCTTCTCCCACATGGCTTTAGCATATGTAAAATGCATGACCTTAACAAGTTTAGATTCTAATAGTCCACACAAAATTGCATTCATTGCCTTGGAGTTGTCATTACTAGCCTTCTTATCTATAGTACTAGTTGGAGGATTTTGAGGAGCAAATCAACCCATCTATTACTGAATTCCAAATGTCACATCCTAGGGACATGATGTGAGTCCTCATCTTGATGCTCCAAAATACATAGTTTGACCCATCAAACAAAGGAGTTTTGTTGGTGGAAGTGCCACTATACTAACTCACCATTTTAGTGCTTCAAAGGATATCCTTCAAGTGATTAAACTTCTTCAAAAGGACCTATATCTAATACCAATTGTTAGAAGAAAAATGGAATAAGAGGTGGGGTGAATCAACCCTTCAAAAATTTCATCCAATTATATTTAACTTTTGTAATCCATTAACCAATCAACCTTGCATTAATGTGAGCTTAATAACATGAAACAACCATTCATAAGAGCATAAACTAGAGAGTACACAAGAACACAAGATGTGAAGTGGGAAACCATCAAGGGGAAGAAAACCCACTAAAACTTTTGAATATATTACTCAATCCAAAATACTTACATGAATATTACACATCACACAAGATTTATTTAGTGAGGCACTAACACCATAAGGAACACCAATCCCTATTTTAGTAACACACAAATCCTACAATGAGGCTACAACCCCTAAGATGATCAAGCACCAACTCAACCACCTGAAGATGAACATCCCTGATGTATAGTTACTCCTACAATAGATAGTGATCACAATTTCAGCTCCAACACTTCAAAACCCTCTCAAACAACTCTCTCTTCTAGTTCTCTCAATATTGATCCTTCACAAGCTGATTAGGTCTAAAGATCTTTAACACCTTCTACTATGACCTCCCCACCTTCTCATTCTTCTTCTAAGTTTTCCTTGGACCCTTCTAACACTCTATCCACTCAACAAGCTCAAATAAGCAAATACATTCACTTTATACATGACTCAACTCCTAAACACATATAGGTTGGCCATGACCATTAAGGTTGGTCATACCAACAAAAAAACACCTACACATTCACATAAAATCATATTAAAGGACCATATAGGTTTGAATTATCCTAAGACACTCAACATGTACAACTAGGCCTAAAAGGCTAGTTTCATCTCCATCAATACATCTTGAACTCCAATGAAAAAAATTAACTCCATAAACACTCCAAAGGCTTCGTACATGTTATGCACATCCTCTCAAATCCTTCTAATATCTTAGTTACATCTTCACTATCCATTTTCTTCATATCACCACCAAGTAGGACTATTTCCTACTCAATCTGGGCACCTCCAGCAGACTAGTCTTCAAAGATGAAGAAAATATCTCATAAAACACCTCACCATAATGACCTAAGGAGCACCTCAAACCACTTTATAATTAACGAATAAACCCATAGATCCATAAAAACATCTCATACCTTCAGGATACATATGTTGCCTTAAAGCACTAAACTAGGTCAAGGAATCTAGCTTCCTCAAACCCAACCACACCAAGTTCCCATCTTCATGGAGCACAATACAATCAAACGTGATTTAAGGGGTTCAACTTTCTAATTATTTGCATCCATATAAATATCACATGTTAGGTGGAGAACTAGTGTGATTTGAGGCCTCTTTTTGAAGTAGTGTCGATGTAGGTGGTGCGCTACATACACCACAACCCAAACACTAACATTTTTACACGGTCTTCCACCCATTATTAGGATTTTTGATTGATTTGGTTGTTTACTGATGATATCAAGACTTTATGACAACTAGGGTTTGACAATGAGTACAATTTCAAGCCACCAAAGTACCCAAAAAGTTACACACCACCATTTTGAGGGTGTTTAAGATTGTCAAAAGTGCGCATGAACAAATTATACATCTTAATCGATCGTAAGGTCCTATACTGTGATTTCTTATACATATTCAATTCTTATGAAAATTTACCCTAAACTTCCCTAAATCAAGAGAAAACATTATGAACAACCTATTGTCAAGTATGAAGAACTTCAAACCAATTAGAAGCAAACCAAGCCAAGTCAAGATCATCTCGAGCCAAATTAAGCATAATTAAGTATTTATTTATCAAAAGGGAACTTCAAGGGGTCTTTTCTCTAACATTGCATATCTACAAGTACTCTAGTTTGGCACTCAATTGTATCATTTAGAGGGTTCATTGCATACCTAGTTAGCTCATTTTTGTGTTGAGGCACAAGGGAAACCATATGCGGAGGCATTCGGATTTTCATTCATACTAGGAGAACTACACATAGTTTAAGCCCTCATTTGGGAATGTAGTGCAACACTTGTTCGAATCAACAAAGGGTAGGACAACATGATTAAGCTAAATGTGAATTTTATGCCTAATCTGATTGTTATTGCAGTAGTAAATGAATAAACAATTAAGTACATAAATTAAGCCAAACAAGCTAAGCGAAAGTATGAAACCCTAAGTGCAAAGAAGAGGTAAGATGACTTAGTTGTTTCGCAATTATTCCTAGATCATGTGCTTAGAAGTACTAACCAGATGTACAACAATGGAGAAGAGTCGCACAAAGCCTCAAAAATTGTGTGGGATAGTGACATGCTTAGATTGGGGCACCCGAAGAGGGATAGGCGCTGCGAGCACCCTACACCTATTTATGGGTGCCTATGTCTCATGAAATGATCAAAAATCTCCTTTGAATGGTTGTGAGGTATTCACTATTTTTCACCTTTGTTGCTATGAGGCAACACAATGATCACCGAAGTTGCTGGAAACATGCAATGAAACAATGACCTACAAAACCCTCAAATAGACATCAAATCCTAAAAAAAAATGCAAAATGAGGGTCGACTGTCCTCAACTATCAAAATGGTGATATTATGATTGAGCATTGCACTACATCTCATATCCAATGTAGTTTTGTGTGTGTGGAAGAATCGTGCCCTAGGTGGCTCTTGTGCGTGTCGCACTTGATAGCTAACAAATAATCTAGATGTAGAGAAATGTAATAGATGCATGCATGGAATACAATGAACTTCCCTCCTATGAAGTGGGTATACGAAATAACCAGCCCTTGTGTCCCTTAGATGGTGCTGATGGATGCAATAGAGCTCTTAGATGCTTGATGGTTGCAAACTTAGGCGGTGATAGTTAATGCTTAGTGTTTGGTCTTTATTATGATCACATAACTTTATATTTAGATAATTCATTTTCTTGAATTTCGTAATTAACCCCAAAAGGATGACTACCAAAATGTAAGATGCCTAAATTGCTACCAAAAATATAAGATGCCCAAATTGCTAAAGGACCCAAAAGATGTGAACGAAGTATATTGAGGTCAAGGTCACCCAGAGGGGACGAGGTGCCCGACGTTGACGCCGTGGTTGGGCACTAGTGTCTAGGATGATAAATGGTGAGGTGTAAAAAGGCAAAGCGAGCAAGTATGGGTGTAAGACCAAAAGTGGTAACAAAAAGTAATGAAAGGTTGCCAAAGACATGGGTTAATTAGTAATTTTCTTACTTATGAAGCATATGAATAGTAGTATGTAACCAGGACTAGATAATTACTCAAATTGCATGATTTTGTATTTACATTTTCCCCCACTTTATGTTGGTGAGAAAAAAACTTGGTAACATAAAGTAGATAGAGATGCATTCTGATAACCATGTAGATTGATGTAGAAGAGCGTCTTTGAGGGACAAGACAAAGTGTAGAGTGATAAAAGTGTGAAACATGGATGCTAAGGAGGAATAAGTGTAAAAAGTGATGATGAAAATGACCCTAAGGAAGAAACACATGTGTAGATGTCGCGATGTGCTTGTTGTTGATGTTGATGTTTATTGTGTGTGGTGTTGAATGATGTTTACTACCACTTCCCATATGGATGAACCTACAAAAGAAAAATGAACAAGTAGTCAAATACACATGTATATGATCGAAGTGTGTAAAAATCATGTAAATAAAGTATGTAAAGTATGAAAATGAAAAAGGAACATGTGCATCTGATCAGTGATGAGAAAAGGGGTGTAGAAAGGATCCTAATGATGTTGTAGAAGAATGAGTTTTTCGAGCGATCTCATGCCAAGTCATAGAGGAAGTGTAGGGATAGAATTCGGGTGTTATCCTTCAATGTTTAAGTATTTTCCACAATGTAGGACACCACTACATATGGTGTGCAAAATGTGAACAATTTGATCAAACATGAAAGTGTGTAGTGCATGCATGCCGAATGCTAATGACTTGTGTGCCATGTAAAAACCACTGTGTGTAGTTCTGTTGACTGTGATGAACTACCAAAATGTTGTGTAATTTTCCCCTGGTGAAAGGCATCTAGAAAGGGTCAGGGTCGCCAAGCACTTTTTTTCTTAGTTTGGGTGTTAGTGTATCGTGTTGTGTTCTAAGGACCCAAGTCTCGATTTCGAGTCCTATATGATATTGATGACTATGTTGTACAGTCAGACTATGGTGTGTTGAACTATGATTGTATGACATTGTATGGGGTGACTGATTCTCCTAAATGATGCCCCCTCATTTGGGGTGAATGTGATGTAGCTAAAGGAGTATGCAGTCAAAGGAGGACCGACCGCTATCTTGAAAATGGTGCCTTGCAGGGGGAAGGGAATATTCTTGGTAGAAACCAAGGCACATGCAAACAAGAGTGGATAGGAGACAAGTGTTAGTACAAGCAAAGAAAAACACACATGTAGGAGACGATATGTGTAAGCTAAGCAAACAATGTGTACACTAGACACAAGAAGATAATGAAAACATGTAAGAAGAAAATGTAAACCGTGAAAAGTGGGTTGTAAACATGGGACACCACTCATGAATGTCAGCAAGATAATTGAGGCCGAATAGGCCAAAATTAGACAAGTGTGCACACAAGACAAAGGAAAAGCCCGAAAATAGTGGCATACAAAGAGCAAGCAATGACAAGTAATGTAACATACAACCATGGTGGTAAATATACCTGCAAGAAACATGTTGCACATGGAGCACCCATTAGCATGTTAGAAAGATAAAAAGTATAAAATTGTGTATAATCTGAATAATGCACGATGAAACAAAATGAAACAATATCACATGTAATGTACAAAAGTGGATGCCCCTAGGAGCCATTGTGGGACTAGTAATAGGTATTGCACCAAACATCCATGTTGCATGTATGGATCTGTAAAAATCTGTGATCAAAACTAGAAAGAAAGTGAGCGTGCATGTGTTTATGGGAAAGATAACGACATACAAGAAATCTATCTAGCATGTGTAAGAAAGTGAATATGTAAAAACATGAGTAAGTAAGAGTAAATGCAACTAAGATATGCAATATATTGTGGATGAGGTGGAATGGGTGAATGATAACAGAGCCACAGGGATGTGTATGTATGTAATGAGGTTCATTTGTATATGCCCCCTTAGCAGTCAAGAATGAATCGTAAATGAGAGTGCGTCATCGGGAAATGAGTCGAATTATGTGTATTATAAATATGTGATTGTCAAAGCACAAAGTGTAGAGTGTGTGAGTGAATGAGTGAGTGTTGGAACATGTGGGTGTGGTGAGGTCCATTTGAGATATATACCCTCAGAAGTCGAGTATGGACCGTGGAACTAGAGTGCGTCATAGGGTAGTATGTCACGTTGATTGTGTGAGAGATACGTAATGTTTTGTATTGTTTGTGTTTGTGTAGTATGTTGTGAATATTTTGATAGTGTGGTATGTTGTCGAATGTTTGCAAAAGAGATTGATTGTGAACACATTGAGTGTATAATGTATGGTGAATGTGTCAGACTTGTAGTAGGTTGTGTCGCATGTGAAAGTGTTGAGTATGTAGTGTGTATAATATGTTTGTCTTGATATCATGCAAAAGAGATGTATTACGTAATATGAGAGAGATAGACGAGGTAGAGGAGATATGTCATGAAAAGCACTACGTGCATTGTAGATGCTTAGAAAAAAAAAAGCATGTTGTGGGTGATGTTGGTTGCACATAAGAGAAATGTGTCATGTGATGTAGGAGATGTATGTTGTGTGATGTAAGAGAGATATGTTGTGTTATGTAAGAGAGATATGCTATGTTATGTAAGAGAGATATGTTGTGAAAGCACTAAATGTTTTGAGTGTGTTGAAGATGCGAGGAGGGTATGTGTTGTTTGTTGTGTGTTGAATACATGTGATGTGAAGAATATGACTCAAGTATGTTGATTATAAGGTGATGAGAAGTATGTTTCACAAGTGTGCTAATTGTAGATCGATGAGAAGTATATGTTGGGATTGTGGTTTATTTTGATAGAGGTGAGAGGAGATTGAGTATGTCAAGTGTGTGAAGTGTGTGAGGTTCATGTGTATAGGATGCCCTCAATAGTAAAGTGTGAACCATAGCATGAGAGTACATCATCAGGAAATGACGATACAAGAGTTTATGATAATGTAAAACACTAGATGCGACATGTGTAAGATGGAAAATAACTGATGATGTGAGAAGAGGGGGTAAGGAAGTATGATGTCCCCCAATTGTATAGTGATGAGCGAGTGATTTCATGAATGATTTTTGGTGACAGATGATGAGAGAGTGTATTGTATGCGAATAAATGGTGATAAATGTATGCATGTATGAATGAGTATGTAGTAGATAGATATAATGGACAGAGATGAAACATGTTCTTATTGTAATAGATCCCTCAAAATTCATGTAAGAACCACAAGAAATCAAGTGTATCAACATGAAGTGATGATACAATGCATGTATCAAAGGGTTTGAAAGTGCTAAGAAAGATGAATCATGAAGCGCATAGCATTAAGTGTGATAGGACATGCTAGAAACAATTGATAGTGCTAGAAGGGGGAGAATAAGTGTGATGCCCCCAAGTGTGCCAATGATGAAGATTTATGCAGTGACGTGAGATATACCTTGTCATTGTGGGAGAGCGTTGTTTGTGTCATGATAAGAGTGAGGGCCAACACAATGGTAGGCCGAAGCAATAGTAGGACCATGCAATGGTGGTGGAATTTGAAATGTGTCTTGGCTATCAGTAGAAGAAGTAGTTGCTTTGACAAAATGAATTGGAAATAGAAGTGGAGTAGGATGGGGAGGAATCTTGAATGGTGGTAACTTAGGTGGGATTGATGATGCTATAAAAGACTTGATAGGAGAATAAGGTGGACTGATTTTGAGAGGTGGTTGCGTATTTTGACTTGGTAATGTCATAGATGACTTGAGAGGAGGGGTGCTATATTGATTTTGAGAGGTGGTTGCTTAGGCGGTTCTTGAATTTCCATAGAAGGAACCTTAGAAACGATGGTATGATGCTCATTAGACATAGACAAATCAAATTTAGGAAACCATTGAGATGTAGCAATTGGAGAGGACCATGTACCATGACGTTGTGTAGTGAATGAGATAAAAACTTGACACTTAATATGCTTGATTCTTCATTGTAAAGCATAAAAATAATTGTCATTATGTCCATTAATTTGACTATAAGCACAAAATGGAAGACCTTGATATTTGACCAGCCAATAAGGAGGATAGCAATGAGTAGTTGAAAAATTGATCAATTAATGACTAAGGAGCTTAGTAAGAATGTCATGTTGCTTAACATTGTGATCAAATGTGAGAGGATACAAGAATGACAAGACTTAATATGATCACATGTAAAAGACATGGAATGAGAATGCGAAGAAGAACTAGTATGAGCAGAAACATTCTTAAGATGTTGGATTTTAGATTTTAAAGATGTAATCATGGATTCCATAGCCTGAAATTTATCTTGAAATAAAGAATGTAAAGCTTGAATAGACTTGCAAATTGATTAATTAACATTAGAACTAATAGAGTCATCATCGGAGAGATGATCAAAGATGGCTTTGACTTGTGAAGGAAACATGCAGATTGTGAGATACGTTGTCGTTAGGGTTTTGTGAAGAACATCTTGACAAGATGGGTGCATTTTAAGCAAATGATGTAAGGAGACTTGAGAAAGTGAATGAGCCATGAGAAAATAAAAATAAGGATCCTAACCGTGAAAGCGTCGGATTCACCAAAATGATTAAGATAAATGTGAATTTTATGCCCTGATATGATTGCTTATTGCAACAATAAATGAATAAACAATTAAGTACATAAATTAATCCAAGAAAAGCTAAGCAAGAAATTATGAAACCCTAAGTGCAAAGAAGAGGTAAAATGACTTAGTTGTTTCACAATTGTTCTGGGTATCGTGCGAAATGTTGATCGAATGAACAAATAGAGAAGCATCACAAAGAGCCTCAGAAAAGTGTGTGAGATGACGATATGCCCTGGACTGGGGGTGCCTATGGGTGCCCTAGACCTGCTTTCTGTGTTCTTATGTTTGTAAAAATGCTCATAAAACCTCATCTCAATGATCACAATGTATTCATTGTTGTTCACCTTTGGTCATTATAAGGTCGCATAATGATCGTTGAAGTCGCTAAAACCCTGTAATGAACAATGAATCGCAAAACCCTTAAATATACATCAAATCCTAAAAGTAAAAGATGCAGAATGAGGGGTCGGATTTTCCTCGGTTATCACAATGGTGATCTTATGACTAAGCACACTACATCTCGACCCAATGTAGTTATGTGTGTGTGTAGAATCGTGCCCTAGGTGGCTCTTGTGTGTGTCACACTTGATAATGAGCAAATAAGCTAGATGTAGAGAAATGTAATAGATGTGTGCATGGAATAGAATGAACTCGCCTCCTATGAAGTGTGTATGCAGAATAACCAACCATTGTGTCCCTTGGATGGTGCTAGATAGATGCTGATGGAGCTCTTAGATGCTTGATGGATGCAACCTTAGGCGGTGATAATTAATGCTTAGTGTTTGGACTTTATTATGATCACATAAATTTATAGCTATATGATTCCTTTGCTTGAATTTTGTAACTAACCCCAAAAAGGCCAACTACCAAAAATATAAGAGCTCAAATGACTAGAAAGGACCCAAAAGATGTGAACAAAATATACTTTGAGATCGGGGCGCCCGGAGGAATGAGGGTTCTGGCGTTGGTGACTGATTGGGCGCTGGTGTCCAGGATGATAAATATCGATGTGTAAAAAGGCAGACTGAGCAAGTAAGGGTGTAAGACCAAAAGTGCAAATAGAAAGCAAAGAAAGGTGGCCAAAGACATGGGTTGATTAGTTACTTTTATTACTTAAGAATGATATGAATAGTAGTATGCAACCACGACTAGATAATTACCCAAAGTGTGTGATTTTGTGTCTACACATGGGCAATCCAATTAAACCACACACCACTTTATTTTGTTATCTAATGTCCATTTGAGTGGTAGCATAAGAAACTAGGGTTTTAATCACACATGTGCATGCACAAGGATTTCGAGGGAGAAAAGCTGTGGGTAGTAACTTCACAAACAATGAAGAAGCTGACCCAAAAAGGCCAAAAGTATCGAAGAGCCGGACACTAAAGTTAGGCGGGATGAAAGTTCTAGGCACTAGTGTCAAGTGTAGCTAGCATTCTAAGGGGGGTTTGAGCCTTGGGAATCGAAACACATTTGACACAATCATAGTCTATTTTCCCTTATTCCAAATCCAAAACACCATGTGAGACATAAAAATAAATAAATCAATTCATCCTCTTATGATTTAATGCATTTTAACACGTCACCTAATAGAATATCATCCATTATTGCATTTACATGTATTATTATATTTGAATGTTGGAGCATTTATTTACAGAATTTGACTATGCATTAGTTTTAAGTTGCAATCCAAATTAAAGATAAACCAAGGACTTGTTTTTAATTAAGGCTAAAACATATGTGGCTAGGAGTTGAGGTGTCATACACTCTAGGTATCTAGAAATCCCCCCATGTGCATCATCATTGTCTTTTATCCCATGTCATCGAGAATCCTTTATCGAATGGTGATTCTTTCGCAAAATTACAACACCCCTGATTGCTTGTGATTTGTGTGTGAGACAATCAGTGTAACCTACATAACATGGGATTATCCTATAGTGTGGGACCTTGCAAGTAGGATAATCCTCCGAGAAAGCCGACTTCTTCTCCTAACCTAGTGCTAACTTCTCCAAAGTGCAGAGAATGATAACCTAATATAATCCTACCCTAATGATTTCCAAGGAGATAGGGATAGAAGAATGCATAAAAGTAAACCTACTCTAAGTGAAGGTGATGCACCAAGAAAGGGAGTGAGACATTCTGAGTGAGTGAAAAATAGGGAGTAAACAAAGTGAGAGAGGGCGAGTAGAAGTGCCACAAGCTAAAACAATATTTAGTTCCCTAGATTCATAAAGCACAACAAATTAAAGGTCATGTAAAGGGATAAGTATGCACAATATACTTGTAAACATAATGGAAGGCAAAAATGCAATATAACCCGAATTAGGGCAAGAAAAGCCACAAAACACCAATTTTATTACTTAAAAGCTTGCACAATCCATCACAATATAGGCATAAGGCAAAATCCTTTACAAAAGCCCAAATTCGAGGCCTTTAACTCACAATAGCTCTGGAACAATTTTGACAAAGTTCCTTTGCAAAATAGAATGAATCCCCTCAAAATGAGGTGGATTTTACAATATATAGGCAATTTGGGTCACCAACCGGTAGGATGCATTAAATAGGTATGGGGAGTCATACGATTTGGTACTTTTATTACACGGGCAGTCATGGGCACCATGCCTCATTAATTCTGGTTGTTGAGCTATCATTTTCCCACCTACCTTTGCCTGGCCTGTGACTCATCCAACCGTGTTGGTCATCCAACCCTGCTAGGTTGGGCAGATGTCCATCCTCATTGGGCCGTACAATCTCCTTTGAGCAAACTGCCTGACCCACGAGCTCTTCTATATATCCGGGTTAGACGACTGCCTAACCATGATCCGCACAATTTGTGAGTAGGCCGTCTAACCTCAATGTCGTCAACCCGGGGGTTGGACGGTGTCTAACCTCGTGACCATACATGCTTCTGGTCGTCGACCAACCTGGGAGTTTCCGTCTTCACACTTGGGGCCGTCCAACCTTGGAGGTTGGATGGCCTTTTATCTCTGCTTGTATGACGTGATACCCGACCAACCGAGCCATCTAATCCCGTGTCATCCAACTCCTTCATCGTTGTTGACTCGTCCCAACCATGAGCTCGTCTCCGCGGCCGCCACAATCGTCGGTCGACTAACCCAAAGAAACTAACCTATCCGTCCATCTCAACCGACCAACCCAACCGACACACCCGTCCGACCCACCTGATGATAAACCTCTTCCGATAAATGCTCCACCCGTCCCAACCCGGATGTCTAACCATATGCTTTATCCAACCCTGTCCAGTACACAACGCCGTCGACCAATCCCTAAAGCCGTCCATCCTAGCCGACCAACCCAGGACTCGTCCCAACCTTGTGAATTTATCAATTTCCATAATGAGCCCAACCACCAAATCGAACATTCATCGTGGTGAGCCAACTCGCCGCGAGTAAAGACCAAATCGGGTGAGCCAAAGCACGGTCTATTTTTCTCTTTTGATCAAGGCTAAATTTGATGGCCATCCGCACGTCCACAAGATGTACTTCAAATCTTGAATAGGTTATCTAAATTTGTAGGGGTGAAAAATTGGGATAACAATGACACCGTCTTCTTATGCATAATTTTTTTGCAAGCTCCTACCCTTTGAATATGCCTTCAAGATCCTTTACACCCATGCTTTGTCTTGGGCATGTGTTTACTTATGCATGACCTTTGCCTCTTTTTCATTACACATAACCACATCGATAAATCTTACACATCTCATTTGTGCATATAAGTGTAATTAGATTTGTGTGTGAAGGAATATTTAGTGTATTTTCTTGGGGTCAACAACAAATGACACATATATCATAAACTATAACAACAAATTATCATATCATTCATAACATCTCATAATGAGGGCATTGATCAATACTACACATGACACATGAACACATATTTGAACATAACACCACTACTATTCATAAGCATAAAGGATATAAGATCTTTATATAAACCTCCATATTTCAATAACAATCCTCTATTTTTATCCTTCCTATCTATGTCCATATTCCACTAGTATGGGTGGGTTAACATAAGCGCCCACCTTAAGATTTACATGCAAAAGCGTATTTTTATTCATAGGTAGCTAATGTCGGTCTAAACATATGTCTATCATACTTTTATGCTACATAATCTACTTGCTTTATTGATGTGATCCTCAATTCTCTATTTGCCTCGAGATAAGTGGTTGGGGTACTAATAAGGTCATCTTGTGCATGCGTCTTCTACACACATTCTTTTCTTATATTTTGTGTGAGTTTTCATTCTCTCATCTTTTGCACGAGTCTTCCTTAACCTTGTGCTCCCGCATAATCTAGTCTTACATACAACTTACACATAACCAAAAATAAGATTTGAATTGTGCACACAAAACTAAGAGTCAACAATTACCCTTTGTTATTTAAGGAGAGATGTTTGGTTCGACATTTATAACTAGTAATTTTGGATAATAAAATTTTAAACTTACATATAAATAATGTACCATTAAAAGACTTCCCAACCTAAACATGCATAAAATTTATACATAAATCTTCTTCTTATTATTATTTTAAAACGCATCATATATTAACTAGAAATATAGACACTTAGGCGGGGGTTCCATGGAGAGGGTTCTTTGCTCCTATTTTTATTCAGTGGGTGGTCCCATGACAAAATAAATTTAGGAAACAAGAAATTTTAGAATCTTTTCCTAAAAACAAGGAGCACCACTTTTGTAGGAGGAGAGTTTAAGGGGATGGTAAAATGGGGGCTAAGAGCATGGTCCCATGGAGGGGCTGCAGCTCCTATTTTCTTGCAGTGGAAGGTCCCATGATTATTTTTAAAAGGTCGCTATAGGAAATAATAGAATCTAGGCCTAAAAATAGGAGCTCCATATTTTTTCCCCCTAAACTTAAGAGGTGGTGGGAGTTCCCCCTCTGATTCAGGCTGATTTTTGTCCATGTGGAATATAATATGCATTCCCACCATTATTTTTTGGTGATTTTAGAGGGAAATATGATTTTATTTACCTACAAATAATCATAAAAATCCAATGGGATCCTATAATATCTCAACGGGTATTGTTGAGGAAAGTAATAAAAAATATGGGACCTTAAAAGTGCTAAAATGCTCCTAAATTTTCTCAACAATACCTGTTGAGATATTTATCCTTGTTCTAAAAGTCCCCCCCCCGACCCCCCCCCTTCTTCTATTTTGTAGAAACAAATATAATTTCAAATTTTATTACAAATTAAAATATAACATTTTAAAATATCTTCCTTAAAAGCTTTTATATCATAAGACCGCATTTGTTACAAATATTCCTAATATTACAATCCACACCAGCTAAGAAAATTAGAAGCCCCTTCCCATGGAACCACTTCCTTACCAAAAACAAAACGGTGTTGTTAAAGTGAGAGACCCATATGAGACAAACCAACTCAAAAATGAAAGAAAACAAAGTCTACAAAAGCGAGAAAATAGAAAAAAGCCCCCGAACACAAGACAAACTTTGGCCCCTCCTACTTTCCCACCAAACAATTTAAAATGATGTGGCAACTCACACAAGTAACGTGTATATGTGGAGGCCACCAATCAGCCACGTAGACTCTCATTCATTTCACGCTCTTACACATATTCATTCCGTCTTCACCACCAATTTCCTGGACAACACACCTTTCTACATCGGCAATGCTGATTTTCCCTCGCCCCATTTCCAAATTCCTTACCATTTTCAAGAACTCAGAGACTCCCATTGCTACCTGCACCGCCCACCATTTAAATTTGTCTCACACCAGAAGCCTTTCTCTTTCTCTTTCTCTTTCTCCGTCAATTTTTGCTGTGCAATGAAGACGAGCCAGACCTCCTCAGCTTGCAGCAACCAAGAAAACTTGCTTTCTCACGAACAAATTAAATTCGTAGAAGCAGCCCTGAGAACACACACTTCTAATAAAATTGAGCGAAATGGGTCAGGTACTGCAATTGTCTGGTTCAGAAATGACTTGAGGATTTTAGACAATGAGGCGCTGTACCGAGCTTGGCAGTCATCACAGGCCGTGTTACCTGTTTACTGCATTGATCCTCGCTTGTTTGGAACAACACATTATTTTGGCTTTCCTAAAACTGGAGGTAGGTAAATGATTGCTTTTCAAAATTATTTGGCTTGACTGTGCATATTTCAATGGATAAAACATGAGAAGGAATTCATGTTACTTAAATTCATTTTGCTGCCAAATGAGCCCCTTTTCCGGTATATACTCATGTGCAGTTTGACTTCGCTTTTGGGGTTTAAGTGGATCCTTGAAATTGATTGCCAAAAGTAATTTGCATTCATATTCCACAGACCCATTCCCAACCCAGCATGAATTCAGATTTTCTGATCTTTCATGTTCAAATTCAGTAGGTCCTTATCAATTTAGGTAACACCTGGGGTGCCTATTCATCCCATACTTAACTCCTCTCCATAAGAAGTTAAAATTCATACCCGCAATTCAGTGGTGTACTTTTGAGAGAAGGTACTCTGTTATTATGAACAAGCTCCACTTACAGCACTTTTTAAGGAAATTGCACTCACAACTAGTCACCCTGGCTAGTATGAGAAAGATGCACGTCGTTGGTGTCTATGGGTATTTTTGAACATAGATGATACCAGTCGAATTTACTAGCTGCATAACTATTATGAACATTGATCATGTTTTTAAATGGAAAAGAAAGAAAATTCATACTTTTCGGACGCAATATCTTTACAAAAATATAGAACTTCCCGCACTGAATAACCCAATCAGAGAGGCCCTTGAATGAGATCTTTAAGGACATAATTAGATCCACTAAACAACATAATACTCGTATCTGCCAAAGGAGGGACTGTTAAGGGCCTGTTATCCCATGACCTAAACTCCCAAATAAGAAAATGTTGGTTAGGCCAGCTAAAAAGGGTGGCAGGGTCTCTTCATAGATTTTTAATTTGGCCAAGTATATAACATCAGAGAAAATTGCATAAGACAACAAAACAATCTACACATATTCTAAAAAAGAATGAATGTCAAATTTTATCTACCACTGTCCTTAAAATCTGGATCCTGTACAGGAAGTGACCAAGAAATATTAGAAGCCAAAATCACAAAGAAATGTTGAAGAATACACTGCTGGAAATTAAATATGAACTGGAAATTGCAGCCACAAGAAAAATATGAAATATGGGTCTAGAAACCCTCTAAATTCATCAAACTTCAGATTCCAGCCTTTAAAAATATTACAAATCAGATTATGAAACCAGATTTCTCAAATTCTTCACCAATAGTTCCAAACCCTACCCAAGGTAGGTCGCTCCACCCTAAATAATTCAAATACCAGCTGGAAATTACAAATATATCTTCAAATCAGCTCTTCACTTCAAGACCAAACAATGATGAAGGGTTTTCATCCTTCACCCAAGCCACATAGAAGGGTTTTCGTCCTTCAATGAAGCCTCACAAGAGGGTTTTCATCCTCAAGTGGATGAACAAGGAGCAACAAGCTCACAATGCCCAAGTAGAATAAAATGCGCCAAGTCTAGATGCAAATGATGCCTCTAATCTCCTTTTATATCCTCCTTTTGGTGCCAATGCTCAATTAGAAAAGGCCGACCTGTATAATGCAAGAAAACACTAAAGAAATATAAAATATTAGATAAAATATATTATAAAGATGCTCAAGGTTCTTCTCCTTCATTTTTGCTTCTTTGCCATGGAGAAGGAATGGCAAGAAGACCAATTTCCAGCTCTTAGGTGGGAAAAAGGGACATTACAGTCCTCCCTCCCCAAAATTGCTTGTCCTCAAGCAATTGCAAACTCATTACATTTGCTGCCCCAACTTTTCTTCTTCTTTTTCTTTTGAAGGTCTTCATCCCCAATGGTGAAGGTGGCATCCTAGACAAAGCATCCGCAACCACATTTTGCTTCCCTTTCACATACTCAATGTCAAAATCAAATGCTTGGAGTCTACTCACCCATTTTTGTTGCGGTCATTCAATTCCTTTTGATGAAGAAAGAATCTCAAACTATTGTGGTCGGTTTTGACTACAAACCTCCCACAAATCAAATATTGCCTAAACTTGGTTAAGGCATGCATGATGGCAAGCATTTCTTTATCATAAATGGAAAGCTTCTTCTCATGATCTTTCAATTTCCGACTTTCAAAAGCAATAGGGTGCTGATTTTGCATCAAAACTGCACCTATACCCTCACCGGAAGCATCACATGCAAGCTCAAATGGCTTAGAAAAATCTGGAACAACGAGAACCGGACAAGAACACATTACCTTTTTCAGCTCTTCAAAGGCTACATGGGCTGATTTGGACCAGCTGAAAGCATCCTTCTTTGTTAGAGAAGTCAAAGGGGCTGCAATTTGTGAGAATCCCTTCACAAACTTCCTGTAGTATGAGCATAATCCCAAGAATCCTTTCAAATGAGTAATGCTGGTTGGTGTAGGCCAATTCAAGATTGCTTGGATCTTACTTTGATCTACATGAACCCCATGAGCATTGATAACATGCCCCAAGTACAAAATCTCATTCATACCAAACTCACATTTAGACTTTTTGCATATAAAGACTGCTGCTCCAAAATTTCCAGCACTATATCCAAGTGTTGTAGGTGCTCTTCCCATGACTTACTATAAATCAAAATATCATCAAAGAACACAAGCACAAATTTTCTTAATTGCTTACCAAAGATGTGATTCATGCATGATTGGAATGTGGCCGGGGCATTGGTCAATCCAAATGGCATGACAAGGAATTCGAAATGCCCAAAGTGACATCTAAAAGCGGTCTTGTGCACATCTTCTTCTCTAACTCTTATTTGATAGTATCCGGACCTCAAATCTATTTTGGAGAAATAGATTGCTCCATGCAATTCATCTATGAGCTCATCAATCCTTGGAATGGGGTACTTGTTCTTAATTGTCTTCTTGTTGAGCACACGGTAATCAACACACATTCTTAGAGTGCCATCCTTCTTTTTGACCAACACAACGGAAGAAGCATAAGGGCTGGAACTAGGCCTTATCAACCCCATATCCAACAATGTTTTGATTGTTTTCTCAATTTCTTCCTTGTAAATGCGTGGGTGGCGGTAGGGGTTGTTATGACCGGTTTGGTACCCGGTTCCAACTCAATGACATGTTGGAATCCCCTATCCGGTGGCAGCCCATGCGGTAACTCATTGAAAACTTTAGCATGCCTATCAAGTATGGGCTGAATATCATCATGAAAAGTAGATTGAATGGAAATAGAAGAGTTAGCTCTTACCAAACAATGGGCTGCCCAAGCAACCTGCCCCTTTTTGAAGGTTCTTTCCATGCTTTTCGCTGTCACAACTTGTGGAATTCCACCTTTCATGCCATGCAACACTACCTCTTTGTTATCCACCTTAAATTTCAGCTCCATGCTTTGATAATTTTGGGAAAATTCTCCTAAAGAATGAAGCCATTGTACACCCAAAACCAAATCAGATTCACCAATGCTAATAATATAGAAATCATCCCTTACCATGTGCCCTCCCAAGGTGAGTGTGAGCTGAGATATCTTCCTTGTGCAAGGAAGTATGAAACCATCCGCAACCGTAACATTGAAGCCTTTGAAATTTTCAGCCTTCAACTTCAATTTCTTCACCAAATTTTCATCAATAAAATTATGTGTGGCTCCACTATCAATCAAAACCGTTACCTTTTGGCCATGAAGATCACCCTTACACAAATGGGTGATATCTAGGTGCCCCGGATAATGTAGCAAGAGTGCCTTCAAGCTTCTTAATGTCCTCTTCTACCACAACATCATTTTGCCTAGCTTCATCAACAATGTCATCATCATCATCACAATCTGAAATTACTTCAATATAATGAACCTTACCTTTTCCCAAGCAACGATGTCCTGAGTCCATGGATCCTTGCATGAGAAACACAAATTCTTCCTTCTTAGTTCATTTTTGCTTCCTTCTCAAGGCTGGTTTTTGCAGATCCGTGTGAACATGAGGCACTTTTTGAAGAGGTTTCTTTGGCTGGTCCAAAGAAATGCTTTTTGGCTGCTTGGGGGCTTGTTCCCCTCTCCAATTGGCCTTAGGAACACTGCTGATTGCTGCTGATTTTGGGGCAGCACCTTCAAGATCAAGAGCCTTCTTTATTGCCTCTTGTAGAGACAAAGGATCAAATGCACGAACTAACCCCCTTAGGGGCTCAATCAAACCCTCTACAAAAAGCACAATAAGTCTTCTTTCGGACACATCCGTAATCATTACGGAAAGCCTCTGAAAATCAGCCACATATTCCTCTACGGTACCTTGTTGTTTCAATTGAGCAAGCTCACGAAATGTACCTCCGGATCCACTCTATCAAACCTATCAATGAGCCTTTGACAAAACTCATCATAGGCATGAATTTCACTATGCCCTTGGTCACAAGTCCATGAAACCACCACTCATGGGCAATGCCCTCAAGATGTAGAGTAGCAAATTTAATGGCATCTTCTTCTACCATAGGCTTCAAAGACAAATAAGTATTCAACTTTTGAATCCATGCCCTAGCGGTACCTTTTGTAGATCCATCAAATGTAGAAAAAGATAACTTACCCAAAGCACTTTGTACCTCTCTTTGTGGCATGGCATGCCTAGGCTCGGGCCTAGATCTTCCTCTATCCAACCCATGAACTCGGCAAGAGAAATGGCATCACGGATCTCTCTAGACAAGGCCATATATTCCTCATAACTCGCTGCAATATTTCTTCTTCCCATGGGTCTTGGCTCTTCTTCCGGTATGGCTTCCTCTCTAGGGATGAAAGTGGGCTTCCAACTCGATCCTCGGGCTGATCATTGGGTCGCTTGGCATTATTTGCCCCACTCGAACTCCCTTCACCATTTTGAACCCTTGGTTCAATGATTTTTGGAGGGAAAGTGCTAGGAAGTCCATAGGTATCTGCAGCCTCTCTTGGCCGGCAATTAATTGTCAACCTTAGCTTCTTGAGAATCACGATCAGCCATATTTCCTTCTTCCTCCAAAACCCTAGGCCTTTGAAGATCCGGGCTTTGATACCACCATACCTGTAATAACCCTTTGAGGGTTTTAACCAAACACACCAAATGCAGATCTGAAATTTAAATTGCAGCAGACTGAAAGAGTAAAATCAGCGACTTGAACTATCACCAAAAATGCCAAAAATCACCACAAAACACCACAAACCAACTCACATTTTTATATATTTTTATGGAATATTAGAAGCCAAAATCACAAAGAAATGCTGAAGAATACACTGCTGGAAATTAAATATGAACTGGAAATTGCAGCCACAAGAAAAATATGAAATATGGGTCTAGAAACCCTCTAAATTCATCAAACTTCAGATTCCGGCCTTTAAAAATATTACAAATCAGATTATGAAACCAGATTTCTCAAATTCTTCACCAATAGTTCCAAACCCTACCCAAGGTAGGTCGCTCCACCCTAAATAATTCAAATACCAGCTGAAAATTACAAATATATCTTCAAATCAGCTCTTCACTTCAAGATCAAACAATGATGAAGGGTTTTCGTCCTTCACCCAAGCCACATGAAGGGTTTTTGTCCTTCAATGAAGCCTCACAAGAGGGTTTTCATCCTCAAGTGGATGAACAAGGAGCAACAAGCTCACAATGCCCAAGTAGAATAAAATGCGCCAAGTCTAGATACAAATGATGCCTCTAATCTCCTTTTATATCCTCCTTTTTGGCGCCAATGCTCAATTAGAAAAGGCCGACTTGTATAATGCAAGAAAACACTAAAGAAAATATAAAAATATTAGATAAAATATCCAAGATCAAATTGAACTGGTTTTCTAAGGAGAAGTTTTCACTAGGTCCAAGGTAAACATGGAAATATGTAATCTCTTATTTGAGCATCATCTCCTTTTAACTTAGTCCTCTAAGTCGGGTAGAAGTTGGAGTATGACAAGGTTAAAGACATAATTTATATCTCAACTTATGCATCCATATGAGATAGGGTGATTTCTAGTCCTTAGTTTCAAGCCTCAAAGTTATTAGGGTGGACACCCCTGTTAGTTTCAAGTCTCAAAGTTATTAGCGTGGACACCCATGTGATCAAGATGAATGGACTCGATACATACTTGTATAGCTTGCACACTACCATGCACCCCATACTTGTACTCTACTAATATTTTGACTTTTCTAATTTAAAAAAAATCATTCATGGATATTTACAAGGATTTTTTTATATTTAACGCAAATGGAAATTATACTACATGCATTCATGTTTTTGGGATCCACACTAGATGCTGCACACTTGTACCCTGTACATCTTTCCATTGCTACACCCAAGGAACCTTGGTTTTGAGGAAGCCAGCCTCAAATTTCACAACTGGAATTCTATAGATGGTACTAAGGTGGATTCTTTTTGAATTTATGTTTGTTAAATAGTTGTTTCTTCAATTAATTTCTTTTCTAGAATCTCTTTAGTTAGTTCTTTTTCTGTAGGCATATAGGGAATCAATGCCTTTTGTATTCATGAGTTGGAAGTAGAAAATAAAGCTAGGATATAATACCAAGTAAATCCTAATCTACTACTAATGCAAATACATCAAGATAAAGCAAGAAAGGGAAGAAAACACAAATTGCATAAACATAACATGGAAATGCAAACCTCCCTTTGATTTGTGGATTTTCTTTGGAGATGTGGATATCCTTGTTGAACCGTGTGCAAAACCAGCAGCGTGAGGTTGTTTAAGGAGGGGAGCTTGGTGAAGCAAGAGGTCCATTCAAAATGGAAAAAGCCATGTTTGGATCTCCTCTTTCTACTTCAACCAAAGAGGGGTTTTTCTCACTTTGGCAAGCTTTCTAGTAGTAGAATGCTCACATGAGAAATTGATGTCACAAGATGTCAAGGTGTGTTTTGGGAGGGGGGTAGAGAGTTGTTTTATAGATTTCTTTTTGGGAATTGTGCAAAATATTGTAGTGAATGCAGGATAATGGGGATGTAGGATTAGAAGTGGTTAAATAGGATTAAGAGTAATTGATTAGGATTAATACTCCACGGGAATTAGATGGAGAAAAGGGGGCCTAATTAATCAATTGGGGATTAATTAATATGCCTTGAGTTGCTTGTAGAATCTATTGGAGATGATTTTAGGAGAATTTAATGAGATTTAGAGATGATTTGATGCAGGATTTTAATTAATGAATGCTCCATTCAAAATGGAAAAAGCCATGTTTGGATCTCCTCTTTCTACTTCAACTTGATCAAAGAGGGTTTTTTCTCACTTTGGCAAGCTTTCTAGTAGTAGAATGCTGACATGAGAAATTGGTGTCACAAGAAAATGTGTCAAGGTGTGTTTTGGGAGGGGGGTAGAGAGTTGTTTTATAGATTTCTTTTTGGAATTGTGCAATTTGTAGTGAATGCGGGATAATGGGGATGTAGGATTAGAAGTGGTTAAGTATGATTAAGATTAATACTCCATGGGAATTAGATGGGGAAAAGGGGGCCTAATTAATCAATCGGGGATTAATTAATATGCCTTGAGATGCTTGTAGAATCTATTGGAGATGATTTTAGGAGAATTTAATGAGATTTAGAGATGATTTGATGCAGTATTTTAATTAATGAATGGTCCATTCAAAATGGAAAAAGCCATGTTTGGATCTCCTCTTTCTACTTCAACCAAAGAGGGGTTTTTCTCTTTGGCAAGCTTTCTAGTAGTAGAATGCTGACATGAAAAAATTGGTGTCACAAGATGTCAAGGTGTGTGTTTTGGGAGGGGGTAGAGAGTTGTTTTATAGATTTCTTTTTTTGGGAATTGTGCAATTTGTAGTGAATGCGGGATAATGGGGGTAGGATTAGAAGTGGTTAAGTATGATTAAGATTAATACTCCATGGGAATTAGATGGGGAAAGGGGGCCTAATTAATCAATCGGAGATTAATTAATATGCCTTGAGTTGCTTGTGTAGAATCTATTGGAGATGATTTTAGGAGAATTTAATGAGATTTAGAGATGATTTGATGTAGGATTTTAATTAATGAATGGTCATTAATTAATAGAAGAAGGGGATTTCTAGTTAATTAATAATGGGTTATTAATTAACAAATGAAGAGGATTTTAATTAATGAAATGTCATTAATTAGTATTTCGAAGGAGGATTCTAATTAATTAATGGATGATCATTAATTAATAAAAGAAGAGCAATATTAGTGTGATTTGAGCACCTTTAGACTAAGTCTAATGCGGTGGATTTCAGGTGTTTACATTTGCCCCTCTTTAGGAGGGTGTCGCATTAAAGCATATGAGTGCCCCTTCAAAGAAAGTACTACACATGATGGGATGATATGAGGAATGAGGAGTTTGATAGGAGAATGCCCCCTCGAGAGACCATGCGGTGATAGAAAAAGGGTATGGACTCTTGAAAGGAGTAGAAAGATCATAATGGAAGGAGGTGTTCTATTGGCATGGCTAATAAGATTAGACAGAGACCTAGAAATGTTGACATGTTGACCGATAGGCCACTTCAGGGTTTTAGTGAAGGGATTGATGGGCTGATTTCACAAGATAGATAACACTTGGAAATGTTGATCGATGGGCGAATTTAGCAGATTCGAGGAAGGGATCGATGGATCAATTTCACAAGTTGGATGACTATTAAAAAAGAGATACCTCGAGGATGGATGGTTGATAGGGTAGCAGATGTTAGATAGAAGATGGAGGAAAGGGTAAAATAGAAGATAAAGGGATGGGGAGATGTTGCTTTCTTGCACATTCACGGTTACGGATAACCTTTATTTGATATTAGCATACAACAATAAGTACTATGATACGAAAAACCATAAGAACAGATGCCATGTAAATTTGTAAGATGCTTTAGAGTGACTCAAAAGTAAAGTACAATTCAATGCAATTAAGCAAACAAACATACAAACAAGCAAAAGAAAACACACTCAAAAAAGCAATTATTTAATGAATGCGTTTAATTTTTGTCTTTTTAATACCCAAGTGATGTAGGATTTAGATAAGGGAATTGATATTAGCCCCAAGCGAGGATACACGTAATGGGAGATAGATATGTTTGGAGAGATGACAAAACAAGCTATTACTTTCCCAAATGACAAAATATATGTTGGGAGACTTGGATGGAAAACAACGTCATTGGTTGGTGAGATGTTGGTGTGTAGGTGTCTCCCATTTCATCCTGAAATCATGACTATCCTATCCGAAATTTTTCGTACTTTTAAAATAATGGGTCGCTTTTGTGTTTTTATTGCACGAAAGTTCTTGTATTGCGTCAAGATATTCCCAAAGAGCCATATTAGCCTTTTTGCCAAATACCCGGATGCCCAAAATTGTTATATTCTCATCATTCGGGATTTGTCTGCGGAAATTTGTATTTAATTATTTTGAGCCCCGTTTGAGGCAATTTGCGCTCCATTTTAACTCGTTATGATCGAACATATCATTATTCCCATATACCGTAAGGGTTTTAACTTGGAAAAAGTTTTGGGCTTTATTTGTGACTTTTGGCAATTTTTTGTGTTTTTGTGTTTTCCCGTTTCGCTTTTCGTGAAATTTCTCTGAAATTCCTTTACATAAGCCCGATTCCTTTGCCTGGAGTTAGAACATATACGCACATTATGCCCGAGGAAGTCACCATCGGAGGTCCGGTTCACTGGGAAAAGGTGAAGTCGTGCACTAAAAAGCCCCTGCGGGGTTGGGCGCATTTTTGGAAAACAAAGGATTTAAGCGGATCATGGGAAAAATAGAAGCAGCAGGCAGGTGGGAATTTATTGCTTGCCTTGCAGGGTACTTTTTCCCATGATAGAAAGGTCACTTAAGCTGCAGTGGGAAAATTAGAGGCAACAGGCAGGTGGGAATTTATTGCCTGCCTTGCAGGGTAAAAATTCCCATGGTGAAATAAAAGAAAAGTGACTTAAGTGAAATCATGGGATTTTATTGCCTGCCTTGCAGGGTAAATAATCCCATTGTCAAAGTCAAATCACTTAAGTGGATCATGGGATTTCCGGGCTGCCTTGCAGGGTAAAAATTCCCATTGCCATAAATTCTTAAAAATAGAATTCTATTATGCAAAAAGTGCGCCCCCTTTAAGGAGAAGAAGGCAGCCTTTAAAGTGGATTAAATTAATTATTTCTTCTTCTAATTTTGGCGCCCAAGCATGGAAGAAAGTCAACAAAGCAAAGGGGAATAAAAGAGAAACATAAATAGATGGTCTAAATTAAATAAATTTAATTTATTTAAAGGCTGCCCCCTCCATGTCAAAAAGTGCGCCCCTTTTGGGAAAGATATAATGTTTTTTAAAGCATTAAATGATTAAATTAAATTCTATTTTCAGTGGCTATGGTCAAAGCACACTGTGAAGCTTAAGTGAAGTGAAGAGTGGATGATTAAATTGAATTAATTTAATTTATTGGATGGCTGTCCTTAAACATGCTATTTTAACACACCAGTTAAAGAGAAGAGCATGATTTTTAATTAATTAATTGCTAGGAATAGGAAGGGCAATTATTAATTATAGAATTATGAGGGTTATATAAGCATGGGCTGCCATAAGGGTGAATTAATTAATTCACAGGTAAAGAATTGCAGCCAAGAGGAAAAGTGCGCCCCATTTGAAGAGGATTTTTGCTCAGACAAAGGTGAAAACAAGGCTAAAAGCTTCCAATTTTGGTGCATGCATTGAAGGAGGTTGATTTTGTCTGCATATAATTTGTTTTCATAGTGTGTACAGGGTGCTTAGTGTGAAGTTGGAAAAATTCATGCTCTTTTTGCATGCAAATTAAACATCAATTTTTGGGGCAGCAGGCTTGAAAAGTGCAGATTTTTATAATTAAAATTCACTATTCATGCTCCGGTGGCCATCTTTGTCTAATTAATTGCAGGAATTCATTACAGGTGCTTTACAAAAGAAAAGGAGCTCTAATCAATGTCCAATACATTGAATATATCCTCCGAATCTGAAGAATTATTCGAGATCCGCATCCGCACTATTGAAGAAATCCGCCAATTAGAAGAAAAAGAATTATTTAGACAAAGACAGAAAAGTCATGGCGAAGAGAGATGAAAAAGAAAGCACAACGGAGTCATGCATCACTTCCAAACTTGCAGACATAGAGACATAGATCTAGGTCCGGAACCTCTTTCCGAATTGATTGATAGATCCAGAGTGGGAAAGACTTCACTCATGCGTGTGGTTAAAGCAAAGGGAATTATTCGAGTTGCGCACCTTTCCATACACAAAATTCCGAATTGCTGAGAGTTTGTTATGGAGTGCGCTAGATCTTACCATCCTTCATCCGATCGCTGCGAGATGTTACGGGAAAACAATAATTGGTTTGGACGCAGAGTTCATCAATTATTGTTTGAAGATTCCGGTGCAAAGGTGGTGACTTCCATTAGCTTCGTGATGCCGACATAGGTGGGATAAGCATAGAGTTAATCATGTGAGCATAATGAATAGCATGAATACATGAAGAAGCCTAGATCTCCTTCTAAGTTCCCAAGAACTCTTCCGCACGGTCCAATTTGGTGCAGGAGGTCGATGATATTGTCAAATTGTTATGCAGATTAATGGCGAGGCGAATGCTTACACTTTTCCGTACATGGATGTATGCTTTCATCAGGACCATTGAAGTCAACAAGGTTGATTCCATAATCAATTGGTCGGAAATTATTAGCACAACATTGGTGAGCAACTCCGGAACGTGAAGCGTACTTTCAGCTTCAAAATGACTTCCTACTTGGTGTACGCTGCAGCTTCACAAGGCATCTTCTCCAAGCTGGATAGATGTGGCGTTCTTTCTAAGGACCCCATTTTCGAGTGCTACCCACAACTTACTGTACCTGCGTGCGAGAAGGATTTCAAAGTGGTCAATGATGGATTCTTCTACGATTTCATTTGCAGGCTAGACAAGGACCTAAAGGTCAACAGGGTAAGCAAAGAAGCATGGGAAGCCGTATCCAAGATTGGCAGTCTATTCATTCAGTTTGTAGATTTCACATACCTCAGGGTTACTGGCTTTTCTGGAGAACCAATAAAGATGCCCAGATATCCGAATGATAGATGGATCGCCATGGAGCTGAGCAGGCAACTTGTGGAGATACATGACCTTCAGTCAAAACGACACAAGTCTACGGGCTTCTTTCCAATCATTGTCGGACATTATAGCTGCATTCCATAGAGCTCGAGGGATGGAGGCACAGATGTTATCCGAGTATGAGCAAGAGTTCTTCATATGCACGGCTGAACTTTGATCCATTCGGAGTAGCCAGAAGACGATCTCCCAGAGTACGCACACGTGCCTTCATTGAAGATTTCTGGATGAAGTGCAAAAGTGAGTATGAGATTAGAAAGAGAGATTTCAAGAGCTATCAAGAAAGCAAGTGTTCGACTTTGACTAGCGCGATACCTGTGGATCTTAAAGATGATGGGAATGTGTTACTTGACACTTACCATCAAATGGGAGGAGATAGAGCTGCATTTCAGATAACGTGGAGGTCGCAACACGATCAAGAAAGATCTCGAGCTGTTTTGGTGAATACTTCAAACTGTCATTGACGAAGGATATTGCCTTGATGAAACATTGATGAATCAAGTCACGGCAACTTTTAGCGCAGAGATTCCCTCAAGCGAAAGCATGGAGGAGAAAGCAAAGAGAAGGTCCGAGAAGTTGAAAGTACACAAAAGATCTCAATCAAAGGAGAAGATCACTTCCACGGCCATGACTTTAGCTCCGGCTTCTCCAAAGACCTAAGACTTCACCAACTATCGCACCACAAAGAGACATTTCCATGCCTCCATTGATTTGCAACACTCATCTTCTCTCCTCGGCCACTCCGCTCATCACCCGCTCCAAGAGAGATGTTAAAGCTGCAGATGGCGGAGTTCAAAAGGGCTTTGTCCTTGGATGATTCAGAGGATGGCAACCATAACACTGTGGCACTTTCTGATGGAGAGGATGCAGAGCGGGAGATGATAGTGCACTCAGCGACTGACTTCTCATTCTCCGAGAAGTAACTTCTCGGAATGGTTGGCTTCGCAGTTGGTTCCAGAAGCGAGAGTGGAGATGAACTTGGAAGAACATGACTTGCAGCTACTCCAGAGCCTAGGCGGAAAAGACAGAAGGCCTAAAGTTGCTAAAGCAACTTCTAGGTTGATCATCGAGAATCGGGCAAAAGTTTGCAGAGATATCAATTCCGGCAGAAGGAAAGAAGGAGGATGAGCTCACGGCAGAAGATGTTACAGTAACTAGAGTACCCCTCGGTCAAGCCACCACAGAAGGATCAAGCAGATACGCAGACATCGATAGATGCTCTATTTCTTAGGCTTGACAGCTGAAAAGGCGGAGAAGAAGAGCTTGAAGCAAGCATATCTCAATTGTGTGATCATAGCCAAGGTTGCTAAACCTTCCATTCAACCCATTTCAGAGCAGTGAGTGATCATCTTATGTAGGAAATGGAAGATGCAAAGCAATCAAGTAAAAGCTATTGACGAATGGAAGGATTTGATTATTCGTCAAGCTTCTGTACAACTTGGAGAGGCCACCGCCCGCTTAAAGGTTATGAATGATGTAACAAATCAGTTAAACAATGGTGACGAGCATAGTGGACATGAACACAATTGCTGAGAGTAACCTGAGTACTTTGGCCGAGATCAACAAGTCACGCCGAGATGTATTGGTCAGCAGAAGCAGATTGTATGCGGATGGATCAGTTGAGAAGGGGAAGCAGCTGGAGTTTGCAGTATCTTTCCGTTTGGAGATCTCGCAGAGTTTTGCTAAAGAGGATGCAGACACTGAGAGTAGGACATCATCCTTACTAGACAATATCATTTCTTTCACTGAGGAGAAAGTGGTCGAGAATGTTACTTCATACGTGCGGATCGTTCTAAGAAGAGGTGCCTAATTCCTGGAAGGATCTCTTCGATGGTACAAAAGAGAATTGATAAAGCTACTAAGCCTTTCACGATGAATTCTATTAGTAGACTGGTGGCGCCGCAGTGGATATCATGCGAGGTTTAGGCCGAGCTTGGAAGATGTGGAGCGTGCATCAAAGTGTTGAATGAAGGATTGCTGCAGCTTTAGGACAGAGAAAGAAGCAGTGGCTAAAACAGATGGGAAAATGTTTGAATCACATGTTCGACAAGTATATCCGATATCGTAACAAAAAAAGAAGACATAAATGTTATAAATTTGGCATGACTTATTTTTTTTTCTTTTCTATTTTCTATGTTCCCGATGAAATTGTAAAACTTTAAGTTATTGGTTTTGCAACCATTACTTAAAGTCATGTGGAACAATTCTATTAGTTAAGTGATACATGTGTCACTTAAGGAGAAGTTAGTTGAGGATGATTACCAAATGTCATCTTTACTTGTTTGTGTTTCAGTGTTTTGATTCGCTTTGACTTCCCATTTGTACTTTCCCTCCTACATTCTATAAGTAGGAGAAGAACCTATGGGTTAATGATCGAAATTTGTAAGTTAATAACCTTGTGTTCCAGACTTTGTGCTGAAACCCTTGAGAGCCACTTGAAGCAAAGGATATACAGAGTAGATTTCCGAAGAACTCGTGTCACGGTGTATTGTGTTTCTTGCTTTTTATCTTAGATCTTTTAATAGACTTTGTGTTATTTCAGATCTAGATCTAAGTGTCTTTGCTTAGAATTCTCGTGTTTATATCTATTAGTTTCTTCTATGTGCATGCAATCAACTCTTCTATCTATTGATTGAGATGCACATCTTCCTCATTTCTTCTCTCGTGTTTATATAATTCCCTTTCCCTTCTATAAATATTTCCTTTCTTTAAACAATCGCTTACTTTCTCAGAATCGCTTTCAGCTTATGGTTCATGAACCGAGTAGTTAAGTAAAACCCCATTTAGATATTAGTAATTTTGTCACCCAAATTTCATCCTGAAATTTACGACTACCCTATCCGAAAAAAAAATTCTTACTTTTAAAATAATGGGTTGTTTTGTGTTTTTATTGCACGAAAGTTCTTGTATTGCGTCAAGATATTCCCAAGGAGCCATATTAGCTTTTTTTCGCCAAATACCCGTGATGCCCAAAATTTTTATATTCTTGTTGTCGGGATTTGTCTACGGAAATTTGTATTTAATTATTTTGAGCCCCGTATGAGGCTATTTGTGCTCCGTTTTAACTCATTATGATCGAACGTGTCACTTATTCCTATGTACCATAAGGGTTTTTACTTGGAATAAGTTTTGGGCTTTATTTGTAACTTTTGACAATTTTTCGTGTTTTTGTGTTGTCTGTTTCGTTTCTCTCGTGAAATTTCTCTAGAACAATTCCTTTGCTGTAAGCCCAATTTTTGGCCCTGGAGCAATGGAGAACATATACGCACGTTATGCCCGGAGGAAGTCGCCATCGAGGTTTGGATCACTAGGAAAAAGCAAAGTCGTGCATGGAAAAGCCCCTGCAGGGGTTGGGCGCATTTTTGGAAAACAAAGGATTCAAGTTGCAGTAATGGGAAAAATAGAGGCCAGCAGCAGGCGAGAATTTATCACTTCCTAGGGGTAAAAATTCCCATGATGAAATAAAAAGAAAGTGACTTAAGTGAAATCATGGGATTTTATTGCTTGCCTTGCAGGGTAAATAATCCCATTGTCAAAGTCAAATCACTTAAGTGGATCATGGGATTTTCGGGGCTGCCTTGCAGGGTAAAGAATCCCATTGTTATAAATTCTTAAAAATAGAATTATATTGTGCAAAAAAGTGCGCCCCCTTTAGAGAGAAGAAGGCAACCTTTAAGTGGATTAAATTAATTATTTCTCCTTCTAAACTAGGCGCCCAAGCTTGGAAGAAAGTCAACAAAGCAAAGGGGAATAAAAGAAATAGAATTAAATGAATTAAATTGATTAAATTTAATTTATTTAAAGGCCCCCTTCATGTCAAAAAGTGCGCCCCATTTAGGATAGATTTAATGATTTTTAAAGCATTAAATCATTAAATTAAATTCTATTTTTAGTGGCTATGGTCAAGGCACATTGTGAAGCTTAAGTGAAGTGAAGTGTGAATGATTAAATTGGATTAATTTAATTTATTGGATGGCTGTTTTTAAACATGCTATTTTTAAAGAGAGAAGCATGATTTTTAATTAATTAATTGTCAGGAATAGGAAGGACAATTATTAATTATAGAATTGTGAGGGTTATATAAGCATGGACTGCCATAAGGGTGAATTAATTAATTCACGGGTAAGAATTGCAGCTAAGAGGAAAAGTGCACCCCATTTGAAGAAGGATTTTACTCAGATAAAGGTGAAAACAAGGCTAAAAGCTTCCAAATTTGGCACATGCTTTGAAAGAGGTTGATCTTTATGCATAATTGTTTGCATAGGTGTTACAGAATTCATTACAGGTGCTTTACATAAGAAAATGAGCTTTAATCAATGTCCAATACATTGAGTATATCCTCCGAATCAAAGAATTGTCCAGATCTCGCACTAGTTTTGAAGAAATCCGCCAAATAAGAAGAAAAAGAATTATTCAGACAAAGATAGCCATGGCGAAGGAGATGAAAAAGAAAGCACAACGGAGTCATGCATCACTTCCAAACTTGCAGACATAGGAGACACAGATCTAGGTCCGGAACCTCTTTCCGAATTGATTGATAGATCCAGAGTGGAAAGACTTCACTCATGCGTGCGGTTAAAAGCAGTGGAATTATCCGAGATGCAGCCTTTCTATGCACAACCCAGTTGCCAGAGTTTATTATGGAGTGCACTAGATCTTACCATCCTTCATCCAGATCAGTGCGAGATGCTACGGGAAAACAATAATTCGGCTGGACGCAGAGTTCATCAATTATTGTTTGAAGATTTCGGTGCGAAAGGTGGTGACTTCCATTAGTCTTCAGGATGCCGACAGCAACGGTGGGAGAAGCATAGAGCTGATTACGTGAGCATAATGAATAGCCGATACATGAAGAATCCTAGATCTCCTTCAAAGTTCTTGAGAACTCTTCCGCGGTCCAATTTGGTGCAGGAGGTAGATGATGTTGTCAAATTGCTATGCGCAGATTAATGGCGAGGCGAATGCTTACACTTTCCGTACATGAAAGTATGCTTTCATCGAGACCATCAAGTCAACAAGGTTGATTCCATAATCAATTGGTCGGAAATTACTAAGCAACAACATTGGTGAGCAACTCCGAAACGTGAAGCGTACTTTCGGCTTCAAAATGACTTCTACTTGGTGTATGCTAGAACTTCACAAGGCGTCTTTTCCAAGCTGGATAGATGTGGTGTTCTTTCTAAGGACCCCATTTTCGAGTGCTACCCACAGCTTACTGTACCTGCGTGCGAGAAAGATTTCAAAGTGGTCAATGATGAATTCTTCTACGATTTCATTTGCAGGCTGACAAAGACTTGAAGGCCAACAGGTAAGCAAGGAAGTGTGGGAAGTCAGTGTCCAAGATCGGCGCTATTCATTCAGGTTTGCAGATTTCACATACCTCGTGGTTACGAGCTTTTCAAGAACCAATAAAGATGCCCAAGTATCCGAATGATAGATTGATCACCATGGAGTTGAAAGCAAGCAACTTGTGGAGATACACGACCTTCAGTCAAAACGGCACAAGTCTACGGGCTTCTTCCCAATCACTGTGGAACATTACAACCGCCATAGCATTCATAGAGCTCGAGGGATGGAGACGCAGATGTTATCCAAGTATGAGCAAGAGTTCTTCCCTGCACGGCTGAACTTCGATCCATTCGAGTAACCAGAAGACGATCTCCCAGAGACACACATGTGCCTTCATTAGAAGATTTCTCGGATGAAGTGCAAAAGTGAGTACGAGGTTAGAAAGAGAGATTTCAACAAAGCTATCAAAGAAAGCAAGTGTTCGACTTTGACTAGCGCGGATACTGCGGGATCTTAAAGATGATGGGAATGTGGTGTTTGACACTTACCATTAAATGGGAGGAGATAAAGCCGTACTCGAGGATAACGTAGGAGGCTGCCATACAATCAAGAAATATCTGGAGCTGTTTTGGTGAATACTTCAAACCGGTGGCGACGAAGGGATATTGTCTTGATGAAGCATTGATGAATCAAGTCACGGCAACTTCAAAGATAGAAGATTCCCTCAAGCTGGAAGCACGAAGGAGAAAGCAAAGCAGAAGGTTCGAGAAGTCAAAGTACACGAGAAGATCTCAATCAAAGGAGAAGATCACTTCTACGACCATGGCTTTAGCTCCGACTTCTCTAAAGACCCAATACTTCACAACCTATCGCACCGCAACAGGGTACTTTCATGCCTCTATCCGAATCCGGCGACATTCATCTTCTCTCCTCAGCCTCCCATTCAAAGACCTGCTCCAGAGGAGATGTCGAAGCTGCAGATGGCGGAGTTCGAAAGAGCTTTGTCCTTGGATGATTCAGAGGATGGCAGCCATAACACTGTGGCACTTTCTGATGGAGAGGATGCAGAGCGGGAGATGGTAGTGCACTCAGCGACTTCTCATTCTCCGAGAAGTAACTTCTCGAATGGTTGGCTTCGCAGTTGGTTCTAGAAGCGAGAATGGAGATGAACTTAGAGGAGCACGACTTGCAGCTACTCCAATCCGGGCGGATGGGATAGAAGACCTAAAGTTGCTAAGGTAACTTCAAGGTTGATTATCGAGGATTCGGGAGAGAAATTTGCTGAGATGTCAATTCCGGCAGAAGGAAAGGAGGAGGATGAGTTCACGGCAAAAGATGTGACAGTAACCAAAGTACCCCTTGGTTAAGCCACCACTGAAGGATTGAAGCAGGACACGCAGACATTGATAGATGCTCTATTCCTTAGGCTTGACAGTGAAAAGGCGGAGAAAGAAGAACTTCAGAAGTAGGTATCTCAGTTGTGCGAGATCATAGCCAAGGTTGCTAAGCCTTCCATTCAGCCCATTTCAGAGCAGGTGAGTGATCATCTTATGTAGGAAATGGAGGATGCAAGCAATCAAGTAAAAGCTATTGACGAATGGAAGGATTTGATTATTCGTCAAGCTTCTGTACAACTTGGAGAAGTGCCAGCCCGCCTAAAGGTTATGAATGATGCGGCAAATCAGCTGCAGCAACTGGTGACGAGCATAGTGGACATGAACACAGTTGCTGAGAGTAACCTGAGTACTTTGGGAGAGATCAACAAGTTGCCAGGAGATGTATTGGTTGCAGAGCAAATTGTACCGGACGGATCAGTCGAGAAGGGGAAGCAACTGGAGTTTGCAGTATCTTTCCGTTTGGAGATCTGCAGAGTTTTGCTGAAGAGGATGCAGGCACTTGAGAGTAGGACATCATCCTTACCAGACAGTATCATTTCTTTCACTGAGGAGGACGTGGTCGGAGGTGTTACTTCATACGTGCGGATCTTACTAAAAAGGTGAAAGAGAGTGTTTTGAAAGCTTAGGATGCATTTGAATGAATGTTCTAACATTGTTGAGCATGTTATAGCAGGATTCAAGCTTCAAGAGACCTAAGGAAGACCTAAAAGCTCAAGAATGCATGAAGAGCCAAGTGCATGGAAGGTAGGTGCAAGAGAAAGGTGAAATTTCATGGTAGGTCTCTCAAAAGTCTAGAAATTGTTTATTAGCATTATAGAACTAGAGGCCTAAAGGGAGAAGGGCAGTCTGACTTAAGCCTATGGATGAAATGTTTCCTTGATTGTGGATCAAAGTTAAGAAGAAAATGTAGATTTTGGAAAGCCAAACAAAGTAAATTGGACAAATTTTGCATTCTTAAGTCAATCTAGTCATTGAACAAGAACTCCATTTTGCCAAGTTTGGTAAATGTGATGAATTGCTCTCTTGAATGGCTGAGATAATGATGAGTAGTGAATGGGCCTACACCCCGTATTGCTTTATCGAGCTAGATAGGGCATCGTGGATATAAAGGATTCAAGATGGGATTGTTGAAAAGATTCAAAATGGAGTAGGATGAGATAGGCTAGGATGTGTTTAGGATTTGGGACCAACAGTGTCACACCTTGTCATAGGACCCAACAATGATGGTTGCGATCTCTTTTATGAGGACGACCAAGGGTTTTTTGCTTCTTAAAAGTGATATTTGCTCCAAGCTCAATGGTCATTGTAAGATCATACTGACAAGTGATTTCGATTTATCTTGTGATTTTGCTAGTGGAGGGGGAAGCTTGAGTTCCTTATCCACAACTTTGTGCACTTTCTCGCCACACTTGATGTTTGCGTTTGTGTTGACTTGTGAATCGTGTTTAATTTTTGGATTTTTGGTTGTTGGATTTATTTTGATTTTTTGGGGTTTCTTTGATTTTTGATTCTCTTTTGATGAAGAAACTCCTTTTTCTTCCTATAAGCTAATGTGTGATTCTGTTGGTCTCAAGAATTGTGGGCAAGAAATGGATGTTCAAAATTGATGAGAGGATTGTTTGGGAAGATGGTGGGCTTTTCAGAAATTGGAGAGGGATGATATGATGAACTGGATAGGAGGTGGTCCAAGGATTGATGGTAATGGGCGAGCAGGAGGTGGCCCAAGGATAGAGGTAATGGGCAGTAGGAGGTGGCCCAAGGATAGAATGTGATGGGCGAGTAAGAGGTGACCCAAAGATGGAATGTGATTTAGGGATGCGGTGTGTGAGGGATGACTGGTGATGAAAGGACAAGGAGATGGCCAAGGATAGACCTAGAAGGTTCGATATGTAAGGGGAAATGGGATGATGGGAGGATAAGAGGAGGTCCATGTTGGTCAATGATAAATGGTTGATTTGAAGGAAGAGGTCCAACAAGTGTTTTGGATTCATAAGTTGTTTTATGATGGATATGATGGGATCGGGTGGTTTTGACCTTGTTATTTCCAGCAGAGGAACTTGATAGTGCTTTGAAAAGATATCTTGGCACATCTTCGCTTGTTAATTGTTCAAGTGGATGCAAACAATGGTCCTTGGAGGATTGGTGAGGATAAGATATGGCTTGGTTGAGGTAGCTCAAGGGCCAAAGAGGATTGGGATTTGGATTGCTAAATTGAGATGGCTCGGGGACCGATTAGGATTGTTGGATCATGTGATGGCTCGGGGTTGAATTAGATTTAGATTGTGAATAATTTGGTGTTGGATTGCTTAGAAGAGGCTTTAGTGCGGATAAGAGAAGGGGTTCTTGTGGCTTGGATCGTGACGTAGGGGTCGAATTAGATTTTTGATTAAGTGATTTTGGATTGCAGGATCTCCAATGAAGGAAAACGTAGTTTGGGTGTTCTAGGAAAAAGTCGATTGGGTGAGGCTTATGGGCCTGAGTAGGATTGGTTTGTGGATGGGATTGATTAGGCGATGAAGGTTGGGAAGGTAGAGGGATAATGAGGGATGTGAGGTTCGCCACTTGTTGGTTAAGCTGTTGGATGTTGTCGAAGATGATTAGATTAGGATCTTGATGGGATGGTTGAGCTAGAACGGGTTCCCTGGTTGAGAGAAACGTGAGGAATATTGAAATGAGGATGATAGTAGATGGAGAATTGTTTTTGTTGAAGAATGTACCCGGAGGTGCGGGTTAAGGTGTTGGTTTGTAAGAATCAAATATCTAGTCATGGATGCCATTGTTTGATTTGAAAACTTGACCTAGATTTTTGATTAAACTGTTTTGGATTGAAGGGATCCCTGGGAAAATTTGAGCAGCATAAGAGCTGCAAATTGGACACTTTTACCTAGGTTTTGGATTTGGTAAATACCACTAAGGATTCTAGGTAATTTGGCAGCCTAATGACGTAGTTGCGGCAATGAACCAGTTTGAAAATTTAAATTTTGGATGTCAAAGGGGGCTGGTCTAATTTTGGCAGAGTTTTGACTGATCGTGTTTGAAAATGACATTAAATTTTTGTAGAGTTTAAGGTATTGACGTGTAATACACTTGGTTTCAACTTGGACAAAGTTTTGCCTTGTTTTATTGCTAAAACAAGGTTTAACTCTGACAAAGTTTTGCCTCGTGAGTTTTGAAAAATCAAGTTTTGACTTGGACAGAGTAATGCATTTTATTGTTTTCAAACAAGATATAGGGGATAGTCAAGCAAGCACAACCTAGAATAATTTTGGCCACCTATCTAGGATAAACAAGGTTGTTAGGGGTGTCCTCAATATATCTTTTGGTACGCGAGACACAAGTCCGTGAAATTAAGAAATGTTGTATAGTGGTGTGGTTCGAGAGTCAAATCCCCCCTTGGCTTCACTCCATCCATTTCGGAGCTTGACGAAAACGACAAGCAAGCTTCTGTGAGATCCTATCTAAGGCTTGGGTATTGGGACACAAAATCCCTTCACTTCACGTTGTCGATAAAACAATTGATGCTTAGCCAAAAATGATAGGTATTCCCACAAATTTATATAGCACGCTTGAACACGGACTTTGTCCAAATGACTAGGTGATGAAATCCCAGCCACCGAACCCTACTAAAATTAAAGTGTCCAATCAAGCTTTCTAATTTCCCGTATCACCTTGCGGCGTTAGGAAAGAGCATATGCGGTTGAGACGAGGCACAAACAAACAACAAAAGATGTGGAAGATAAACAAACACCAGAGTAAATGTGTTTTAAGACGAAGGTTAATCCAATATATAACGATTTCACAAACAAGTGCGCGAAAGGAAACTATATGGTTAAACCAACGATAAATCCAATATATTGCTCAAATGCTAAAATGAAATGCAATATTCCAATTCAAAGCAACAAGATCAAACCAAAATTTAAAAAGCAAGTAATTCCAAAAATGAAAGTTTTGCAAGTTTTGGTTTTGTGTTTCGTTTGTTTGTTTTGTATTATTGCCTTGACTAGTGATTAGGCAAATCATGACAAAGTTCTAGTAGTTTGGAGCATAAAAAAATAACCCAATGTGCAAACAAAATGACAAAAATTAGGAGATTGGAAAAACCTTCATATTTTCTCATGAGGAAGCCCAATTTGACATGGATCCACTTGAGACCTTTCCCTAAAAAAATGGAGTCTTTTTGAGTCTCGAATCAAAATTCATGGCCTTTGGAAGGTAGGTAAAGAAAAGCACAGGGAGTTTGCTGAAAGGTGTCACGAATCTGCCAAAAGTTGTAGAAACCGTGTGTTGGTGAAATAATTTGTTGCAGTGCAGATTATTGGTTTTCACCAACGGTCACGGGGCTAAGCCCCTCCTTCTTGGGTATGGGGAGGCTCCCATTATTGAATGTAAACTAACTAAAACGTGGGGTGTCCGTTAGGTCGGGATCACACATGAATACTCCACTAAACTTGTGGCAAAGTGCTTGTACAATGTACAAGGGAGGAATTTGATTTGAAGAGAGGTAAAGAGGAGTAGGAGAAATAAGGAGAGAGGGTTAATGTCATGAGTAGGAACTAGTAGATTCTCACCAATAGTAACCATATTAGGTCCACATTCAATTAGAAGAATTCAACCATGCAATCAACAGTAAGACTAACAAACTAGAGACACAAAGTTCTTTCTTGGTTGTACAAGATTACAATGCTTGCAAAGTTGGAGAGTAGAGAGGATAGAGGAACATAGACAAGGAGATAGAGGAAATGTAGCTTTTATTGCTTGCAGTAGTAGTGAAATCCAACAACTTATAACAATCAACAATTGCCAACCTCTTTGGAATGGAGAAGCCATTCCAATTTATAGCATTACAAATGTCTTTTCATCTCCCCCACATGACTTTTCACCTTTCCTCATCACTTGTGACCTTTCATATTCCTAGGAATAAAAGTGAGCCTTTTTCTTATTAATGAAAAATAACTCTTACAATGTCAAATTAAATGCCACTTAAGTGAATAAGACAAAATAGTGAAAAAGTACATTCTTAATGGAGAATTAGAATATGGAGAGAGAAGAAAGAAGAGAGAGAGAGGGTTGATCAATCTAATGAAGATGAAACTCCTACCGATGAAGAACTCGCTCGATTGACCACGATGAAGTTCCTTTCCCTTGACCACCTGTTGAATTGAAACATGGAGATTGCAAACTCTTTCTTCTTATGAGACATACACCTTCCAGTATTGAATAAGTGTTCAAAAACATTGTTATGAGATTTGCACTAAGATGGGAACATGATGATCTTCTTTGATCACAAGATAGGAGTTAGGACATGGAGATCACTACCTTACTCCTCTCGGCCTCGAAATTCACCTCCGTGACAAAGATGTCTCCTTTTTGAATGCAATCAACTTCAAGATGCTCAAACATGTTCTTGCTTGTTTGTTACTTATTGAAAAAGGCCTTCTCCTCTAGATAGAAGGATTGCTGCCTGAATAAAATGCTTGTCCTTTGACCACCTATTGAACTGAAATATTGTGATTGCAAATGCTTTCTCCTATGAGATGCGGGTGCATTCCAAGGCATTGAATGAGTGTTCAAAAACACAACGAAGTGAATTGCAACATGTAAACTCAAGATGGTTGCTCGATCATGGAATCATGATGATCTTGGGTACCTTGGTAGCTTGTGATTCAAGTAACAATCCTTTACACACACTAGTTCATTCCGACCTATTCCTTGTCATGGTGTGATTCACATGATGCCTCACAAGGTCGAGTTGCGAAAAGTGGAGGTCATCACCTTCCCCCTTGTGACTTCCTGGAGCTTCATAATTCACCTTAGTGAAACAAATATCTCCTTCTTGGATGGAATCAATTTCAGGAGACCCAAGTACCTTCTTGTTCACCCGCTCCTTATTGAGAATGTCTTCTCACATAAAATGAGGAAAGGAGAAATTATGCATTCACCACCATACTTACTCGAACACATTCCCATGCCAGATCCTGAGATGATGATTGAGAATAGGGGCTCACCTTTACAAACCCTATTTGATATTACTTTCCTTCCGTGGTCCGCATCATTTGAACATGATGACCTTGTTCGTGACAATTAGGATGAGTTGAATCATCCAACTTCTTGCATCAAAGTGTGCCATACAAAATTCACCTCGAGATTGTTGTTTTGAGATCCTGTGAGGGATTTCTCTCCCGTTTGAACTCGAGACAATCTCCTATCCTTGCAATTGTTGCAAAAAACAACGAGAGGTGGAATGTGAGCTTATGGGAGTGACTTGAGTTCAATTGCAAGACTTAATATTTTTGGCAGGCCTTTGTCTAGGATAGCTATTTTTAGTAAGTTTTCCCAATTTTCACTTCTAATGGTTTTTGCTTGTTTGGAGTAACAAGGATGCTTTGAGAATTTACCATTTTTGGAAACTTACTATATTTGGACACATGAAGACTTGCACACTTACTATTTTTAGACGGAGGTCTTCTGGATGTCGGATTGGAATGAAACTGGTCTCAAAAGTTTCGTGATTTTTCAAGGATGCTTTGCTCCGATTTTTAGATGATTCTCTTGTTCGGATTAGTGGGAAAATGAGAATTTCATCGAAGAGGGTAGAATACTTGAGAGAAAACTCAGTCCTCCATATCCCTAAAAAAATTCACTTCATCATGCAAGAGATGGCTCAATTGAAAGCTAACTTTATGAGGATCACTGCTTCCAAAATTCAGAAATTCGCTTGCCATGTCATTGGGAAATTGCAAATACATTTTCAACTATTCTATGCAAAAGTGGAGTTCATGACTAGAAAAATCAGTCATCAATAACATTTGAATGGTGGGGTCACATGCCATGAATCATAGGTCATCATGAAGGTGTTTTCAAACGGAGTTTTCCGGTGAAGTTTTGCGGAGATCGGGTGCACGGATTGAGAGATATGGGCAAAAATCAGTTTGCAAGCTTGATGTTCTGGGACAAACCAACAACATACCGCTTAACCCGGCAACATAACTATGGTCAAGGATGGTTGACATGGAGTAAGCACCAATGCAAGAGGAACAAAGGGGACACAAGGGACACACAAGTGCACCTTGAACTAGATCTAGACAAGTGTCACCTTGTGGATGAGATGGAGGAGGACCGAGAAATGGCTCTTGAGTGCTTAAAAATGGTTTTTGATGTGATCGAGAGTTAAATGGTTGGATGGGGGGCGCACTTTTGTGTCCCCTCGCCCCCTCGCACTCCTGGTGCAATCCACGGGGACACCACTATCTTGAAAATGCGCCATGGGGGGTCTCATCATGAAAAAGGGACTTGGAGTTAAGTGATTTGCAAGTTTGGAGCTTTCTAGGTGCAAAAGTGGTGAGGGGTGAGTTGTGATAAGTTTGCCAAGATGGGGCGCACTTTGGTGTCCCCCTTGCACCTTGGGGACAATCCAAGGGGACAACATGTGCTCAAGAATGCGCCATGGGGTCTAGGTATCATGAAAAGTGGGCCTTGCAACTCAACTCCTCCATACACTCCTACAACCTCACTTCATGTTTTTAAGTGACGAAACATCATGGTGTCACCCGATTTCACCCTCAAATCTGCGACTACCCTATCCGAATTTTTTTCGTACTTTTAAAATAATGGGTCGTTTTGTGTTTTTTTGCTCGAAAGTTCTTGTATTGCGTCGAAGATAATCCCAAAGAGCCATATTAACCTTTTTTCGCCAAATACCCGGATGCCCAAAGTTATATTCTCATCGGGATTTGTCTCATGGGAAATTTGTATTTAATTATTTTGAGCCCCGTATGAGGCTATTTGCGCTCCGTTTAACTCAGTTATGATCGGATATGTCATTACTCTTATGTACTGAGAAGGGTTTTAACTTGGAATAAGTTTTGGGCTTTATTTGTAACTTTTGGCAATTTTTCGTGTTTTTGTGTTGTCCGCTTTCGCTTTCTCGTGAAATTTCTCTACAAAGAATTCCTTTGCACGGTAAGCCCGATTTTTGGTCCGAGCACTGGAAAACATATACGCACATTATGCCCGGAGGAAGTCGCCATCGGAGGTCCGGATCACCGGAAAAAAGGTCGAAGTCGTATCTGAAAAGCCCCTATGGGGATGGGCGCATTTTTGGAAAACAAAGGATTTAAGCTGCAATGGGAAAAATAGAAGCCGCAGGCAGGGTGGGAATTTTATACCTGCCTAGCAGGGTACTTTTTCCCGTGTTATAAAATTCACTTAAGCTGCAGTGGGAAAGTTAGAGGCCGCAGGCAGGCGGGAATTTATTACCTGCCTTGCAGGGTGAAAATTCCCATGATAAAATAAAAGGAAAGTGACTTAAGTGAAATCATGGGATTTTAGTGCCTGCCTTGCAGGGTAAATAATCCCATTGTCAAAGTCAAATCACTTAAGTGGATCACGGGATTTTGGTGCCTGCCTTGCAGGGTAAAGAATCCCATTGTGGAAAAATTCCTAAAAATAGAATTATATGTGCAAAAAAGTGCGCCCCCTTTGGTGAGATGATGGAAGACTTAAATTGATTATTTTAATTAATCTTTCCTCTCAAAAAGTGCGCCCAAACTTGAGGAAGTCAACAAGTCAAAGAGGAAATAATAGAAAGGATAAAAACATTAAATTAAATTTATTTAGTGGCTGCCCCCTTCCTCTCAAAAAGTGCGCCCATTTAGGAGTTATTTAATGTTTTTAAAGGCATTAAAACATTAAATTAATTTCTATTTTCAAAGGGCTATGGTCAAAACACACTTTGTGAAGCTTAAGTGAAGTGATGTGTGAAGGATTAATTTAATTTATTGGATGGCTGTCCTTAAACATGCTATTTTTAAAAGAGAAAAACATGATTTTTAATTAATTAATTGTCTTTAATTGTTAGGGAAATTATTAATTATAGAATTGTGAAGGTTATATAAGCATGGGCAGCCATATGGGCGAATTATTCAAATCACGGTAAAGAATTGCAGCCAAGTGGAAAAGTGCGCCCCCATTAGAAGAAGGATTTTGCTCAAACAAGGTGACAACAAGGCTAAAAGCTTCCAGATTTGGCGCATGCTTTGAAGGAGGTTGATCTTTGTTTGGATAATTGTTTGCGCATGTGTTACAAGAATTCAATACAAAGTGCTTTACAAAGGAAACGAAGCTTTTATCAATGTCCAATACATTGCATATATCCTCCGAATCTGAAGAATTGTCCAGATCTACACCAATTTTGAAGAAATCCGCCAAGTAAGAAGAAAAAGAATTATTCAGACGAAGATAGACAAAGCCATGGCGAAGGGAGATGAAAAAGAAAGCACGATGGAATCATGCATTACTTCCAAACTTGCAGACATAGGAGACACATATCTAGGCCCGGAACCTCTTGCCAATTTGATTGATAGATCTAGAGCGGGAAATACTTCACTCATGCGTGCGGTCAAAAATAGTGGAATTATCCGAGCTGCAGCTTTTCCATGTACAGCCCAATTGCTAGAGTTCGTGGAGTGTGCTAGATCTTATCATCCTTCATCCAGATCAGTGCATGATGCTTCGGAAAGACAATAATTCGCTTGACGCAAAGTTCATCAATTATTGTTTGAAGATTCCAAAGGCGAAAGGTGGTGACTTCTATTAGCATTCGTGATGCCGACAAAGAGATGGGAGAAGCATAGAGCTGATTGTGTGAGCATAATGAATAACTCGATACATGAAGAAGCCTAGATCTCCTTCAAAGTTCCCGAGAACTCTTCCACGGTCCAATTTGGTGCAGGAGGTAGATGATGTCGTCAAATTGCTATGCAGGATGAATGGCGAAGCGAATGCTTACACTTTCCGTACATGGATGTATGCTTTCATCAGGACCATTGAAATCAACAAGGTTGATTCTATAATCAATTGGTCGGAAATTATTAGCAACAACATCGGTGAGCAACTCCGGAACGTGAAGCGTACTTTCAGCTTCAAGATGACTTCATACTTGGTGTATGTTGCAGCTTCACAAGGCATCTTTTCCAAGCTGGATAGATGTGGTGTTCTTTCTAAGGACCCCATTTTCGAGTGCTACCCGCAGCTTACTGCACCTGCATGCGAGAAAGACTTCAAAGTGATCAACAATGACTTCTACGATTTCATCTGCAGGCTAGACAAAGACTTGAAGGCCAACAGGGTAAGCAAGGAAGCGTGGGAAGCTATGTCCAAGATTGGTAGTCTATTCATTCAATTTGCAGATTTCACATACCTCAGGGTTACGGGCTTTTCTGGAGAACCAATAAAGATGCCTGTATCCGAATGATAGATTGATCGCCATGGAGCCGAAAGCAGTAACTTGTGGAGTTACATGACCTTCACCAAAGCGGCACAAGTCTACGGGCTTCTTCCCAATCACTGTGGGATATTACAGCTTGCATTAGCATTCATAGAGCTCGGGGGATGGAAGCGCAAATGTTATCCGAGTATGAGCAAGAGTTCTTCCTCGCATGGTCAACTTCAATCCATTCGGAGTAGCCAGAAGACAATCTCCCAGCAGTACGCACATGTGCCTTCATTAGAAGATTTTTGGATGAAGTGCAAAAGTGAGTACGAGGTTAGAAAGAAAGATTTCAACAGGCTATCAACAAAGCAAGTGTTCGACTTTGGACTAGCGCGGATACCTGCAGATCTTAAAGATGATAGGAATGTGGTACTTGACACTTACCATCAAATGGGAGGAGATAAAGCCATACTGCAGAATAACATAGGAGGCTGCAACACAATTGAAGAAAGGTCGAGAGCTGTGTTGGTGAATACTTCAAATTGGTTGCTGACGAAGGGATATTGCCTTGATGAAACATTGATGAATCAAGTCACGGCAACTTCGGCGCAGGAGATTCCCTCAAGCGAAAGCATGGAGGAGAAAGCAGCAGGAAAGTCGAGAAGTTGAAAGTGCATAGAAGATCTCAATCCAAGGAGAGGATCACTTCTACGACCATGACTTTAACTCCGGTTTCTCCAATACCCAATGCTTCACCAACTATTGCACCGCAGCAGCAGGATGCTTCCATGCCTCCACTGAATCCAACGACATTCATCTTCTCCCCTCAGCCACTTCGTTCAGCACCTGTTCCAGAGGATACGCTGTCAGTTGTAGATGGCGAACCCGAAAGGGCTTTGTCCTTGGATGACTCAGAAGATGGCAGCCATAACACTGTGGCACTTTCTGATGGAGAGGATGCAAAGCGGAAGATGGTAGTACACTCAGCGACTTCTCATTCTCCGAAAAGTAACTTCTCGGAATGGTTGGCTTCGCAGTTGGTTCCAGAAGCGAGAATGGAGATGAACTTAGAGGAGCACGACTTGCAGCTACTCCAGAATCTGGGTGGAAGAGATAGAAGGCCTAAAGTTGCCAAAGCAACTTCTAGGTTGATCATCAAGGATTCGGGAGAGAAGTTTGCTGAGATATCAATTCCGGCAGAAGGAAAGATAGAGGAGGAGCTCATGGCGAAAGATGTGACAGTGACCAAAGTACCCCTCGGTCAAGCCACCACTGAAGGATTGAAGCAGGACACGCAGACATTGATGGATGCTTTATTCCTTAGGCTTGACAGTGAAAAGGCGGAGAAAGAAGAGCTGCAGAAGCAAGTATCTCAATTATGTGAGATCATAGCCAAGGTTGCTAAACCTTCCATTCAACCCATTTCAGAGCAGGTGAGTGATCATCTTATGCAGGAAATGGAGGACGCAAGCAATCAAGTAAAGGCTATTGACGAATGGAAGGATTTGATTATTCGTCAAGCTTCTGTACAACTTGGGGAAGTGCCAGCCCGCCTAAAGGTTATGAACGATGCAACAAATCAACTAAAGCAACTGATGGCAAACATAGAAGGCATGAATACAGTTGTAGAGAGTAACCTGAGTATTTTGGCCAAGATCAACAAGTTGCCGAGAGATGTATTGATTGCGGAATAGATTGTACCGGACTGGATCAGTCGAGAAGGGGAAGCAGCTAGAGTTTGCAGTATCTTTCCATTTGGAAATCTGCAGAGTTTTGCTGAAGAGGATGCAGGCACTTGAGAGTAGAACATCAGATTTACCAGACAGTGTCATTTCTTTCACTGAAGAGATAATGGACGGGAATGTCACTTCATACGTGCGGATCGTCTCAACTAAGGTGCCTAATTCCCTGGAAGGTTCTCTTCTGATGGTACAAAAGAGAATTGATAAAGCTACCAAGCCTTTTACGATGAATTCTATCAGTAGACTGGTGGCGTTGCAGGCGGACATTGCAAGGTTTGGGCCGAGCTTGGAAGATGTGGAATCGTGCATCAAAGTGTTGAATGAAGGGTTGCTGCAATTCAGGACAGAGAAAGAAGTAGTGGCTAAAACAGATGGAGGGATGCTGAATTACATGTTCGACAAGTATATCCGATATCAGAACAAGAAGAAGACATAAATGTTACAAATTTGGCGCATGACTTCTTTTATTTCTTCTTTCTTCTATTTTGTATTTTCTTGGATGAAATTGTAAAACTTCTAAGTTATTGGTTTTGCAACCATTACTTAAAGTCATGTGGAACCATTCTATTAGTTAAGTGATACATGTGTCACTTAAGGAGAAGATAGTTGAGGATGATTGCCAAATGTCATCGTTACTTGTTTATGTTTCAGTTCAGTTTGAGTTTTCCATTTGTACTTTCCCTCCTACATTCTATAAGTAGGAGAAGAACCTCCGGGTTAAGAATCGATCAGAATTTGTAAGCAGCAATCCTGTGTTCTAGACTTTGTGCTGAACCCTTGAGAGCAACTTGGAGCAAAGGAATACAAAAGAGCAGGTTTCCGAAGAACTTTGTGTCACGGTGTACTGTGTTTCTTGCTTTGAATCTTAGATCTCTTGATAAACTGTGTTATTTTAGATCTAGATCTAGAGCTGCCTTTGTTTTATAATTCTGTGTGTTCATATCTATTAAGTTTCTTCTATGTGCATGCAATTAGCTCTGCTATCTACTAATTGGGATGCACATCTTCCCCATTTCTTCTCTGTATTTCCTTTACTTCTTTCTTCTATAAAATACTTCCTTTCTTGAAATGCATTACTTTTACGCTGCAGAACTTCTTAGTTATGGTTCATGAACTAAGTGGTTAAAGTAAAACCCTTGATAGATAATAACACATTTTTATTGAAAAATCTGACACGGAGCCTCACCAGCTTAAATGAGGGAGATTTATCTCATGATCCCTAGGTTTGATGCTATGCGCAGAAAATCTAGCCAACACATCAAAATGGATGGGGAGCATACTTTGGTGTCCCCTTGTCCCCTTTGCACCTTAGGGACAATCCAGGGGACACCAAGGGTGAAAAAGTCCGCCCAAGCCTTTTGGAAATGCTGATGTCACCTGCCGAGTGCATTTGAGGACATCGAGAGTGCTTTTTCGGCCCCAGGAACATGGAATGGTGTTTTGGGGTCAAACCTTATATGATTTTGACTCCAAATCACCTGTTTAGATCATTCCAGCCATTATTAGGAGCCAATTCTGTCTGCAATTTTAATTTTGGCACCATTCACCCTTTCAACACGAAGGCGTAGTGGCAGTGAACTGAGTTATCACAGATAATCTTGAAGACTTAGGAAATATTTTATGTTTCCATCATGTAGAGGATTCTAAGACCTTTCTAATGACTACTTGTTTTCTTCCCAACTCCTCTTGGAGCTCCCAAAATCATCTGGACAAGTTAGCTTTCACCGTTGGAGCCTTCATTCCCTGTGCCCAAAATTACTCGATCTTGCTCAAGTTGTTCCCGACTTCAATTTCTTCCACAATTTTTCCTAAACTGCCTTGGACAACTTCATTGCTCTCCTATACAACTCCTAGATGGCTTGAATCTTCCCCGTCGCCTTCCTGAGGGTGCTTGCACAACTGAAATGGCCAAAATGGCCCTTTCTAGGTCGCCTCCAAAGAAAGTTGTTTTTCATCGAATCTCTCGTGACTTCTTCGATCACCTTAGGCATACACCCTTGCACATGAAATACACTTGAAAATCTTGTTAGCACGTTCCTACTAGCCAGAATGAGGATGACACTGTGGGAATGTTGGCTAGAGGAAGGGTTTACTTTGTAATGTCCCTCTTCCTACATGACCCTTGACACTTGGTGGGTAGCTTATTTGTCATCTTCATAAGCTAGTCCCGTTGTTAGGAGACGATGTGCATAGCAGGTAAGGGTTTTATCGACGATCTGGTGGATTATTTGATGTTAGCAATGAGTTCAGTTGGTCTTAAGGACTCACTTGGCACTTTCTGAGGTTATTTCCGGCTTCTGGTGTGTTCTCCAAGATTCTTTGAGAGAGTTTCCATTTATAGTAAGTCACCCAACTGACTTCATTTCTTATTATTCGTCATCGGCACCGCTTCTGCTCAGTCAATTTCCGATTCCGGTGCTTTCTCGACGATTTCCGCACTTTGGGAGCATTAATGGCTTATTTTAATTATTTTACCCAGGTTGCTTATATTTGTATGATTTAATTACTTGGCGCAGTACCTCAAGATTATAGCTCGTCGGAAAGTGAATGTGAAGTTCTAAATGATGAGATGCTAATTCAAAGTGACCTTGGGCGCCATGAATGATTAATTAATTAAATAAATCACTTTCCGGAGTTATAAGGTGTAATTAATTAATAAAGTGATTTATTAATTATATTTCCTTTTAATGAAAATTCTCGGAAAAGGTTATAAAAGGAGGGTTTGGCCCATTTGCTACCCACTTATCATTTTGAACAAAAAAACAAATTTAGAGCAGCTCTTGCTAATTACTCTCGAAGGACGGAAACCCTCGAGATTACGGATTTGACGGAAACCCAATTCAAGGAGGAAGATTCACACAGGTCTTCATTGATTCGAACATTATTCCTCTCATGACGGAAACCCTAGGAGCAAAGTGAGAGAAGCTTCCATCCAAGAATCTTCATTGTTTACACAATTATTCAAAGATTTCACGCTTTCGAGAAAAGAATAAATTGCAGCAGGTGAGCATTTGCACATATATCCGAGTGGGGCGACTTCTTCTACAACTATTTATTGTTGTATCGAGGTATTTGTCTTGCTAGATATTTATTGTAATTCCCAAAGAGAAATATATCAAATCGGCTAGGGTTTTGATTCATTTATTGTGGGTTTTTGGACAATCTCTCGTTATTAAATCTTTTTGCAGCTTTTATATCTCAGATTGCTGTAATATTTAGCTTCATAAATCATTACTAAATACACAAATGAAATATTTATAAAGAAATCTGCCGCTTAAACCCTAGGCGCCTATTCCGTATTCGCCCGGTTTGCGTGTTTGGTGTATTTAAATTATTTATGCAGTTTCAAAGTGATGTTTCATGAATTCCTTTGATATTATCGGTTCGATCTCGAGCCCGAGCATGTTATAAATAAAAAAAAAAAAAAAAGTATTCAGATGAAACGGGTTTGGGATCTTTCAAAGTGGTATCGAGCAAAGATATCCTCCCGGCTGTGGGAAGAAACAGATAGGGTATTACAACAGAAATCAGCTTTGAATGCATCACAGAGAGGACGGTCCACACAGATACTACACCCGCAGACGAGCACGACTCGAGGCTGGTATTGCAGGAGGTGACAGAATGGAATATTTGGGCGAGAGGCCTGAGAGTCCTCCTCGAGAGGAACATGCAGATCCAGATAGGAATTTTATTCGGGATATGGCAGCCACGCAGAGGCAGTTATTGCAGACCATGGAGCGAATGGGCACTACTTTGGACAGGTTGGCACTAGATGGGCCGCGGGACAGGCACGGCAGGAGGGACAGATCCGTATCAGTTGCCAGCAACTACAGGGGTCATAGCAGATCACCTTCAGAGCTTGGGAGTGTTAGGGGATCGCCACGCCGTGAGCGGAGGCATACTCATACAGACGAGAGGAGACCTACACGGACTACAGATAGGCCTATGCAGCCTAACTTCTTGCCTAGAGGTGACCCACTAGAGATTTAGGGACGGTTGGAAGAAGCAACTTTCCCGGATACTATCATGGCAGTCAGTGATGAGTGGAGGAGTTTGCCGCAGCATGTGAGGGATGCATTTCCCCTCCCACAGTATTGTGCTCAGAGGAGAGACAACATGAGGGCTAGACAGGATCGGAGGCCTAGATCATCATCATTTTCTATTCACAAAGGTCCAACACGACAGAGACGAAGAAGCGGAAGTGATTAACATATTTGAGGAGTATAGCATTCTTCCTCAAGATGTTAAGGAGAATTTTCCTTTCATGGACTACATGGACATGCACCCAAGTATTGGCTACAAGACTGAGCAGGCAAGGAAGGAATCTCACACTATAGCTTCTAAATGGTTGATACATGGAAGGAATAAAGAGTCTTCACATATGGATGATACAACTCTTCATGAGAGTGCTTTGGTGTCTTTAAGTTCTAATGAGGTATGCAAAAATTTATATGATGAATTTGATAGACATGCTGATGTCTTTACACCATCCTTACAAGAGGTGTCTCTAGAAGCTTTTACTTTAGAGGCTAGCATAGAGCATGTGAGTGTTTTGGATAACAATGCCATGGATTCGTTGGGTGATGATTGCAATGAAAGCATGAAGGAGGAAAATTCAGAATTTTCAGTTGATGGAGTTGATGACATTCATAGTGGACCAGCCACTCATGAGTTGTCTTTGATGGGTGTTGAAGACATCCATATCTCATCTTTTGTTATGTCATCGATTTACTATGATATGGCAGCTCCCTATTTGTTGATTGGTGACTTCATCTTCATTGATTTGTCAGGAATTAATAGCTGTCCTACATGGAATTCCATGTCATTTTCCACTTTTGCAGGATTTACATCAGCTTTGGGTAGGTATTGAGTACGGAAAATTCAATCCAAGAGGAGTAGACTTCACAAAATGCAGATTGGGTGGTAAGAGATACACCATCTTTGTTGTTGCAGCAGTATTATCATGATGACATTAAACCCATCATGAACCAGAATACTCAGAATTTGATGCAGCGAAGCCAAGGCATCATGGAGTTGGAGAATGATGAAGCTCCAAGGGATTCTTTGGTGGGCACTCAGTTGGCACTTCAGGATTCCGAGAGTCATGTTGATGAGCTTTGCTTAGAATTGAGTTTAGCTCGATATTCATTATGTATATCAGAGACTCAGTCATCTATGGCAGCCAAGGCACATGTTGAGGATAGTAGCATGAGTTCTTCTAGCATTCACATTCAAGATACAGGTGCAGTGCCTTGTGCGTTGGAAAGGCATGAGGAGTCAGTTAGAGAGAGGTACATGATTGAGTTTTCGATTAGTTTCAGTCTATGGGTTGGAGATAGACATGTTGGCAACAGTATTCCAATGTCATCCTCTTGGGTTTTACCTCCTACTTCATTGATTGATGGCTGTCCTCCTTTGCTGGTTGGAGTTCTGTCAGGTGACACTTTGAGGGCAGCAGCTGTTGGTATGGAGAGGAGTGATTGGGATGGTCACTTTGGAATTAGAGGATGGAGTAATGATGATTTCTTCTTATCTTTGGGCAGTAGAGATAATTTTTGCTCCATCATGGACATGATTCACAGGTTACAGGGTGCTGTTTTGATTTATGCCAGCAGCTTGTCAGATGTTAGTATATGCTTTTATGCACCTTCATTAGGCATCTTTCACATCTGCAGGGGACCATTCAGTGTGGATTGGTTTGTGGATGACATAGACACATCAGTCATGGTTGTAAGTTCAGGCGTCATTGGAGATATGAGCACCAGGCTCTACTTCGGAACTTTGGAGACTGACCTTGGACAGTTTTATCAGGAGTTGGGTTTTTCTAGGACTTGCACGTTGGACTTTGGTATTGATCCAGTTTCTTTTCAAATAGTAGATGGCATTCATGATGATATTCTTCTCACTCCTGAAAGAGAGACAGGGCACTTGCAATTACTTTGTGGGAGAGGTCTTGATGAGGTTGCTGCAAGATCAACTCATCCTATTGTGAGTTGTGAGTCTTCTTCTGGTGATGGCAGCATGGGATGGAATACACCTGACTATTCGAGTATTCCATTAGCACAGTCAGGAGAATTTCACCTCGATTGCATTATGAGGTGTGCCTATCATTTTTCGTTCAGCCCACATGTACAGGATTTGATGATGACATTGATGACACAGAGAGGTGGGTTGAATAAGGGATGTTCGGATTCACTCTGGTATGACATGCTTCAGATTTCAAATGATGAGTCCAAGTTGTTCTCGCCGATAGCTTGCTCACGTGTCGAGATCGCGGTTTGGCTCGATCGGACTCTAGGGGGTATCAGAGTGGCACAACGAAAGTCAGTTGGCGTTGAGGGACTTCCAGTTTATCCAGTTATGATATTCGAGGTGGATCAACATAGTACTTGGAGTTGGCATTATGGGGTTGATTTACAGGATTGGGATCTAGGAATTCCATTGTTGGCTGGTTGGTTTCATTGGTTGATAGAGTTTGACAGCCTCTTGGGTTCCAATTGCATACTGAGGTTATGGGATTGCACATGTTCCAGGATCATTTGGGATCCAGGTGGTTGGTGGACAGGTGCAGTCGATTTTCTATTTTGGCTTTAGGTGTTGTGGCACTTTTTATGAGTAAGTTGCACAAGTTCTATTTTGCAGACTTTGAGCAGTTTAGCACAGTGCATTTGAAGCCATTCAAAAGGTTTCGGTTGATTTGGGATCTTTTAGTGGTATCCAAGACTTGATTGGTATGCAGATCTGATATTGCTTGTGGACAAGCAATCTCGGGAAGGGAGTACTGTAATGTCCCTCTTTCCGGCATGACCCTTGGACACTTGGTGGGTAGCTTATTTGTCATCTTCGTAAGCTAGTCCCGTTGTTAGGAGACGATGTGCATAGCAGGTAAGGGTTTTATCGACGATTTGGTGGATTATTTGATGTTAGCAATGAGTTCAGTTGGTCTTAAGGACTCACTTGGCACTTTCTGAGGTTATTTCCGGCTTCTGGTGTGTTCTCCAAGATTCTTGGAGAGAGTTTCCATTTATAGTAAGTCACCCAACTGACTTCATTTCTCATTATTCGTCATCGGCACCGCTTCTACTCGCCCGCCTTTCCATTCCGGTGCTTTCGACGATTTCCGCACTTTGGGAGCATTAATGGCTTATTTTAATTATTTTACCTGTGTTGCTTATATTTGTACGAAATTACTTGGCGAGCACCTCGGATTATAGCTCGTCGGAAAGAGAATGTGAAGTTCTAAATGATGAGATGCTAATTCAGACCTTGGGCGCCATGAATGATTAATTAATTAAATAAATCACTTTTCGAGTTATAAGGTTTAATTAATTAAGAAAGTGATTTATTAATTATATTTCCTTTTAATGAAAATTCTCGGAAAAGGTTATAAAAGGAGGGTTTGGCCCATTTGCTACACACTTATCATTTTGAACAAAAACAAATTTAGAGCAGCTCTTGCTAATTACTCTCGAAGGACGGAAACCCTCGAGATTACGGATTGGACGGAAACCCAATTCGGAGGAAGATTCACACAGGGTCTTCTACTGATTCGAACATTATTCCTCTCATGACGAAAACCCCAGAGTGCTGAGAGAAGCTTCCATCCAAGAATCTTCATTGTTTACACAGCTTATTCAAAGATTTCAATAGCTTCAGAGAAAAGAATAAATTGCAGCAAAGTGAGCATTTGCACATATATCCGAGTGGGGCGGCTTTTTCTATAGTTATTTATTGTTGTATCGAGGTATTTGTCTTGCTAGATATTTATTGTAATTCCCAAACAGCAAACATATCAAATCGGCTAGGGTTTTGATTCATTTACTGTGGGTTTTTGGACAAACTCTGTTATTAAATCTTTCTGCAGTTTTATATCTGTATTGCTGTAATATTTAGCTTCATAAATCATTACTAAATACACAACTGAAATATTTATAAAGAAATCTGCCGCTTAAACCCTAGGCGCCTATTCTCGTATTTGCCCGGTTTGCATGGGATTTGGTGTATTTAAATTATCTATGCAGTTTCAATGTGATGTTTCATTAATTCCTTTGATATTATCGGTTCAGATTTGAGCCCAAACATTTTATAAATAAAAACAAAATTCAGATTAAACGGGTTTGGGATCTTTCATTTACAAAGATGACCGGGAGAGGAATTTTCAAGTGGGGGCTTAGTTGTCATGGCTAAAATTTTCAATTTTGCATGCTAGACATTTAGCATGACAACACCGTTCAAATTTGCCAAAAGGTGTCACAAATTCACGGAAATTGCAGAATTGTGCAAATTCGCTAGAAGGTGTCACTAATTCGCTGAAACTTGCATAACTGCAAATATACACTTGTAAATTTTCCATAGAATGTCACAACTTCGCCAAAACTTAGCGAGATCACTACAAAATGCAGTGAACTCGCTGATAAGTTCAAATTCTCCATAGAATGAAGTGAATTTGCCACAAGGTGTAGCGAGATTGCTAAATCAGGCAAGTTTGTTGTACGAGATTTCGAGTTCGCTCAAATCTAACTACACAGTGATGGGAAAAACGAGAGCAAGTCCGCCATGGGAATTTTCAATTTTGTTGAATGCCAGGGTGAATCAATTGATAACCAGAAGGAGTCCATTGAAACAAAGGCGGGTAGAAAACTGAGGTAAATGTCCAAAAAGGTCAAATTTTTCTTTTCAGATCTGAATTTTGGCAGCACCTAACCACTTCAATAGCTACAAAATTCACTAAACACTTCCAAGCACAAGAAAAGGTCAACAAAAACATGAAATTTAACTCAAATTGCAACAATGTATAAAGAACTTTGATGAAAAATTCCATGAGAGACAAAGGGGTGTCCTCATAAAGCATGCCAAATGTATGCATTTGTTAGAACTAGAAAATAAAGCCACGATCTAACACCAAGTAAATCCTAATCTACTAATGCAAATACATCAAGATAAAACGAAAGGGAAGGAAGCACAAATTGCATAAACATAACATGGAAATGCAAACCTCCCTTTGATTTGTGGATTTGCTTTGGAGATGTGGATATCCTTGTTGAACTGTGTGCAAAACCAGCAGCATGAGGTTAATTAAGGAGGGGGCTTTGGTGAAGCAAGAGGTCTTGAAAATGGCAAAAGCCATGTTTGGATCTCCTCTTTCTACTTCAACCAAAGAGGGGTTTTTCTCACTTTGGCAAGCTTTCTAGTAATAGAATGCTCATATGAGAAATTGGTGTGACAAGATGTCAAGGTGTGTTTTGGGAAGGGGGTAGAGGGTTGTTTTTATAGTTTTCCTTTTTGGGAAATGTGCAACTTGTAGTGAATGTGGGATAATGGGGATGTAGGATTAGGAGTAATTAATTAGGATTAATGCTCCATGGGAATTAGATGGGAGGAAAGGGGGCTTAATTAATCAATTGGGGATTAATTAATATGCCTTGATTAGCTTGTAGAAGCTATTTGAGATGATTTTAGGGAATTTAATGAGATTTAGAGATGATTTGATGTGGGATTTTATTTAATGAATGACCATTAATTAATAAAAGAAGGGGGATCTCTAGTTAATTAATGGTGTCCCCAGATTTTACCCCGAAATCGAGACTACCCCATGTAAAAATTTCGTACTTATAAAATAACGGGTCATTTTGTGTTTTTATTGCCGTAAAAATGCCTCAGATTACACAAGATATTTCCAAAGAGTCATATGAGCCAATTTCGACAAATACCCAGATGCCGAAACTCGTTTTATCCTTTCGCCAAGTTTTGTCTGCGGGTAATTTTTATTTAATTATTTAAAGCCCCGTTTCAAGTAAATTGTGCTCCAGTTTGACCCTGTTGAAGTTTTGCATACCAATACTCACACATACCAGTAGGGTTTCCACCAGGAATGAATTCTGGGCTTTGTCTGTGACTTCTGGCAACGTTTTTCATTTTTTTTTGTGCATTTTTCTCTGTGAAATTCCCCTAGGTCAATTCCTTCGCCAATACACAGATCTGTTTTCTTTCTTGGAGTATCTGGAGATCATCTATGGCCGCCATGCCAGAAGGAATCAGCCTCAGGAAGTTAGGTTCTCTTTAAAAAGACGAAGTCATGCACAAAAAGCCTCTTCTGGGCAAGTCGCATTTTTGGGAATGGTTGGATTTAAAGTGCAGTGGGATTTTTGGTAGCAGCAGGCAGGTGGGAATTTTGTACTTGCCTTGCAGGGTACTTTTTCCCATGAAGGCAAAGTCACTTAAGTTATGATGGGAAAATTAGAGGCAACAGTAGGCGGGAATTTCTTACCTTGCAGGGTGAAAATTCCTATTATAAAATAAAGAAAAATCACTTAAGGCATTGATGGAATTTCTTACCCGCTTGCAGGGTAAAAATTCCTTATTATGGAAGTCAAACAACGTAAGTGGATGAAGCGATTTTCGGAGCTGCCACGTAGGGTGAATAATCCCATTAAAAATTGACTTTTAAATATAGAAATCATCTTTTGCCAAAAAGTGCGACCCCTTTGGAACATTAAATAATCTATTTAATGACATTTATTAATAGTCTCCCTTCCTAATTTTGGCGCCCAGGGATGAGGAAAAGTCAATGAATAAAGAGAAGACAAAGAAGACTGGAAGATGAAGGCTGAAAATAAATTAAATTAATTTATTTAATGCAGCCCTAAAGCATGCTAAAAAGTGTGACCCATTTGGAGGATAAATAATGCTTTTTGAAGTATTTATTAATGGTTTTTATTCCTAATTTTGGCGCATGGAGAAATAGAAGGTCAAAGCATGATGTGAAGTCAAAGAGAACTGAAGGAAGGAGGCTAAAAATAAATTAAATTAATTTATTTAATGGCAGCCATGAGCATGCAAGTTTAGGCGCCCAAGTTAAAGAGAAAAGCATGCTTATTAATTAATTAATTGCCAGGAATAGGAGAGACAATTATTAATTATAGAATGATGAAGGTTATATAAGCATGGGCTACCATAATGATGAATTAATTAATTCTTCTAGCAAAGGAGTGCAGCCCGACAGTTTTGGCACCCAAAGGAGGAGGATTTTTGCTCAAAAAAGTGTTTTTCACTGCCGGAAAGCTTCAAAGTTTGGCGCCCAGGGTTGGAGGAGCTTGATTTAAGTCTGTTTAATTATCTGCATATTGTTACAGGTGCCTAGGTGAAGTTACAAATATTTATGCTTGCTTTGCATGCAAGCAAAGCCTCAAATTTTAGGGCAGCGGGCTTTATATGCAGATTTTTATGATAAAAATCAAGTGTTCATGTTACGGTTGCCGTCCTTGTCTGAATTAATTGCAGGTATTCATTACAGGTGCTTATATAATTGAAAGGGAGTTTAAATCAATGTCAGATACGTTGAATATATCCTCCGAATCAAGAAATTCCCGATCCGCACGGATTGTAAAAAAATTCCGGCTGAATAAAAAGAAAAAGAATTGCTTAGACAAAGATAGCTCTGGCCATGGCAAAGCGGGATGAAAGAGAAAGCTCAGCGCAATCATGCATTACTTCTAGATTGCTGACATCGGAGACAGATCTAGGCCCAAAACCTCTTTCCGAATTGATTGACAGATCTAGAGCTGAAAAGACTTCTCTCACGCGGGCAAAAAAAGCAAATCATCCAAGCTTCAAGCATTCCCAGCCACAAATCCGCTTGCAGAATGTACCATCATGGAGTGTGCAAGGTCGTACCATCCACTATCCAGATCAATCTAGATGTCATGGGGGAAGACAATAATCTGACCGACGCACGCTTTATCAATTATTGCCTGAAGATTCCAACACGACAGGTGGTGACTACAATCAACATGCTGGATGCTGGCAATAAATGGGAGAAGCACAAAGTAGACTATGTGGGCATCTTGAACAACAGGTATATGAAGAAGCCCAGATCTCCATCAAAGTTCCCGAGGACTCTTCCACGATCTAATCTGGTGTAGGAGGTGGATGACATTACCAAATTGCTATGCAGGATAAATGGCGAAGCTAATGCTCACAACTTCCGCTCATGATGTATGCCTTCATCAGACCATTGAGATCAACAAAGCGATACTATAATCAATTGGTCGGAGATCATCAACGACAACATTGGTGAGCAAACAAAAGTGTGAGGCGGACTTACAGCTTCAAGATGACTTCATATTTGGTATATGCAGCAGCCTCACAGGGTATCTTCTCCAAGCTGGATAGACGGGGTGTGCTCTCCAAGGATCCTATTTTTGAGTGCTACCCGCAGCTTACTGTGCCTGAATGCAATAAAGATTACAAGGTGGTCAATGATGGATTCTTCTCCGGGTTCATTTGCAGGCTGAATGGTGATCTGAAGACCAACGGGTAAGCAAGGAAGCTTGGGAAGTCAGTATCCTGGGATCGCGATTTTTCATCCAGTTTTACAGACTTTACATACCTCGTGGTAACCGGCTTTTCGAGAGAACTAGTCAAACCGCCTAGATATCCAAGCGACAAATTGGTCATCATGGAGTTGAGCAGACAACTCGTGGAGATGCATGACTTACAAATCAAAACGACCAAGTTTACAGTGCTTCTTTCGATCACAAAGTGGGTTATTACAAATGTCCGAGCATTCACAGAGCCAGAGGAATCAAGCGGAGATGTTCTCTGAGTATGAGCATGAGTTCTTCCCAAAGACGACCGAACTTCGATCCATATGGGGTAAAGCAAGAAAGACAATCTCCCAGAAATACGCGCATGTGCCTTCGTTAGAAGATTTCTGGATGAAGTGCGGCGAGTATGAAGGTTAGGAAGAAAGACTTCAACAGTTATTAAGACGACAAATGTTTGATTATGGATTAGCACGGATACCTGCGGATCTTATAGACGATGGGTCTGTGTTACTTGACACATACCATCAGATGAGAGGGGATAGAGCTGCACTTCAGGAGAACATTGGTGGCTGCCACACGATCGAGGAGAGGTCTGCCGCTGTTTTGGTCAACACTTCAAACTGGTTGCTGACAAAGGGGTATTGCCTTGATGAAGCTTTGTTGAATCAGATCACAGCAACCTCAACACAAGAGATTCCATCAAAAGGAAGCATGAGGGAGAAAGTAGCAGAAGACTTGAAAAACTTAAAGTATACAAGAAGTCTCATTCGAGGGAAAAGGTCACTTCTACGAAGTCTCATTTTAGGGAAAAGGTCACTTACTACTATGATGCTAGTTCGACTTCTCCAAAGGTCAAGTACTTCACCAACTTTTTCACCTCGGTAGGATATTGTCATTCCTCCATCGAATCCGGCAACATCTATGTTTTCTCCTCAGCCACTCCGATCTGCACCTCTTCCTGAAGAAACACTAAAGTCAGCAGATGGAAGAATTTGAAAGAGCGTTGTCTTTGGACAATTCTGAAGACAAAGCAAATACAACACTGAAAGCAGGCTTTCAGATGGAGAGGAATCGAGCACGAGATGGTGGTACATTCGCAACTTCTCATTCTCCGAAAAGCAATTTCTCAAAGTGGTTGGCCTCACAACGATCCCCGAAGCTAGAGAGGAGATCAACTTGGAGGAACATGACTTGCAGCCTACTCCCGAGTTTGGGCGGAAAAGACAGAAGACCTAAAGTTGCTAAGGCAACTTCAAGGTTGATTATTGAGGAATTAGGGCAAAAGTTCGCTGAGGTATTAGTTCCAGTAGAAGGAAAGAAGAAGGGCGAGCTTACGGTAGTGGATATAACAGTGACCAAAGTGCCGATAGGTCAAACCACAACTGAGGGTTTAAAGCAAGACACACATACATTGATAAATGCTTTATTCCTTAGGCTTGATAAAGAAAAGGTAGAAAAAATTAAACTTCAAAAGCAGTGTCTCAATTTGTTGTAGATTATTGCCAAAGTTGCCAAATCTCCCACTCACCAATTTCAAAGACATGAGCAGGTGAGTGATCATCTGATGCAGGAAGTGGAAGATGCAGGTAATCAAGTCAAAGCTATCGACGAATGGAAGAATCTAATCATTCGCCAAGCTTCTGTATAACTCGGGGAGGTGCTTGATTCGTTTAAAGGTTATGAAGGATGCATCGGTTCAGTTGAAACAACTAGTGATGAGCACGATGGACATGAACACAATAACTGAGAGTAACCTGAGTACTTTGGTTGAGATAAATAAGTTGTCGAGGGAGGTTTTGACTGCAGAACGAATTGTGCCCGATGGATCGGTTGAAAAGGGGAAGTAGCTTGAGTTTGTAGTTTCTTTCCACTTGGAGATCTTCAGAATCATGCTAAAAAGAATGCGGGCACTTGAGAGTATGGCATCATCACTATCAGACAATGTCATTGCTTTCACCAATGAGGAAGTGGTCGGAACGTTTCTTCATACAAAAGGACCATTCCTAACAAAGTGCTCCGATTCCCTGGAAGGATCTCTTCTGATGGTGCAAGAGAGGATTGATGGAGTTGTTAGGCCTTTCACGATGGATTCCATCAGTAAGATGGTAACGCTGCAGTCAGACATTAAGAAGTTTGGGCCTAGCTTGAAGGATGTGGAAGCATGCATTGAGGTTTTGAACGAAGGCTTGTTGCAATTCAGACAAAAAAGAAGTCATGGCTAAAATAGATGGGAGATTTCTGAACTATATGTTCGAAAAGTATATTCAAGATAAAAAAAAAAGAAAGTGTAAAAGTTACAAATTTGATCTTCCTTTTCTTTTCTTCCTTATCTTATTTTTTATGTTCCTGGATATAATTGTAAACTTAAAGTTATTGGTTTGAAAACCATTACTTTAAGTTATTTGGAATGATTCTTTGAGTTAAGTGACAGATGTGCACAATTTTGACTTAAACTCCTGATGCATGTCACTTAGAGAGGAATTAAAGGAAGATGATTGCTAGATGTTATCTTTACTTCTTGTTTATGTTCTAGTTTAGTTAAGTTTCCCATTTGTAATTTCCCTTCTACATTCTATAAGTAGAGGAAGAACCTTCGGGTTAATGATCAGAATTTGTAAGCAACATTCTTGTGTTCTAGACTTTGTGTTGAAACTATAGTTACTGTGTTCGGCCGGATTTGTATGAAATCTGGTTCGAACTGTATTTTTAAGTAACCGAATAAATCCATTCGGTTTGGCCTTTTTTTGCACAAAAAGAAAATTCCTTTTGGCATTTTTTCCCTTTCGGTGAAAAAACCACAAGGACAGAAACTGTTTTGCCATTTTTGAAAGGGTCCGGGAAGATGTAGCAAAAAAAAACTTGCATGTGCCATAACTTTCATTTCAGGCTCCGTTTCGGTGTCGTCTTCTAAAAGTGTATATTTTCTCGAGCTCTACGCATTGATGGCAATATTTTTCTTATTTTCATAAAATCCATTTTTGCATCTTTTTGGACCAAGCAACTTCTTGCAATCTTTTGAAAGAATCATTATGATGATGATGATTATGGTAGATGGATGCTTTTTTGTATGATTTGTCTATATATAATGATATAAGTATACAATAATATAAATTTATAAGTATATAAGTATATATATATTCGAACCGGATTTTTCCGTATTTTTTCGAATTTTTTTCGAGAACTCAATTTTCGGATTTTTTTGCCCTTCCGAATTTAATCGGATTTCCGAACTGCAAACTATGGGTCAAACCCCGATAGCTATTTGAAGCACAGGAATAAAAAAGAGCATATTTCCGGAGAACTTTGTGTTAACGGTGCATTTTGTTTCTAACTTTCTGCTTAGATCTACTTATAAACTTCGCATTATTCTAGATCTAGATCCGAAAGTTCCCTTTGCTTATAATTTTGTATGTTAATATCTATTTGTTCTATCTATGTGCATGCAATCAACTTTGTAATCTATTGATTGGGTTGCACATCTTCCCTCTTTCTTTCCTAGTTTTCTGCTATTTTCTTCTTCATCAGATATTTCCTTTCTTTAACAACTGCTTACTTGTTGCAAAACTATACAGCTATGGTTCATGAGCTGCATGGTTAAAGTAATACCCACAAATAGATACTAGCATATTTAACTGACAAATCTTACACGGGAGCCTCACTGGTAAATGAGGGAGATTTATCTCATGACTGCCTAGGTGCTCTGCTGTGCAAAAATCTAGCCAACAATTAATAATGAGTTATTAGTTAACAAATGAAGAGGATTTTACTTAACAAAATATAGTTAATTAGTATCCGAAGGAGGGTTCTAATTAATTAACGGCTGGTTATTAATTAATAAAAGAAGAGAAATATTAGTGTGATTTGAGCACCTTTAGACTAAGTCTAATGTGGCGCATTTTAGGTTTCTACACCTTTTCTCTTGCATCCCGAGGCTGCTCTTGTTTTTGTGATGCTGTTGTGCTGTGTGGTCGTAATAGCTAATTTTCGGTCCATTTGGGATGGTTATTTTGAATATTTAGTACTGAACATGATCTTTGTCTAATAACTTAATAGGTAGTGTTGCTGTCTACAGTTGAACTCAAATACATATTTGTATCTAAATAGCTGTCTGCATCTTTACCATTTTCATAGAGTCTATCAAGTTTGAAGTTCTCAGTGATTCAGATTTATCATTTATTAATGTCATCCAATAGAGGGTTTAAGACCATCTTAATGGAGCTTATTACATTGAGGACTCATTATGATTGGATTTACATTCTATTTGCATGGTTTCTTCTTTATTATTGACTATCGAAGCTACTTTTTAATTGCTTTGGTAGATCTTTTTATACCGTTTACAACATACAATCCCAATTTTATGATTATTTTTTTGATTATATGTGCTTTAAACTATTTATTTTGGTAAGGAGAGAACTACTTTTAGTGACAATGCTTTCAATAATTTGGTTTATGCAGAATTGCGAGCTCAGTTTTTATTAGAGAGCCTGGCGGACTTGAAGAGAAACCTGCTGAAAAGAGGTTCCAACCTGCTCATTAAATATGGAAAGCCAGAAGAAGTGCTTCCAGCTATTGCTCAATCTTTTGGAGCTCATACAGTTAGGTAACTGGTTGCTTTCATTGAGGGATAGTAAAGTGGAAGCACTTGTTGCACGAGTTATTTAGTTCTCTGTTTTTAATTTCCTCTAAAGTTGTTCCTTTAATATCAGTGAAGTTGTTTCTCCATGTAAATGTGTTGTTTCCCATTAAATACATGGATTGCTTTCACCTGACAGACAATCAAACATTTCCAGGTTTATGCTCAAAAGGAAACATGTAATGAAGAAGTAATGGTAGAAAAGAATGTCATGAAGGGTTTGGAGGAAATTACCCTTTCATCAGGTGGATCTACTAGTTTGAAGGCTAACGGTCCAATGTTGCAGCTAGTCTGGGGGAGTACTATGTATCATTTAGCGGATTTGCCATTCAAGATGGAACATATACCTGACGTGTATACACAATTCCGAAGGTGAATTATTCATACCCTTTGTTCATTACAAGGACTTCCTTCAATATATAGAACCTGTTGATTTGGAAGATGTCAATACTGAGAAGCAAAATATGAGGTTTTATTTTCTCCCAACACTTGTAATTTGATTAAAAATGTAGGTGATCAATATTGCAATTATAATAAGAAAACTTTTCCTTTTTATAATACTAGCACATGCATTCTTGTCAATCCTTTTCACAACAACAAAGGCAAAAACAAGGAATCAATACATGCAGTATCCGTCTTTTTTGAATTAATATTGACAAATGGAGGCATCCCTAAACTTTGACAAATCAATTTTATCAGGCAGTAGAATCAAAATGCAATGTACGGCCTTTCTATAGGTTGCCAGCATTACTTGGACCTCTTCCGAAGAATGGTATGAATGAAATTGATGAGTGGGGCGAGATCCCCATGCTTGGTCAGCTTGGATGGCGTACCAAAGATAGGGTAAGGAAATTTTCAACATCTAATTTACTTGAGAAAGTAAGACTAACGGAATGAAATATTTATGGATGTATATATTGGTGAAGATGTATAAGGAAATTGTAAGCAAAACAAAACAAGCTAGTATAAAGTAAAAAACAACAGTGATAAATCTGAAAAATTGTTAAAACTTGTTGACTTAAGCATTATTGATACACATATTTACACAAAATGGTTGCATGCTTTTCCACCATGGTCATGGGGTCAATAAATTGACTCTATTCTGTTCATTGGAAGGAATTCCTTGGTGTTGAGGGATAGTGTCATCTCCAAAAGGTAAACAAAGTTTAGAAATAGATAAAAGGGAAATTTGAGAAAAAAACAAAAAAAAACAAATGGAAGTATGCAAATAGTAGGAGATCTGCACAGGATATATTTAATCTGTTTATTTCTCAAAAACTTTACATGAACTTTCTACATTGGGAAATGTCTCTAGGAGTTTTGTTAGATGTCTCAAAACATTAGAGTGAGATTAAAGAAAAATGTTGAAGGTTTGGGCAAGATAAGTTTATAGGTACAATTATCACACATCAAAGGATGTCTAGAAGGAGAAAATTCATATTCATGTATGATTTAATTTTTATGACAGCTTATTTTAATTTTTAGAAATTTGAAATTTGCAGGTGTTTATTTATCAGGCGCACTCCATGCCCACATGCCGTCATACCCTGATTTTGGAAATGGCATCCCTGTATCCTTCCACGCACCTGTACCTGTACCTGTACCTACATGTCCCGGTGACTATGCTCAGAAGGCATAGACACAAGAAATCTTATGATACATGAGCCATACTAAATAGTAGGTGCTTCAAACTTAGGAGTGTCATATGGTTATTTATTTAAGACCCTGTTTAGCAAAGGTATGTAAAGGATTGAAAAATGAAAGTGTATGTGGTGTTAAAGAAATACAAGCTTATGGGGTAAATGAATTCCCATATGCATGCAAATATATATTGAAATAGTTCTTCTAGATAGTGACAGTTGACTAAGTGTAAGCAGTAAAGTCTCTAGAGTTACTCTATGCATCCTATGTGACAAGGTCTTTGTGTAAAGGCCTGAAGAGATCAGTTTGTACAACCAGTTTGTGGGTTACGGAGTGGAGTTATTAGAAACCATTAATATCTGCCTGATGCCCATGTGAACATTACCATTTAGCATTCATATTTGGGGGACGAGAGGGGGAGAACATTACCATTGAGTTTAAGGTTGATGCTGTTGAATGTGCTGTATGATTTCTTTTGAGCTTAAAAGATTTTACCATCTATACTGGACATGATTATATCATATGGCTTTCAGTCTTCAAAAGTATTGTTCCCAGTTACTAATCTGTGTTGTGCGAGTTAGTATATTATTAATGAATGCCTGTTGAGACATTGAAGTTGCACATATGATGTTTGTTAGTACGTTAGATATTTGGGCCTTGGGTTGATGTGATTATGCTGAAGCACAACTTCTAACATTGTTAAGTGATCAGTTTTCCAGTGGGAAGGCCAAAATTTCCGTTAGAACCTGCAAAATATTTGAAATAGACTCTTATAATGTTGCAAACCTTTGGCAAGATATTGGAATTGCTAGATCAATTCAGTGGTTCAAATTCTGAGCACCAATTTTTTATTCGCAACAAATCATATACAGAGAATCATTGCCGATTAAAAATCTTTCATTTAAGCAGAAAAATAGTTCATTTTAAGAGACATCTTGCTAAATTTAGACCCCTTTTTCTTCTACAAAATTTTACATTTTATACATACCAAAAGCGAATTTGAGTGGCTCAAGAGACTTCTTCTGTAAAAGTTATTTTTCCAAAATACAATTATGACCACTGATCTCAACCAGACAGCTTAGTGATCCCCATGTTGCCACGATAGTTCAACTGCTTGTTTCTGCCTCTTTTTGCAGGTGTAAAGATAACCTCAACATACTATATAGTAATATACCTTTTATCTTGTTGCTGGTCACACTGAATATCTCACCTTGTCTTCCAGATATTAGAGGGACACCCTAAATTAAATATGGACTTGCCAAAGCTTGAACTTTGAATCTAGTATGGCACTAAACCTTTCAACATTCATTTGGGTTTTGGGTTCGTGAAAATTGACAAGGCCTTTCCTAGCTAGTTGATTGCATTTCCCAAACTATTGAGTCCTAAAGGAAGCATGGACTCAGCAAGTTTCAGTCTCTTTGATTGAGAGTTTTTCCAACTGTTGACAGGGCCTTCCTAGCTCGTATTATATTGCATCTGTCAAGTTTGGGAAACCAAAGTGGATCTCGGGATTTGTATTGAGGTCTTAAACGTCTTCAATGAAATGCTTACATTATGTTAGCTATTGTATATACAATATATTGTATGAAGCCAGGCATAAAAATAGTATTGCAGTGATAGACAATGACATAGATGATTCCTCTGTCCTAGACACAGTAATAGATATTTGATGGGATTACCATCCAATCTTTGCTCTTTCATCTACCCATGCTCTTTGAGAGTTCTTGCTCCACACACATAGTTATTTGTATTGGTTCCATAACCACATGGGTTCGGGCCTTATTGCTTTGGATTTAACTCTCCTGGTTTATTTTCAGTGCTTTTGATCTTTTTGTTTTGTTATTATTTACTCCTAGGGTCCTTTTACCCCCTAGCACTTGTATGATGGGCTAAGATGGATCCCCACCTGGGTTCTCAAATGTTGGGGATCAAATCTAGGCCTACACACAAGATGTAGATACCAAAGGTGCTCAAGGAGCACTAGTGTCGTAATTCTAGAGGATAGTAGCCCTAACCCTAGGTAGCTATAGGTTTTCAAGGCCTATATCTAAGATAAAGAGAGGTATCCTACTAGGATTTAGAATAAGATAGGTCAAGAGATGGATAAAGCCAAGGGGCATAACATAATAAGACAAAACAATAGATTAAAGAAAACATACATCTACTCTAATCTATAGCAATGAATGACCAACCATCCACACAACAATAAACATGCAACAAAGGACAAAAAAGGGTTAGAAATACTTACTTGCAATGTGATTGTTGATGCATGATCCTCCCTAGAGACAACAACATCGAGAGAAAATTGCTATGGGTGGAGAAGGGGAAAGATCAAGAAGAAGACCTCCAGTCCTAACTCACTATGATGACCCAAATACAAAAGGGCAACCTGCAAACCTCAAGTCTAACAACTAGGTACAAAAATATGTGCCAGTGTCCGATGTGCAAGCAAGTGAAGTGTTTTGGGATAATGAATTAGTAATCGATTGATACTAAAATGACAAAAATGGTGAGGTATATATACGATGCGATTGCCGTGGGCAATGGTGTCGGCCATGGCAAAACCAAACCCGACACCATCGCCCATGGGCGATTATGTCTTCCTCGGTGTAATGCCCCGCTTCGTTGCCCTTAACCGGTGAAGTGTGGATCCCACCTTCACACTTGGCCGTCGATACAAGAGCGTATTCCGCCAATTTCTCGATGTTCGGGAGGTATCAAATCCCGGTCGTAATGTCTTACGCAAAACTCCGAATGCCTCGCAGATACCAATTTCTGCCCTAGTTGTATCTTATACTTCCAAATTCGAATTTAAGCATTGCTTGTATCCTAATGTTGGAAAATATGAATAATAATCAAATTTTAACATTATAAACTAAAAATAATAAATAATGAAAATACTCCTTAATTGAAGTTTTAAGGTGGTTGCGAGTGCCTCCTTTCCAATGTGGGTATGTTGGTTGCGTTCTCTTGCTAAAAGGCTTGTGATCACATTCGAGGTGAAGTTGAATTTAAGACCTCGTTACAAGGATGTTGTCACTTGTTATATGAGGTTGAACACCTCATTTGACACCAGTTGGCCTCTCGGTTGTCGTCAAGTGATTTGTGGGGTTGTGCTACCACAAATTAATGCATGTGTGAAAGAGAGTTAGGGGTGAGTATTTAAGTTTGGACGCCATAATTAAGTATGTAACACAGTCTAAAATTGCAGCCAACAGAAGGTTGCTGTTTTTGATCAATAAATCAGCAGGTTCAGCTAAGGAATAAAGCCAAATCTGGTAAATTGGCAGCGGTTAAGCCTAAAGTTAGCAGAAGTTTGGACGCAAAAGGCAGGTGCCAGCTGAGGTATTATTTTTAATTAGTTAAGTGCAGCAGTCCCAGTCAAAACATGGCGCTAAAAGCATGCATAATCAGAACTAAAAATAACAACTACTAAATATAAGAGACATGGCGCCAAAGGGAGAAGCAAACTCCATCTATTTTAGAGTTTTGCTAAAAATAAGACATGAGTTCTAGTGAATTAATAGCATGCTGCTGTTAAAAGGAGTTGGGACGCCATGTTTGGAGCTTTAAATAATTATTAATAGTTTTAATGCACACACAGCAGATCTTGGACGCATCAGTCAGCAAAAGGGACAAAGAATAGAAAAGACAAAAGCAAAAAAGCAAATAAGGACAAAAAAATAAAGTTGCTGCCCAGTCAAAGTCTACTCCAAGGGTGAAGGTGGAATAAATAAACTAACATGCAGCAGGCTTTGGCGCTGAGCATGGATGGAGCAGAATTAATTAAATAAAAGAATAGAGAGTTGCAGCAGCCTGTGGCGCCAAAATTGGAGTTTATTGAATAAATAAAAGAATAGAACAGTGGCAACACTCAGAGTTCTGGCGCAACAGCCTGTGGAAGTCTCTTTTTAATTATTTAATTATCATGCATGCTCCCAGGGCACAAGGATGGTGGAATAAATAAAATAAAATAATTTTGCATGCACTTTGGAGGGCTAAATTTGGATGCAGCAGTCCATATAGAGGGATTTTTATCATGAAAATTAGTTACACACTACTTCCAGCTGTTTTGCTATTGTAATCCTAGCTTGTACTTGCATCTCTGAATAAAAGCTCCATTTTTGCCTTCTCATATCGCTGGTTTTCTGAGTTTTCATCGTGTTTATCAGGGTATTGTATTGCTTTGTTGTGGAAATTCTTCCCTATACTGTTGTCCCTTACCCAAACCTTTGAATTAATTTTGCAGATTAGCCTAGAGTTGTGCAAGTGTGTGGATCTCTATATTTTCTATATGCAGTAGTACATGTGTGTGTCAAATCATTGGTGTATCACCTCAATTTTATATTTCCCGCATTCCTTCTCCCTTTTCCTTGTCAATTTTATTAGTTTTTAGGTGATTCACAAGGGAACCAACCCTCTCTAGAGGTTCACCTTAGTCATAGGTTACCCACAACCTTGAGGTGTCCCAATTTTGTCAACAAAAGAGAGTATACACACCATTCTCTATCAGGGTGCACTTCTGGGTGACAACAGTTCAGTCGTAAACACTTCACTAGCACCAGTTGGTTACTGGGTGTCATCGTGCATGTCTTAGGTTGTTTTGTTGTCGATGTGTATGTTCCAATTAATGGAATCGGCTGCACTTAATTGTTCTTGGGAAATGTTATATTATTTCATGAGATAATAATAATAAAATAGTAAGAAAATATATATATATATATATATATATATATATATAAGAAAAAATAAATGAAGACTTGATAAACAAATAAATGAATAAAAATGTAATGAAGTTGGTTGAGTAGGCGATTGGATTATGGCGGTGGAAGAAGATTGATGTGCGTAGGTGGGATGGAGACGTGGGGGTGGTATGAGGTGTGGCAGACCCGGTCAATTGGGCAGGGCATGGGAGCCCTCATCCATGGATTTTCACATCACTAGATGCATCCAAGCAGGTCGCCCATGCAATCGCCTTGCATAATAATACAAGCACTTTATTTGAGATCTAGAGGCGTTAACCATGGTGAAACCCAAGTTAACGTTGTAAATTTAGCAGTAATTGGATAGTTGCAGCGAGTGCAGAAGTCAGAGCTCTACTTTACTAACAATGGTAAAGCAGGGTTCTGTACTCTCATAATTAAATAAACAGAACGTTACGGGAACTATGCTAAACAGAGCTCTTGCTAATAGCCGTCCTAAAATCAGTACCATTATGGGTTAAATCAGCCCTGCACATGGAGATAAATCTGTAACCCTAATATCTCCTCATTTTACTATATACAAATTGATTGATCGGATCTATATTTGTATTTGAAGCGGGTTCAATTGTCTCTAAAAGGAAACGAAAGTACTGCCTGCCACTATTTTGTTTGTTGTATGTAGAAGAAGAAGAAGAAGATTGAGGATTAGGAGGTGCTTCATTCGGGCGTAATGTCTAGTTGTATTGATTTTGCTTCTTTTACTTCGAGCACCCGTGCTTACGTGTATCAGAACCTTCCAAAGACCATTCTTGGGGTAGAGCGACTTACTACCACTTCATTTTTCCTGCTCTTTATCTTTTATTTTGAAGTAGTTGTATTGATTAAGACATTGAAAGTGCCCTTTCCTGCTATCCCACTTATGTCTATGCAATATTTGTCTCTTTCACTCTTCCTCCGTGTGAAACCCTCTGTTTTCCATTCTCAAAGACTATGTAGAGAGGTTGGTTCAAAGAGGCGCATTTCCTAAGACTAGAATGATTTAGGCCTCGCACAAAATAGAGTGGGTGAAAAAGATTTAGAAACTTGTGAGCAAAGGTAGTCGACATGGTATAAACATCCATCTATGAAGCCGTATACAAGGGGACATAGGTATCCTCATGAGGCTTTTCCACTTTCCAACCAAATGCATCCAACAAAGCCCAACCCGATCAATTTGCCTCGCCAACATCTTACCAAATCATGCCCAAAATGTGAAAAGTGGCGTTGAAATGTATGCAAAAATTTAGAAACCTTTCAGCAAATGCAAATTCCGTCTATAAACCTTGCTCCCTACCACAATGAGCACCCTCATGATCTATGCCAATAGGAGCTTGAGAACAATATGGAATTCCTTTAATGCAAAAAAAGGAAGCTTTCAACAAGCATGTTAATAGTTTGATAAAATGCTAGAGGGATTGGTGACTTTATTGGTTGTTGGGAAGCATGGAAAAGACACTAAAATCGTTCGATCAGATGCCTCAAAGAGACATACTCTCATGGATTGTGTTGGTTGCAAAGACATGCACAAAGTGGAGTTTTGAAAAGAAATGAGAATCCCGCAAATCAAAATGCAACTGGCACGTGTATCACCAAACTCTATAACGGTGCACACTAGTATTTCTAGGCATGGTTCATCTTACCTTTGTCTTTCATAATTTTCATTGTTTTAGTTCATTTGCACCGAAATGAAATTTTGAACTCTTGGATCATTATTCAATTGGTTATTTTAAACAAACTTGTATTGCAAAACAATAAAACGTCACCTCGTAACTTACGCAATCCAAATAACCCTTGTAGTCAACCATAGACTTAAACCCTCATTCTGAGATGATTTGGCAACTTCAAACCAAACCAGTTAGCTGCAACCCCTTTTTTATTGACAAGTTGAGTTTGAGTTCCTTGTAAACCTATCAACCGTTCCTTTGTAAAAGTTAGTAAATCACGATTTTTTTCATCACAAGAAATACCTTCTCGAACCCCACCAAATGTCAAGGTTTGAACTTGTTTTGTGTCATGATGAGATGCCACAAAAACTCTACAACGCCCTAAATTGATCGTTTGTCTTTTTGGCATAATGCGTTAGAGCCCTGTTGACCCTGTTTGCAGTGTAGGGTAGCTGCTAAAAAGTGAAAAGTTGGGTTTCGTTTTGGCTTGCCGTTTGGACCCTGAGCGAAGAAATGCTTATCCACCTTCGTAAACCTTTAGTATTTTTACTTGACAATTGTCTCAGAATTAACTATCGGCTTTAGAGAAAAACACATCGCTAGCTAGTTTTTCAGAGGAGTTTTGTAGGCCTCGGTTGTTGTTTGACTAGGTCAAAACCAGCCAATTATGACTAGTGGCCCTGAACACTAGTCGCTATTCTAAGTTTCACGCTCCTGTGAATTCTTGATATATAGGAGAGCGTGTAGGAATTTCCCCATTGTGTGTTCTCCCATCGAATTCGAGTTTTGAACATGGTTTCTTAGCCTTCGAGCTGAAATTGGACGTTTTCACAACTAGTAGGAAAATGTAAAAGAAGGCCATAAGACCCTCGTTAGGTCAACAAACCGACAATAAAACTTATTGACACTTATAAATAACTATATGAAACTTTATTTTGTGGCTTGTTTTGAGAAATTTGATTTTTGGAAAATAGTGTTTTCTCTCTCCTCTCTTCCCTATCTCTTTCTCTCTCCTCCCTATAATGTCCCCTTTTGGGACAATTTAGAAAATGGGGAAAATCAAGCAAAGAACGGATAAATCCTTTTCGCTTCAACCTAAAATATTCCAATGTCACTATTTCAAATCAAATGGGGTTGAACTAGCCAAGGTGGTGGGATAGATTGGAAGAAAACAATTGGAATTCAAACACATTCAAATCATATTTTTAACAACTGAAAAATAATTGATAATTACACCCCAACTGCTGCAATCTTCCAAAATTATTTCCCGCTTAACCACCCAAGCAAAAATCTTCAAACTTTGGATTTTGGGCCACAAAAATATGAAGAACAATATCCCAAAATCAGTTTTTGCACAACCAACATAAAACCCTAATTTTACCCTAAAAATTAGGTCGCCTAGCACATTTAGGGCATCAAATTAGCTCCAAAAATTATGAAGTAAATTTCTCCTTATTCCTACAATCAAAACCTCTCAATTAAACTGACTCCATTCAAACCCTTTTCAGATCTGATTTTTATATTAGTAGATAATAAATAAAATTGTACCCAAAACAACTTAAAACTTCAAAAATTAATATTTCACAAAATACTTGGAGTTTTGGCATGAAATGAATTGCACAATAAAGTAGAAATCATGAGCTTTCAAATGAACTAACAAACTGAATTTTCTGAACACTGAAACCCACTCAAATCTGCCTCCAAGTTACTAGGGTTAGAATAAATTTTATAAATTAATTTCAGCTCATACAACCCTTTCAAAACGCTCAAATAATCAGTCCTTGATCTGAAATAATTGATTAGACACAACAAGAAATAGATTTAACATAAACAACCTCAAAACATGATAGATCAAACCCCAAACCAAGTTGATTTGCCTATAATAAATTGCAGCAATAATAACAATCACAAAGTACCTTAAACCCTTCACAAAAATGCAGATTTATGCTTCAAATAAATGCGCCAATACCCAAGACCAAGTCGCCAATGCTAGAATGAATATACCATGCATAAACACATTCAACACAAGAGAGCACAATGGAGTCTTCAATATTCTTCAATAATGGATCCAAATGAGAGAGAAAACAATGCAAGAACTAGGGCATACATCCCATGGGCATACATCCCAATACTCCAAGCATGGAGTGAAATCAATGACCGACCTTTTCCCTTTTGGAGGGAAAACATAAACTCTCATTATAAAATAAAGTCTCTAATAAACTAAGACTATGTGCACTTTATTATTTTTAATTAAATAATAAAAGTAACTAGCCTATGTGCACATTAACTAACTAAAAATCCCTCAAAGGGGTTATAAAATAGATAACAGACATCTTAGGACAAATTTTGAGCTCAATCCTCGAACCCATTGGGTTGAGGGTCTTCAAATCTTCAATGTGGAAAATGTCCCGAGAAGGGGACATTACAGTCCTCCCTTCCCAAGATTGCTTGCCCTCAAGCAATATCAAACTCGTGCATCCAAATACAATGATGTAGCACTCCCAAAGTCGTGCTCCCATTCTAATCAAGTGATGAAACATTTGCAACAACTGCAACTTCTTCTCCAAACCTACACATGAAGCAAATTCATTAGAAAAATAAGTGTTAAAAACACTTTTCTTGTTTCTTCTTTGTGTCTCCAAGGCATGGATGGCTCCCAATTCTTTCCCATGCATGGGCTGTCCCCAAAATATGCTATGTGGCCCCAAACACTGCTGTAATGATGCATTCCTTCTTCAAAAATCAGAATTTGAATAGCTGGTTTCCATCCCCAAGTATTCACCCATGAGCTAAAATCAATCCCCAACAACCATATCATCAAATGCATGGCAAAAATCTGAATTATAGAAGGGATAGAGGGGCTGGTCATGATGAGATCAATCATAGAAATGATGGAACAACAACTAGCATACTTCAAAGAATTTTCCTCAACATGAATGAACATCAAACTCGTGAAGGAAAGTGGCTCCCATATTTCATCCTCAACAATAGCAAATTGAAAACTACCCATAGCTGAAAATGAAATGCCTTGAGAAGAATTCATACCATGTTCCTTCATCCTCTCCAATCCTTTCATTGAAGCCCAACAACCAAACATTCCCAATACATCAATCAAACATAATTGTTCAAAATTTGGAAATGAACCTCTTACCATGCAATGTGTAGTCCATGTGATCCATTCTTCCTTCAAGGCTTCCAAGGAGATAGGGGTTAGCACTATTTGAAAAAGAAAGGAAATGATATCCATGTATCCAAATAGAACTTGTGAAACTCAAATCCTTTTATCCCCTTACCATATGTAGCAATATGTGCAAGATGACACCCCATTGTTTTTATTGCATCATACATATAAGAAAAGGAGAAATCAGAAACACAACTCATGCATCCATAAACCTCATCATAGGAAACCCAAGGAGCCTTATACCTTTGGTTGTGCCAATGTATTTCCCTTATGGGAGAAGGTAAATACCTTGAGCACTTAATGACATTGTCGCGAAATCTATCCGGTAAGAACGGTAATGGTCAAGCACTCGTCTTAAGTATATGGCCTTCCTCATAGGTTTGTTTCTGTAATGGAACAAGGTGAATAGTTTTTCTTAAGTTAGCACCTCAAATGAATCCGATTTAAAATCTAATCCAAGCCACTTAAGCCGGCATATGAGTAAGTGAAGGGGTTCGAGGTGTCAAAGATTTACCGAGATTTGAGCTGCTCTTGAAAGACATTTGAGGATTTGGGTCATGGATAAATTTCGCTCCTAATTTTAGTTATCATTTGGTTCATTATAATACGATATTAAGATATAAATGTAGAAAATAATAAAATTGTAACTAATGCTTAGTCTATGGAAGTGTGTTCATGAGATGTTGTCCCAAGAGAAAAGTGAAATTTAGGTCTTTCTTGTAACTTGATTAAACCTTCTTATGTTGTGAATAAAGAAATCCATGACGTGTAAACTTAAATGTGAACCCAAATCAATTATTAAAGTATAGATAAAAGGAAAGAATCGTGGGCCTTAGTCCTTTAAACTATAGACTTTTCTCCTCTTGTTTTCACACTAGTTCCTATTGTGAAATGAAGGTATGATGCAAAACTAAGTAACACGCCCTTTAGAAATGTATCCTTGAGTCAAGACCTAGAAGTCTCATGAGCGTATAAATGCCCCTTTTAATAAGTGAGTTAAACAAGTAATTACAAAGATTTCAGAATGATTTTATGCATAGCTGAAAACCTAGGCAATCATGAGATAAATCTCCTCATTTACCGATGAGGCTCCCGTGTCAAATTTGTCAATAAAAATATGTTAGTATCTATATGGGGTTTTACTTTAACTATTCAACTCATGAACCATAGTCAGATAGTTTCAGCAGTAAGCAGTAATGTTTAAGAAAGAAAATATTTATAGAAGAAAGAAGTAATAAAACACAGGGAGAAAATGGGGAAGATGTGCAACCCAATCAATAAATAACAGAGTTGATCGTGCATGCACATAGAAGAAACCAATAGATATCAACACACAAATTATAAGCAAAGGTAACTTCCGATCTAGATCTAAAATAACACAAAGCTTTATTAAAGATCTAAGATAGAAAGCTAAAAACAAATGCACCGTGACACAAAGTTCTCCGAAATCTGCTCCTTTATATTCCTTTGCTTCAAGTGGCTCTCAGGGGTTTCAAAGACAAAGTCCTGAACACAAGAATGTCACTTACAAATTCTCCTCTTTAACCCGAAGGTTCTTCCTCTACTTATAGAATGTAGAGGGGCAATTACAAGTCGGAAGCTTTTAGTCAACCGACACATGTGGAAGTCGGAAAGGAAACAACCGACAATCTCCTCCGAATTCCTCTTTGCATGACATGCATGATTTCGCAACCGAAAATAAACCTTCTATTTTGCATATTCGCCACCTATTTCCAAGTAGTTGACTTCTTCAAGTAATGAATTTTAAACCAATCACTTAAGTTGATAATTTAATTGATCGCTCAATTACTTTGTCGAGGAAGAGAAAGAAGAAGAAGAGGAAAGTCAGCCTTGTCCTTTTTCATATTCGCCTCGCAATGGATTCTTTTGCCTTTGATTCTCACCAAATTGATCTCGAAGCAACCGGATTTGGAAGCGGCCCGGATTTGGAAGCAAGTGATCTGTGATTTGCTTCATGGGTGTTGCCTTTGACATGTCTTCCTCCTTATCCTCAAGCTTTTGCAGCTTCTTCTCCAAGACATGCATCGGCAATGTTTGCCAAATAACTCATCATTTTTATTTTTAATCGTGCATATGAGCAATTAAAAATTCTCGAAAGCACTCCGGGTGAATGCAAATTCAATGAAGGCTTCAACTAGAAGATTGGGAGCACATGCACAAGATCCTCGAAGGAATTTTCCACGCACCGACTTCTTCACACGCCGCATTCAAACAAGAGGATGAATTTTTGCCGGAAGCTTTTGCAATTATGAGATCTCGATCTGGGATCCGGCCTGGATTTGTGTCTCCGATGTCAACAAATCTGGAAGTAATGCATGATTCCGCTGAGCTTTCTCGTTCATCCCGCTTTGCCATGGCGGTGTCAATCTTTGTCTCAACAATTCTTTTTCTTTTATTCGCCGAATTCTTCACAAACCGTGCAGATCTATATTTCTTCGATTCGAGGATATATTCAATGTATCGACATTGATTTAAGCTCCTTTCTCTTATAAAACACCCGTAATGAATTCATGCAATTAATTCAGATAAAGATGGCAACCGAACATGAATAGTAGATTTTAATCATAAAATCTGCATAATTCAAACCTCGCTGTCCCAAATTTGATGTTTTATTTGCATGCAAAGCAAGTATGAATTTTACCAACTTCACCGAGCACCTGTATCACTTATGCAAACAATTATCCAGTACACAAATCAACTTCCTTCAACCTCGTGCGCCAAATTCTCGAAGCTTTTAGCATTAATTACACCTTTTTTTTGAGCAAAAATCCTCTTCAAATGGGGTGCACTTTTGTCTAGGCTGCACTTCTCTACCTTGGAATTAATTAATTCATCCTTATGGCAGCCCCTGCTTATATAATCCTCATGATTCTATAATTAATTAATGCCTTTCCTATTCCTAGCAATTAATTAATTATTTAATAAGCTTTACTCTTCAAATGGGGCGCCTATTTTGTGCATGCTCATGGCTGCCATTAAATAAATTAAATTTATTTAATTTTAGACTTCTGCTTCCAGTTAACTCAAGCCTCACAATATGCTTTGACCTTAGCCACTGAAAATAGAAATTAATTAAATTCATTTAATACTTAAAAAAGTATTATTTCTCTCCCAAATGGGGCGCACTTTTTGACATGAAGGGGCTGCATTAAATAAATAATATTTATTTAATTTTAGAACTGTCTATTTCCAACTTCCTTTTGTCCACTTCCTTTGTTGACTTTTCCACAAGCTTGGGCGCCAAAATTGGGTGAATAAATATTAACAAATATTTATTTAATGCATTATTATTCACCCAAGGTGGGTCGCACTTTTTGGAATAAGGAATTTCTATTTTTAAAAGTCAATTGACAATGGGATTATTTACCCTGCAAGGCAGCTCCGAAAATCCCATGATCCACTTAAGTTGTTTGACTTTCATAATGGGATTATTTACCCTGCAAGGCAGGCAATAAAATCCCATCAATGCCTTAAGTGATTTTTCTTTTATTTCACAATGGGAATTTTTACCCTGCAAGGTAGGTAAGAAATTCTTGCCTGCCTGCTGCCTCTAATTTTCCCATTGTGACTTAAGTGGCGTTGCTTTCATGGGAAAAAGTACCTGCTAGGCAAGTACAAAATTTCCACCTACCTGCTGCTTCCAAAAATCCCATGATTCACTTCAAACCCTCTTTTTCCAAAAATGCGGCTAGCTTAAGAAGAATCTTTTTGGTGCACGACTTCGCCTTTTCCGAGAGAACCAACTTCCGATGGCGAATTCCTTCTCGCACAACGTGCATATGGTGATCTCCGATACTCTGTGCCAAGAATCGTGCCAAACCGAAAAGGAATTGATCCAGAGAAATTTCACGTAAAATGAAACGGAAAACACAAAAACACAAAACGTTGCCAGAAGTCACAAATAAAGCTCAAGATTCATTCCTGGTTAAAACTCTACTGGTATATGGAATAATGATATGTACGATCATAACAGAGTTAAACCGGAGCACAAATTGCCTCAAACGGGCTTAAAATAATTAAATACAAATTTCCCGCAGTAAACCCCAAATGACAGAATAAAACAATTTTGGGCATCTGGGTATTTGTCGAAAATGACTTATATGGCTCCTTGGGAATATCTTGACACATTACAAGAAATTTCTGGCAATAAAAACACAAAATGACCCATTATTTTAAAAGAACAAATTTTTAAAATGGGGTAGTCTCGCATTTCGTGGTGAATTGGGAAATGTAGTTATGATGTGCATCATGTGGATTTTGTTGTCTTTTGTTGGGGTGAGGTTTCATCATTGTGTATTGGAGGAATAAGGTGTAGCTAGTGAAGGGAGGAATAAGGGAAATGTGTGTTGTTTTGGAGGAAACAAAGGGATTTGTGGCTAGTCTTAGTGGAGGGATGAAGGGGCCTGTCGGGTTAATGTGGTGTGTGTACTTTGGAGGAACCGAGGCTAGCCAGATCCCTTCTTGGAGGGATAAGGGGTAGTTACAATGATGACCTCTCCCTTATGTAAGCCTCTTAGGTAGGCTTGATTATGTGTGTCGTCTTTCCTTGTGAATCCAATCACTTCTCATCTTGTGGTACGTGTGGGTCCATGTTGGTATAAATGTCTTGTGTGATGTTGAATTATCCTAAGTGATCCCATGTGGTGTCGTGTATACAACAATGTAAGTAAAAAAATTTCTAGTTTTATTGTTGTATTTTTGTGCTTGGTTTTGTGGGCATTACACTGGGAAACCTAAGGTCAAAAGGTGCAAAACAGAGTGAGGTGGAAGCCAAGGAATAAATGGAGATAATGATGAAGGTCCAGGATGACCAAAAGCAACGATAAGAGCATGCTTGAGTGTAAACAAGTGAATGTAATGAAACAAGTAGACATAATGGGTATAACTCATGAACAAAAGAAGTAATAAAGTAAGGATAAGGTAATTATGGCATAATAACAACATCTCTCAAATTTATGGTCTAGTCGACATGACCGAGTCCGATCACATCACAATCTTGACAGGCCCCATGAGGCACCCATTCAGGAGGAAAATGCTTTAGTAGTCCCTGCACAAGAGAAAAAGTTAGCAAGTGTAAAAATGAGGTGTATACATATGCCCCAACCAAAGATCAACACGTGTCACAATAGTGAAAAGCGAGATGGTCTTTGAAAAAAATGATGCAACACTTGAAATCGAAAGTAAATGTTGAAAGTAAAGTAATAATGTAAGTGTTGTAAAGAAATAATGAACTCCACCAAATGAAATATACCTACCTCATACTTACTCTGCTAGTGTCACTCGACTTGCATGTGGCGAGCACAATAACTCGCTTGAGTCAGTGAAGAAGCAAGACTGAAAAGAAACATTAGAAGATAATTAGTAAAATAAGACATAAATCACCTAGCTAAGAGGCCATGGGGATGATGTATCTGAGTATCGTAGGTACAAAGAATTGTGGAAAAGAGGATTTTTAGCGGGATTTTGTAGAGGTACTTGTAATATGTCGAAATAATTGGCTCATGATCATGATCGTGGCGCAACTTACAAAATATTTTTAGGGTTTTGTGTTGAAAAGATATGAATGTTTGAAGATTGGAGGAAAACGTGGTGAAATTAGTTATAAGAATTGCTATAAATAGTAAAGAGAGCAAGTCATTTTTCACTTTGCTAATTGAGATTGAGAGAAACTAAGCTATGAGATTATTTGATTTGAGTTATTTGAGAGACAATGGCAAGGGTAAAAATTAAAAATGTAGATCGGGTCAATATCTAGGTGGGTTTGGGAGCATTTTAATTGTTGTAGTGATTAGGATGTGTGAATGAATTAAATGTAAGGGTCGCCCACCCCCGAGGCAAACAAGATTGACCATTCTAGAGTGGTCAATCGTGCATCAAGGCTGATGGCGTTGAGGTTTTATAGCATGGTCAATGGTGTTTGAGCTAGGGAGGTTGATGCCGCTAAAGTAGTGGGAGTTTCTCATGCCGGTTGATGGCGTTATGCCCAGTGTGGCTGATGTAGTAGGAAAATGAGACTTTGATATAGTGGCCAATCCTATATGGAATTGCATGGCCGATGGTGTTTGAAAGTGATATAGATAGGGGGCCACGGGGAGGGGGGGAACTTTAGAGACAAGAGGGCATTTTTATTGCTTGTTTTTAGCGAGTTAAGTTTATATTTTTGATGACAATTTTGGATAGAGATTTGATGGGTGCTTGTTGTTTGACATTTTGAAGGTTCCACGGATGATCCAATCATGGAGATCAAAGTGGATATTGCATGGTTACCAAAGTTATTGAGGGGTTTATCCACACAAGATGTGGCACAATTACATGGCCTCGATTTTGGAGGCATTATGTAGATGGTGTAGATCCCATTACATCCAGATATGATATAGATGTTTTTGGGACATTGGGAGTTTAGGTCCAACACTTTTAGATGGAGGGCCTCGGAGGATTGCACCATAGATGACGCCGTCATATTACTAGATGTTCATGCAATTCTTGGGCTACCCAGATGTTTTTGATGTGCCACGCAATACAATAGAGATGAGGGCTTGAACATAGTGGGCTACTCGTAATGATGATTATCATCCGAGCTCATTGATGGTTCGATTAAATGTCGTGTTTTCTGCTCAAATTTCGGATATTCGGAAGGCAATTATTGGGATGGTTGTGGTATGGATCTTGTGCCACAAAGCAGATGGAGTAGTGCCATTATTTGTGATTTTGGCATGTAGAGATGCATTGAGTCTCGAGATTTAGTTTAGTTGGTGGACTACCACATGGGTACAACTGGTACATGATCTATAAAGGATTTGAGTGATACAATTCAGGGGTGTAGGGCTGATCATTCTGTTGGGTGGTGTGGATATATGAGTGCTTTTCGATGTACGGCCTATGGGGATGCCGCTACAGTACCAGGATGTCCCGAGGATACTACAAAGTGGAAGAGAGGTCCAATAGTGAGGGCGTAGTGGGATACTTGATCTTTGATCGATGTTACGCAGATTAGGTAGTACGAGAGTCTTATAGAGGGACAATAGATCAATGGCCCAATGGCCGACTACGGTTATCACTGAGGCTACTTTGGAGATCACACGACATTATGTTGGTGGGTGGAGACTTACCCATTTGATAGAGTTCTATTGCAGTTTGGGCACTGGCTCATTAGTACCATTACCCCTCCCAAAGTATCGACGGTGACATGCCAAAGAGAGAGGAGGGAGAGTAGGGCTAGTAACATTTGTTCCACCCCGAGACCATGTTGAGTTAGGCGTGCTCCACTACGAGCGCTAAGTGGCAGCGACATAGGGGAGCAGGAGTAGTAGAGGGGCTGCGGGTGATAGAGGTGGGGACAACCCCGATAGAAAGGCTGCCGAGGAGGAGAGAGTATAGAGACCTAGAGGATGTGTAATGCCCAAAACACAAGCCAAATAAATCAAGATTTTTCTTTCTTTCTTTTCTTGTTTTACAACACCACTTGGGCTCACTTAGAATAACTCAACATCACATGAGACACATACACAAACATGGACCACACGTAAAATAGGATGAACACGTGATAGAACCACAAATAGAAACGACTTACACTATGAAGCCTATCATGAGGCTTGCATGGGAGAGATCATCATTGCACCACTTAGCGTCCCACTAAGGAATTCGTGGTTAGTATTAGTGGAGGGATAAGCACGTGTTAGAATGGAGGGATAAGGGGCCTATTGAAGTTGATGTGGTCCCTTATCCCGCCATCCTAACACGCGCTTATCCCTCCACTAAGACTAGCCACGAATTCCTTAGTGGAGCGATAAGTGGTAGTTGCAATGATGATCTCTCCCCATCAGCAAGCCTCATGATAGGCTTGATAGTGTAAGTCGTCTCTATTTGTGGTTCCTATCACTTGTTCATCCTATTATACGCATGGTCCATGTTTTTGTATGCATTTCATGTGATGTTGAGTTATTCTAAGTGAGCCCAAGTGGTGTTGTAAAAAGAAAAGAAAGAAAGAAAATTCCTGGTTTACTTTGGCTTGTGTTTTGGTCCTACATGTTTTGGGCATTACATTTGGTATCATTTTTTTGTGTGTAGGAAATAGCTCACACCACAGATAAAGAGATCTATGCAACGTTGGATAAAATGTCTTGGGAGATGCAACCAACAACAAATCTAGGCAGTGTTGGAGGAAGCTGTCGGAGCGGGCTTTACACCTGTCAGCTGCATTTTCTTGTAAGATTCTAAGGCCCTTCAACAAACCCATTTTGTGGCCTTTAACCCATCTGCGCCCATTTATCTATTTAATTCCACTATCCCTCATCAAATTCTTTCCATTTGAACCTCACCTTGCCTATGCATTTTTGCAAGGATGTTTGGCAGAAGAACATAGGTTAAAGTGTTGTGGAATCCAGCTTAAAAGAAGAGTTGTAAATAATTTCAAATTCATATTCTTAGGCTCTCTCCAGGAACCAAGCAGCCTCATCCACAAATTCCAACTGTGGCAAAGTAAGGGTTTTGGAACAGAGTATGAACCATAGAAACTGGTTTTTGGTTAGATTTTGTATTTGCAACTCTCGTATTGATAAGTACGAAAATGTGGAAATGCTAACAAGGCACACAAGTTATGGGACAATCCCACAATGAAATGTGGGTTCCCGGACATCGATGACTGTTGGGTTTGCACAAACGGGCCTGCCAAAAGGAATTTGAGCTTTCAAGCAAATGCAATTGAAGGGTGTAAATCCAAACTCAACAATCTTCCCTAGCATCCTCGTAGTTTGTGCACGTGCAACTAGCTTGGAGCCCCTCGTACCGCTTTGTTTTCTCTCGAGCATGGTTTTTCTCTCTTCTCGCATATTTCTCGTGTTGATAGTTTTCCTTTCTTGTTTGCATTGAAATCGAAACCAAATGATGAGTATCCTTTGGTTAGATAAAACGACTTGTGTTTTGGTCTTGCATGTTTTGGGCATTACAAGAAGACATTGTGAGTGGCAGTTGCATAGATTTGGAGGAGGATATCTATCAGCCATAGGTGCTCAAATTATGACTTACATAATGCAGTGGTCAGGGAAGAGAGCGGAGGCTCGGAGGAGACCACAAATGATATTGGTACCCCATGACAGGTGGGCATGATTGGTAGGAGCCTGCACATCAAGGTATGACGATAATGGGGTAGTTTTGGGAGGTCGGGTAGATGGAGCCGTCATAGTTGAGTGACCCGATGAGGTAGGTGAGCCTCAAAGTGATTTGGGTACATTTGTCTATAGAGTGTATGATAGAGTATGTTACAATGTTGTATGGATTGTTAACGAGTTATATGGGTTTTGTGTTTTGCAAAGCGGACCAAAACAAGTGACATTCGTTGATTGAGGGTGAGCACCACGAGTTACTGGACGACATGTTGGATGTGACGAATACTACGTGATGGTAGATCCAGTATTAGCGACAACCGAGGATTCAAAGTGAGCTCATTCAGATTGTGGGAGAGGAAACTTGCACGTTTTAATAATATCGGGATGTTCTCGGAAGCTGCAAATGTAGGAGACATGATTGGATTGGTACATGGCCTCCTCCTTTAAGCACGAGTGGCCTTGGCATGAGAGCAGTAGTGAGACTATCGGATGCACAGCAACGGCTACAAGCTAGGAGACAAATGCGACGTGCATTTCAAAGTTAGAGGTTTGGGATGCAAGAGCGAGAGGGAGTGGTTGTAGGGGCTCGGTCTAGAGCCACATGACTAGTGTGGTCCCTACGTGCTTATTAGTCGAAACTATTGGCTCAAAGCATTGGACAATCTTGAGCAGAGGGAGGGGATGCTTGAGCAATGGATGATGTATTTATGAGAGATATATTGTATTGATGATGTATAAAATTATGGTTGAAATATATATATATATATATGAGATAACATTTTTGAGTGATGTATGTGTGTAATTTTGATGTTTGATGTATGATTACTTTTATGATTCCATTCTCTTATTTGTGCACAAATGTAGGAACATTTATGGCTAAGAAAAATGAAATGATAAAAGGTTTAAAAGTATGATAATAGAGTAAATGAGGCGTGTTTGTAAGTTATAGGTTAGATTGATGGGATGGGGACCAATTAGAGGGCCAGCCCAAGTTATAGAGGTAGACCCATGTGGAGATGATAGATAGATTACCAATATATCCAAGTTAGGGTATAATGGCAATATAAACCCAAATGGGAAGGAGCAACCCAAACGGGAGAGATAAACTTAGCGAGAAAGAAAAACCCAAGCGGCAGAGATATTCCCTATCGGGAGACGTAATAGAGAGCTATGAGGCATGTCAAGTAAATTGAGTGAATCATTGAGAACGTGCGAAACATCGACATGCGTCGTTTATATTTTGGTTACTTGATGTAGAATTTGATGTCGCATATGCGCTTATGGATCATGAGGTCCTCTAAGTTATCCTGAATAATGTTATTACCACGATGATCTTTAGATTGTGTAAAGAAAGAGGGAATCGTCAATCCATTCATAGATCTGTGTGAGAACGTCATGATGGATTTCATCCAGGGAGGGGCGAGGGGGAAGAATAAGTAGGGCGAGAACTAGGCAATGGCATGGAAGGTGGTTGTCATGTTGGAGGAGATTAGGCCCGTCACTTAGGCACACGAGGAGAAGGTTCTCGAACTCGGCGCTTGCGAGAAATAACCCGACACGCATCGTCTCGTATGTGAGCAAACACCATGATGAAAACAATAGAGTGGTGTGGAAGAGGAAGGTCGAGTGGCTTTCTTTTGTTGATCTCGTCGAACCTGCACTTCGAGCTTCTTCACGTGTTGTTGATAGGCTCTACAACGCATAACATCATGCCTAGGAACCTCATGCCATGTGCAATATGGTTCAGCTGCGGTGGGCCGAGAGCTATAATGGAAAGAAGAGCTTGAGGTGATCTCGTGGAGGCTAAAGTTGTAGAGAGCAATATGTGGAGAAGTAGAAGGGGGAGGAGAAGGAGGATATGTTAGAAGAGGTGTCGTGAGAGTAGAGGATCTAATCGAGGGAGCAAGCAATGGGCTTAGGCATCGGGTCGCTAATTAAAGGAGTGTAGTTCATGAGCTCATCCTTAGAGTCAAAGTTAGAGCAATCATCCTCATCATCCATGAGGTCATCTTGTTTGGGGTCAAAATCGGTAGTCTTGTCTCTTGAGGAAATAATAATAGTTTTGATGCTATGTCTAAGGTGGGATTGCGACAATTCATGGTACTATAGAATCTCCGCATTCTTAACTTGGACTTAGCCTCTGCTAAGAAGGGGTCATCTAGGGTATAACCATCATCATAATCAAGCGTGGAAACATCAATAGAACATGAGTCGATAGTTTCGTGCTAGACTAGATGCTTTACGGGAAGATGCTTGGTGCATGTAATTGTGATGGGCACCCGATCAACATCCTTCTTGCGAGAGCGAGGTTACAGGGAAGGAGGTAATTGTGAGATGATAACATCGTGGAGATTGGAAGTGTCGATCCTAAGGTTGATTTCATCAGGCTCATTATTGTTTGAGTTAAGAAGGTTGGGCGGAGTATGGCCACGACTTTGAGATGACCACTATAGCCATGAAGGGAATCTACATGATAGTTAAAGCGTTGATATTTGTGAAATGGGATAGTAGGAAGCTCTTCTAAAGTGGGAATTTTGAATGTCCCATGTTGTTGAAAGAGGTCGAAGTTCCAAGGATTAGTGTCACTTTGTACTTTATAAATAGCCCAAAGATGTGCAAAATTAACATATCGGGGCGGATGACGTGATTGTGCACACATGCGGTGGGTCCATGGTCGACCTCAGAGGACATTATAAGACAAGAAGAAGTTGAATATCGTGATCGTGATGCAAATAGTGCGAGGAGGATTGTTGATAGGCAGCCAAATGTAGCCCATAGGGGCATGTCGACGGTCATAACCTTGACACATGGTGCTTTAGTGGATTTGAGATTATCAATAGAATAATCAAACTTCTTAATGAAATTGAGGGAAGCAAAACAAGTACCAAAACCTTCGTGTATGAGAGCTCTCTTAATTGTAGCATGGCCAATTTGGGTGAGACAAAGAGGGGAGGGTTATCTCGTATAAAAGAGAAGCTCATTAGGAATCATGGAGTTGAGAGGGAAACAAATGCACGAAGAATCATTAGTAGAAAGGTTAGTTGAAATGGATAGCTCTTCACATTGGCACAAGATGCTCTCTTTTGAACCATGTAGGGTAGGTTCTTGTCCTAAAGGAGGGGAATAGGGATATTCATAGCAAGGAGGCTGACATCGACGGGATCGGTTGTGCGGGGGGTGGGGACGAACTTATGATGTCTAAAGATGATGATGAAGCCATAGACAGGATTGCCTCTGTAGGAAAATCTGGATAGGGGCCGATGGTGTTTATTTGGATTTTGGAATCAAGGATTGATGTTTGTTCATGAATGTTTGGTTTGGAGAACAGGGGTTGACATTTTTGTAAGCTTTTGCCTAATAAGAAGGATATGTTGGCTCTATACAAGCAATAATACGCTTGGCACCTTGCATGTTGACCGTGTTTTTCGTAGATGTACTAGTCGAGGGATATGAAGTGTCAACAACATTAGTGTTCTAAGTAGGATCAATATTAGGTTAGTCAGATTTAGAGTGATCGGGGAGTGGATCATTATAGACTTTAAGATGTTCATTGGCTTGATGAACCGCCTTATGCCAATCACGTTGTTGGGCTTTATCACATGCCTTGATAATGTCATCTAACCTTTCCCCGAGTAATGGCTTCGTGATTAAAGTTGTTAGCAAGGAGGAAGTCAGACGTGAAGGATCAAAGGGCGCAACAGCTTTTGATAAAAATGACCCCAATTAGCACCCCACCAACAAAATTCGCTTTCATCGTGCCATTGAGGAAGAGGTCGAGAAGGATCTTTAACCATGGTGAATGGTCGAGGTAGACGATGTCTCAAATCTTCCTTGAATAGAGGTTGGTGACAATATTTATGGGAGGAATAACGGGATTGAGAACTTCCTTGTGGTTTAAGAGTGGAATGATCAATGCTATGGATAGTCCTATTAGAAGAAGTGCCTTGAGGAATAGTTTTTTAGACTTCGTCATCAGTGGCATTCTTGTTTTTAGGATGCATGATAACTTGGATATTCTTAGATTGTTGCTTAGGGGAAGGCTTTTGAATTCCTTCATGAGATAGTCTTGGCATTTTGCTTTCTCGAATGCTTCTTCCAATGTGGTAGGAGAGAAGGATCTCGCCTTGTATTGAAGGCGAGGTTCAAGGGCTCTAAGGAATAGTTGAAATAAACTCTCATCAGACATATTGTGTTCAACCTTAGTGGATAAGGTTTTCCATCGCTTGATGAAAGCTTGGGCAGATTCGTTTTCAGCTTGTTTGTAGTTGATGAGAGCATTGATGTTGTTTTCAAGGAGATCATGGTATCTCAATTCATTTACTAAGGCAGTCACCAATTTTAAATTCAACAATAGAGTTGGCTGGAAGGGTATGATACCAATCCAAAGCATCTCCCGTAAGTGTCTTGGCCAAGAGCTTGGTGGCTGCATAGAATTGACTTTGACCCAATCCTTGTAAAGGTTTTGAAGGCCTTGATTTGAAGGGTAGGGTTAATAGAGCCATCATAACAAATGAAAGGTGTGATCCCTTTGAGATCCATGGAAGTGATGTATAGATTGAGAGGCTCTCTTTGAATGGTTTGAAGTACTTTGCTATGAATGTGAGGTTGGGCAATTAGTGCTCCATTGATACCAAATGAGGGGTGGGGCTTGACCTTGGTTTGTTGTGCCCGAAGGGATTGTTTGTAGTTGACTACTAAGTTGGGCCAAGTTGTTTTGCATTTACAAGAATTGATTGGCTGTTGTAGTTTGTTGTTGGCTTAGATGATCGATAAGTTGTATAATGAGTTGAGTATGATCGTTAATTGGAGGGGTGGTGTTATTAGTTGGATCAATGTTTGTTTCGATTGTAGGAGGCTTAGTATGGTTGATATCTGAATCCAACTTGCTAGAAAGATAATCTTCAATGTGTTTTTGCAACACATCGGGTGACTCTCCTACAAACTCAAGGAATTGTTGCAGAATTTTTTATGGCAGGATGATAATAAGAATCAAGAATATCTTCATGTTCTCCTTGGTAAGATACGATTATGAATGCTAGACCTGGTCTAAATGTTGCGAGTTGGTGGTTTTGGCTTCTTAGTGCTATGGCTAAACAATCAACATAATGAGGAACTAGCTTAGGCAAAGCATTAGTTTCAACATTATTGTCATTGTAAAGTTATTGGTTGGAAGATGAATTGGTAGGACCACCCTTCAATTATTCTATTGTGATGTTTTTTGAGGCTAGAGTGATTGGAGAAGAGGTTCTGGAAAGAATTTTTTGACAGGATCGACCATGTAGAAAGATTTGCACATGGGTTGATGGCATCAAAATAGAAAAATGTGAGAAATTTGAGATAGCTAAATATGATAGGTGCATAGGGGTTGATGGCATCATGCCGTAGAGAGAATAGAGGGTGGGTAAGATCAACCATGTAATGAGTTTTACACAAAGGGTGGCCGATTACATAAGAAAAGCATGGAAAATTAAAAAGCAGATCGAATTTGACCTAATCTAGGCGGAAGTAAGTTTCACGTTAGGTTCGCCAAAATGTATGACGGGCTAAATGGATCCCCGTCTAGATTTTCAAATGTTGGGGATTAAATCTAGGCTTGCACACAAGATGTAGGTACCAAAGGTGCTCAAGGAGCATGGTGTCGTAATTCTAAAGGTGTTGGCTAGATTTTCTGCATAGCTGAAAACCCAGTGATCATGAGATAAATTTCTCTCATTTATCGGTGAGGCTTCCGTATAAGATTTGTCAATTAAATATGCTAGTATCTATTTTGGGGTTTTACTTTAACCATGTAGCTCATGAACCATAGTTGTATAGTTTTGCAGCAAATAATAAGCAACTTGTTAAAGAAATGAAATATCTAATGAAGAAGGAAAATAATAAAAATAGGAAAGAAAGAAGGAAGATGTGCAACCCAATCAATAAATTACAGAGTTGATTGCATGCTCATAGACAAAACCAATAGATATTAACACACAAAATTATAAGCAAATGCAACTTTCAAATCTAGATCTGAAATAACACAAAGTTTATAAGTAGATCTAAGACAAAAGCTAGAAACAAAATGCATCGTGACACAAATTTCTCCGAAAATCTGCTCCTTTCTATTCCTTTGCTTCAAATAGCTATCAGGGGTTTTAGCACAAAGTCTGGAACACAAAAATGCTGCTTACAAATTCTAATCCTTAACCTGAAGGTTCTTCCTCTACTTATAGAATGTAGAAGGGAAATTACAAATGGGAAACTCAACTGAACTAGAACATAAACAAGAAGTAAAGATAACATCTGGCAATCATCTTCCTCTAATTCCTCTCCAAGTGACATGCATCCGGATCCATAGTCAAACTTATACACATCTGTCACTTAACTTATAGAATCGTTCCACATAACTTTAAAGTAATGGTTTTAAGACCAATAACTTTAAAGTTTTACAATTACATCCGGGAATGTGGAAAATAGAAGAAGAAAGACTAGAAGAAGAAAGATTCGCCAGGTGTAATATCTACATCTTCTTTTGTTTTGATACTGAATGTACTTGTTGAACATGTAATTCAACAACTTCCCATCCGTTTTAGCCACAACTTCTTTTTCTGTCCTGAATTGCAGCAAGCCTTCATTCAAAACCACGATGCACGCTTCCACATCCTTCAAGCTAGGCCCGAACTTCTAAATATATGACTGCAACGTTACTAGCTTACTGATGGAATCCATTGTGAAAGGCTTAATAGCTCCATCAATTCTCTCTTGTACCATCAGAAGAGATCCCTCCAGAGAATCAGGCACTTTGCTAGGAATGGTCCTTATGTATGAAGAAACGTTCCCGACCACTTCCTCATTGGTAAAAGCAATGACATTGTCTGGTAAAGATGATGCCATACTCTCAAGTGCCCACATCCTTTTCAGCATGATTCTGAAGATCTCCAAGCGGAAAGATATTGTAAACTCAAGTTGCTTCCCCTTCTCAACTAATCCATCGGGCACAATTTGTTCCGCAATCAACACTTCCTCGGTAGTTTATTTATTTCGACCAAAGTACTCAGGTTACTTTCAGCAACTGTGTTCATGTCTATCGTGCTTGTCACCAGTTGCTTCAATTGAACCGATGCATCCTTCATAACCTTTAGACGGGCTGGCACCTCTCCGAGTTGTACAGAAGCTTGGCGAATGATTAGACTCTTCCATTCATCGATAGCTTTAACCTGGTTACCTGCATCTTCCACTTCCTGCATCAGATGATCACTCACCTGCTTATGTGCTAAAATTGGCTAAGCGGAAGATTTGGCAACTTTGGCAATAATCTCGCACAACTAAGACACTTGCTTCTGAAGTTCAACTTTCTCACCTTTTCTTTGTCAAGCCTAAGGAATAAAGCATCTATCAATGTTTGCGTGTCTTGCTTCAATCCTTCTGTGGTGGCTTGACCTATGGGTACTCTGGTCACTATTATATCTTCTGCCGTGAGCTCATCCTTCTTCCCTTCTGCTGGAACTGACATCTCAGCGAACTTCTACCCCGACTCCTCAATAATCAACCTTGAAGTCACCTTAGCAACTTTAGGTTTTTGTCTTTTCCGCCTAAACTCTGGAGCAGCTGCAAGTCATGTTCTTCCAAGTTGATCTCCTCTCTAGCCTCTAGAACCAACAGTGAAGCCAACCATTCTGAGAAATTACTTCTCGGAGAATGAGAAGTTGCCGAGTGTACCACCATCTCGCGCTCTGATTCCTCTCCATCTGAAACCGCTACAGTGTTGTGGTTGCGTCCTCTGAATTGTCCAAAGACAAAGCTCTTTCAAATTCTGCCATCTGCAACTTTAGCGTTTCTTCAGGAAGAGGTGCTGAATGGAGTGGTTGAGGAGAAAAGACGAATGTTGCCAGATTCAACGGAGGAATGGCAATATCTTGCTTTGAGGTGCAACAGTCGGTGAAGTACTTGATGTTGGAGAAGCTGGAACTAACACCATAGCCGTAGAAGTGATCCTTTCCTTTGAATGAGACTTTCTGTGCACTTTAATCTTTTCAGCCTTCTCTTTGCTTTCTCCTTCGTGCTTCCTTTTGAGGGAATCTCCTGTGCCGAAGTTGCCTGTGATCTGATTCATCAATGCTTCATCAAGGCAATATCCTTTGTCAGCAACCAGTTTGAAGTATTGACCAGAATGGCGGCAGACCTTTCCTCGATTGTATGGCAGCTACCTATGCTCTCCTGAAGTACAACTCTATCTCCTCCCATCCGATGGTATGTGTCAAGTAACGCCCCATCATCTTTAAGATCCGTAGGTATCCGTGCTAAACCAAAGTCAAACACTTGCCGCATTGATAACCTGCTGAAATCTTTCTTTCTAACTTCGTACTCACTTCTGCACTTCATCCAGAAATCTTCCAATGAAGGCACATGCGCGTACTCCTGGGAGATTGTCTTCCTTGCCACTCCAAATGGATCGAAGTTCAGCCATGCTGGGAAGAACTCTTGCTCGTACTCAGAGAACATCTCCGCTTCAATTCCTTGGGCTTTATGAATACTCTGGCAGCTGTAATAGCCCACTGTGATCGGGAAGAAGCCTATAGACTTGTGCCGTTTCGACTATAGGTCATGCATCTCCATGAGTTGTCTACTCAACTCCATGATGACCAATCTGTCACTCGGATATCTAGGAAACTTAACTGGTTCTCTCGAAAAGCCGGTGACCCTGAGGTATGTAAAGTCCGCAAACTGGATGAAGATACTGCCAATCTTGGACATAGCTTCCCAAGCTTCATTGCTTACCACTGTTGACCTTTAGATCGCCATTCACTGCGCAAATGAATCAGTAGAAGAATCCATCGTTGACCACCTTGTAATCTTTATCAGCATGCGGGCACACATAAGCTACTGATAGCACTCAAAATAGGATCCTTGAAAGCACACCACGTCTATCCAAACTTGAGAAGACACCTGTGAAGTTCATTGCATATACCAAATACAAAGTTATTTTGAAGTTGAAAGTACGCCTCACATTCTGGAGCTGCTCACCGATGTTGTCACTAATGATTTCCGACCAATTGATTATTGAATCTTCTTTGTTGATTTCAATGGTCTTGATGAAGGCATACATCCATGAGCGGAAGTTGTGAGCATTAGCTTTGCCATTTATCCTGCATAACAATTTGGTAATGTCATCCACATCCTGCACCAGATTGGATCGTGGAAGAGTTCTCGGGAACTTGGATGGAGATCTAGGCTTCTTCATGTATCTGTTCATTATGCCCACACAATCAACTTTATGCTTTTCCCATCTGTTGTCGGCATCCAATATGCTAATAGTAGTCACCACCGCTGCGTCTTTAGAATCTTCAGTGCAATAATTGATGAACTGCGTCCCAAATAGGATTATTGTCTCTCCCATAACATCTCGGATTGATCTAGATAGTGGGTGGTAAGACTGGCACATTCCATGATGAATTCGAAACCGAGCCGTGTGGATGGGAATGTTGAAGCTCGAATGATTCCACTTGCTTTTTTTACCGCACGCATGAGAGAAGTTTTTCGAGCTTGGATCTCATCAATCAATTCGGAAAGAGGTTCTCGGACCTAGATCTCGTATCTCCAATGTCATGACTCGTTGTGCTCTCTTTTCATCCTTGGAAGTAATGCATGACTCTGCTGAGGTTTCTTTTTCATCCCACTTTGTCATGGCCGTATCTGTCTTTGTCTGAGTGTTGGCTAGATTTTCTGCATAGCATCAAACCTAGGCAGTCATGAGATAAATCTCCCTCATTTAACCGGTGAGGTTCCCGTGTCAGATTTGTCAATTTAAGGATGCTAATATCTAAATGGGCTTTTACTTTAACTACTCAGTTCATGAACCATAACTGAATAATTCTGCAACAAGTAAGAAGCTGTTTAAAGAAAGGAAAAAGTTCATAGAAGAAGGTAATTACATAAACACATAGAAGAAATGGGGAAGATGTGCATCCCAATCAGTAGATGGCAGAGCTGATTGCATGCACATAGAAGAATCCAATAGATATAAACACAGAATTCTAAAACAAAGGCAACTCTAGATCCAGATCTAAAATAACACAGTTTATTAAGAGATCTAAGATTAAAAGCAAGAAACACAGTACACCGCGACAAAAAGTTCTCCGGAAACCTGCTCCTTTATATTCCTTTGCTTCAAGTGGTTCTAAGGGGTTCAGCACAAAGTCTAGAACACAAGATTGCTGCTTACAAATTCTGATGATTAACCCGGAGGTTCTTCTCCTACTTATAGAATGTAGGAGTGAAAATACAAATGGGAAGTCTAACTGAACTAAAACACAAACAAGTAAAGATGACATTTGGCAATCATCCTCCACTAACTTCTCCTTAAGTGACACAAATATCACTTAACTAATAGAATGGTTCCACATGAATTTAAGTAATGGTCAGAAAACTAATAACTTAAAGTTTTACAATTTCATCCGGAACATAGAAAATAGAAGAAGAAAGAATAGAAGAAGTCATGTCACCATTTGTAACATTTATGTCTTCTTTTTGTTCTTATATCGGATATAATTGTCGAACACGTGATTCAACATTTTCCCATCTGTTTTAGCCACAACTTCCTTCTCTGTCCTAAACCTGCAACAATCCTTCATTCAACACTTTGATGCACGCTTCCACATCTTCCAAGCTCGGCCCAAACCTTGCAATATTTGTGCTGTGCCACCAGTTTGCTAATAAAATTTATCGAGAAAGACTTAGTAGCTTTATCAATTCTCTTTTGTACCATCGAAGAGACCCTTCTAGGGAATTAGGCACCTTGCTAGAACGATCCGCACGTATGAAGTAACACCTCGACCATGTCCTCCTCGGTGAAAGAAATGATACTTGTTTGGTAAAGATGATGTTCTACTCTCAAGTGCCTGCATCCTCTTCAGAAAAACTCTGCAGATCTCCAAATGGAAAGATACTGCAAACTCCAGCTGCTTCCCCTTCTCGACTGATCCGATCCGGTACAATTTGCTCTGCAACCAATACATCTCCCGGCAGCTTGTTGATCTCTCCCAAAGTACTCAGGTTACTCTCAACAACTGTGTTCATGTCCACTATGCTCGTCACCAGTTGTTGCAGCTGATTTGCCGCATCATTCATAACCTTTAGGCGGGCTGGCACTTCTCCAAGTTTTACAGAAGGTTGATGAATAATCAAATCCTTCCATTCAAATCAATAGCTTTTACTTGATTGCTTGCATCCTCTATTTCCCAGTATAAGATGATCACTCACCGCTCTGAAATGGCTTGAATGGAAGGCTTAACAACCTTGGCTATGATCTCGTAACCGAGATACCTTTCAAGTTTTTCTTTCTCCGCCTTTTCACTGTCAAGCCTAAGGAATAGAGCATCTATCAATGTCTGCGTGTCCTGCTTCAATCCTTCAGTGGTGGCTTGACCGAGGGGTACTTTGGTTACTGTCACATCTTTTGCCGTGAGTTCATCCTCTTTCTTTCCTTCTGCCGGAATTGACATCTCAAAGAAATTTCTCTCTCGAATCCTCGATAATCAACCTTGAAGTTACCTTAGCAACTTTAGGTCTTCTCGTCCCATCCGCCCGCATTCTGATTAGGAGTAGTTGCAAGTCGTGCTCCTCTAAGTTCATCTCCATTCTCGCTTCTAGAACCAACTGTGAAGCCAACCATTCCGAGAAGTTACTTCTCGAGAGAATGAGAAGTCGCTGAGTGCACTACCATCTCCCGCTCTGCATCCTCTCCATCAGAAAGTGCCACAGTGTTATGGCTGCCATCCTCTGAATCATCCAAGGACAAAGCTCTTTCGAACTCCGTCATCTGCAGCTTCAACATCTCCTCTAGAGAACAGTCTTTGAGCACGAAGTGGCTGAGGAGAGAAGATGAATGTCGCCGGATTTAGTAGAGGCATGGAAGTACCTGTTGCGGTGCAATAGTTGGTGAAGTATTGGGTGCTAGAGAAATCAGAGCTAAAGCCATGGTCGTAGAAGTGATCTTCTCCTTTGATTGAGATCTTCTATGTACTTTCAACTTCTCGACCTTCTGCGCTTTCTCCTTCGTGCTTCCGCTTGAGGGAATCTTCTATGCTTTGAAGTTGCCGTGACTTGATTCATCAATGCTTCATCAAGACAATATCCCTTCGTCGCGGCCCAGAGTTTGAAGTATTCACCAAAACAGCTCCAGATATTTCTTCAATGTATGGCAGCCTCCTACGTTATCCTGCAGTATGGCTTTATCTCCTCCCATTTAATGGTAAGTGTCAAGCACCACATTCCCATCATCTTTAAGATCCGCAGGTATCCGCGCTAGTCCAAAGTCGAACACTTGCTTTGCTGATAGCCTGTTGAAATCTCTCTTTCTAACCTCGTACTCACTTTTGCACTTCATCCAGAAATCTTCTAATGAAGGCACATGTGTGTGTTCTCCGGGAGATCGTCTTCCGGTTACTCCAAATGGATCGAGTTCAGCCGTGTAGGGAAGAACTCTTGCTCATACTGGATAACATCTCGTCTCCATCCCTCGAGCTCTATGAATGCTAATGGCACTTTGTAATGTTCCACAGTGATTGGGAAGAAGCCCGTAGACTTGTGCCGCTTTTGATTGAAGGTCGTGTAACTCCACAAGTTGCTTGCTTAACTCCATGGTGATCAATCTATCATTCGGATACTTGGGCATCTTTATTGGTTCTCCAGAAAAGCTCGTAACCCTGAGGTATGTGAAATCTGCAAACTGAATGAATAGACTGCCAATCTTGGACACAGCTTCCCACGCTTCCTTGCTTACCCTGTTGGCCTTCAAGTCTTTGTCTAGCCTGCAAATGAAATCGTAGAAGAATTCATCATTGACCACTTTGAAATCTTTCTCGCACGCAGGTACAGTAAGTTGTGGGTAGCACTCGAAAATGGGGTCCTTAGAAAGAACACCACATCTATCCAGCTTGGAAAAGACGCCTTGTGAAGCTGCAGCATACACCAAGTAGGAAGTCATTTTGAAGCTGAAAGTACGCTTCACGTTTCGGAGTTGCTCACCAATGTTGTTGCTAATAATTTCCGACCAATTGATTATGGAATCAACCTTGTTGACTTCAATGGTCCTGATGAAAGCATACTTTCATGTACGGAAAGTGTAAGCATTCGCCTCGCCATTAATCCCGCGTAGCAATTTGACAACATCATCTACCTCCTACACCAAATTGGACCACGGAAGAGCTCTCGGGAACTTTGAAGGATATCTAGGCTTCTTCATGTATCGGCTATTCATTATGCTCACGCAATCAGCTCTATGCTTCTCCCACCTGCTGCCGGCATCCTGAAGACTAATGGAAGTCACCACCTTTCGCACCGGAATCTTCAAACAATAATTGATGAACTTTGCATCCAACCGAATTATTGTTTTCCCCGTAGCATCTCGCATTGATCTGGATGAAGGATGGTAAGATCGAGCACACTCCATAATAAACTCTGGCAACTGGGCTGTGCATGGAAAGGCTGTAGCTCGGATAATTCCACTGCTTTTAACCGCACGCATGAGTGAAGTCTTTCAGCTTTGGATCTATCAATCAATTCGGAAAGAGGTTTTGGACCTAGATCTGTGTCTCCTATGTCTCGCAAGTTTGGAAGTGATGCATGACTCCATCAGTGCTTTCTTTTTCATCTCCTTCGCCATGGCTTTGTCTATCTTTGTCTCGAATAATTCTTTTTCTTCTTATTTGGCCGGATTTCTTCAAAGCCGTGCAGATCTGGACAATTCTTTGATTCGGAGGATATACTCAATGTATTGAATATTGATTAGAGTTCTTTTTCTTATGTAAAACACTTGTAATGAATTCTTGCAATTAATTCGACAAAAATGGCCACCGGAGCATGAATAGTGAATTTTAATTGTAAAAATCTGCACTTTTCAAGCCCACTGCCCAAAAATTGATGTTTAATTTGCACATAAAGAGAGCATGAATATTTTCAACAACGCTTTGAGCACCCAGTAACACCTATGTAAACAATTATGACACAAAGATCAACCTCCTTCAAAGCATGTGCCAAATTTGGAAGCTTTTAGCCTTGTTTTCACCTTTATTCGAGTAAAATCCTTCTTCAATGGGGCGCACTTTTCCTTTTGGTTGCAATTCTTTACCCGTGAATTAAATAATTCACTTTTATAAAGAACCCATGCTTATATAATCCTCACAATTCTATAATTAATAATTGCCCTTCCTATTCCCCGACAATTAATTAATTAAAATCATGTTACTCTTTTTAAAAATAGCATGTTTAAGAACAACCATCCAATAAATTAAATTAATTCAATTTAATCATTCACACTTCACTTCACTTAAGCTTCACAAAGTGTGCCTTGACCATAGCCACTTTAAAATAGAATTAATTTAATTATTTAATGCTTTAAAAATCATTAAATCTATCCTAAATGGAGCGCACTTTTTGACATGAAGGGGCAGCCTTTAAATAAATTAAATTTAATCAATTTAATTCATTTAATTCTATTTCTTTTATTCTCCTTTGCTTTGTTGACTTTCTTCCAAGCTTGGCGCCTATTTTAGGAGAAATAATTAATTTAATCCACTTAAAGGCTGCCTTCTCTCTAAAGGGGGTGCACTTTTTTGCATAATATAATTCTATTTTTAAGAATTTATAACAATGGGATTCTTTACCCTGCAAGGCAGCCCCGGAAATTCCATGATCCACTTAAGTGATTTGACTTTGACAATGAGATTATTTACCCTGCAAGGCAACAATAAAATCCCATGATTTCACTTAAGTCACTTTTCTTTTATTTCATCATGGGAATTTTTACCTGCAAAGGCATAATAAATTCCCGCCTTGCTGCGGCCTCTAACTTTCCCACTGCAGCTTAAGTGAATTTTATATCACGGGAAAAAGTACTCAGCTGGCAGCACAAAATTCCCACCTTGCTGCTTTCTATTTTTCCCATCATGCGCTTGAAATCCTTTGTTTTCCAAAAATGTGCCCAACCCGCAGAGAGCTTTTCCATGCACGGCTTCGCTTTTTCCTAGTGATCCGGACCTCCGATGGCGACTTCCTCCGGGCATAGCGTGCGTATATGTTCTCCAACCGCTCCAGGCCAAAAATCGGGCTTACCCAAAAAGGAATTGTTTTAGAGAAATTTCACGAAAAACGAAACGGACAACACAAAAACACGAAAAATTGCCAAAAGTCACAAATAAAACCCGCGGATACGCCAATTTTAAAAACCCTTGATACGATACGTCTTGATACGTCCGTACATATATATATATATATATATATATATATATATATATATATATATATATATATATATATATATATGTACATCTACTCATTTTACTCATTTTTTAGTCCATAAAAAACTGAAATAGTAATACAAAACTTGAATCAATGTTCAAAACATTCAATATACTTAAGACTTTGCATTTTTATTGATCATGTGGCTGCCATACATATGATATACGAATATCATGTTAACATGAATACGAACAAAACTTGAAATTTGAAAAATATACTAGTAACTAGATCCATGTTCAAATTTTCAAAACAAACAATATACTTAAGATTTTACATTTATGATTTCATTGTTCATGTGGCTGCCATACATATGATATAGGAATACAAACAAATCTAGAATATATCATCTAGATTTTCCTCAAAATCAAGTTCACGTGTGCCACTTGCGCTAGCTCCACTCTCATTAACTCCACTCTCCGCTCCTTGCGAACTCCCTAGAGCGTCATCTTCGCCATCAAATAATGAAAGTTGGGCAAGCGTGGCTACGGAGGCATCCAAGTCTGTGGTCTCTGGAATAAGATCCCAAAGTTTGTGAGGCCCTTTAGCATACTCCTCAGACTTGTGTGACAAGAGGCGCAAATTGGAGTGCACATATACCAAATCCTCAGCTTTTTTAGATGCCAACTTGTTTCTTTTAGCTGAGTGAATAAAGCTATAAGTACTCCAATTCCGCTCTGCGGAAGAATTACTAGCCACCTATTACAACAAAGAAAATTGAAATTCAAAGACAAGTCAGTATCCTAAGTTCTAACCTAATAAAATTTAAAATATTTGAAATGATTCTAAATTTTAAAATTTATAAATGTTATACCTGTGAAAGAACTTTTATAGCAACAGGACGTAAGTACTTGGCATCATGGCCATGTACACGCCACCATGTGGTTGGAGTCAAGCTACTCTTGTCAAAAAGAGCCTCAATCGATCCCATGACGCCTTCTGAACCAGTAAACATGCCCATTTCACTTCTGACCACACTGGCTATAGATGGATCAGGAAAAATTCTTCTGAATGCTGCCCTGGTTCCATTTCCAACTTCGGAGTCAGAAAATGGTGCTTGCCTGTTTGGTAGCCCAAGTACATCAGCTATAGTACTTTGGGGTCAGTGCATAAGCAAGGAGATGTAATGGGGTGGTCATTTTATTCCACCTCTTCATGACCACAGTCTTGACCTCACCGTAGAAGGTCTCTTCTGGATCTAGACCTTTCTTTTGTATTATATCTCTGATACGCTCAAGCATGGAATCTATGCCATCATATATCTCTCCCAAGCATGCTTCATCAGTATCTACATATCGGATCATGGAGAGAATGGGTTCTGTAAAACTCAACAAGTACTCAACCTTGGCCCACCAATCCTCATCAAGGACCCATGATTTTACCCTTGTAGCTTTCTCTGTATTTGACTGCCTCCACACTGACCAAACACTGCTGATCACCATACTAGTTAAAGCCTCTCTCACCTTCACAAGCCGTCTCAAAACAAGCGTGTGAGACGCAAATCTAGTTTCTGCAACCTTCAGCAACTCTAACCTTGAGAATTTCCTAAACATGGCTTGTGACATATGATGGTTTGTGATAAACATTTGAATGTCATTTGCCTCAGAATAAATTTGCTCAATCCATGGGATTTTCCCAATCTTTTGGAGCATCAAGTTAAGGGAGTGGACAGCACAAGGGGTCCAAAAAATGTGCTCATATCTACCCTCTATGATCATTCCTGCTGCTTTACAATTTTTAGCATTGTCCGTGATGACTTGGACAACATTATGGGGGCCCACCGACTCAATTGCCTCTATTAAAATGTCAGCAATAAATTGTGCATCCTTGACTTGCCCTTCACAGTCAATGGCTTTAAGGAACATTGCCCCTTTAGGGCATACTGCAACAACATTTATGAGGGGTCTATTTCTAGCATCTTTCCATCCATCTGAAATGATGGAAACCCCTGTTTCCTTCCATGAGTCTCTGATTGGCTGCAAAGTCTTGTGAATGTGTTCCACTTCCTTTCCCAAGAGTGTGGTTCGAACTTTTCGTAACCTTGGGATTTGTACCCTTATGGAGCTTCATTGATACCCTTCACCATTTGATGCCAATATGGAGATCTCAATACATTAAAGGGCAGCCCACATGCATAAATGCATCGAGCAACAACCTCATCAGCAACCTCCCTCTTTTCAATATTAAATGCTTTCTCCAATGCTCCTTTTGGCCTTTTTCGTGAGCTCTCTGGACTCTCTTCATCAAATGGTTCACTTTGAGTTTGAATGAAAGGATGAGAAGTAGGTCTAGGTGTGGGTGGTAGTGATGAAGGCCTTCTTTGCGAAGGAATTGTTCTAGTTCTATTTCTTTCAGCTTGTTTATCAACCTCCTCTTGCTCTCTTAGGTACTCTGCCATTTTTTCATTTGATATTTTTGGGCACCTCTTTATCCCCACACCTCCAACACCAGTCAAATGGATTTTCACTCGACTATATGAGGATCTGTACTGAGTTTGACAACCATGACATATCCATACCCGACACCCACCACCAGCAATGTTGTCTACCACTGTCACATGTCTCCAAAGAGGGGAATTAGGATCATGTCTCACAGGAACTGATGTGTTTTCAGCTCGGCCTTGCACTCCACCCGAAGCAGAACTTGATGCCATCCTAATCTGTTTTTGATCACCAAGATCACCATAATGGCGCGAGGTGAGAGCATACACAGAGTTAGGATGTTTAAAAAATTAAAAACATTTTGCCTTAACATAAATAAATTAGTTATGCCATCCTAATCTGTTTTTGATCACCAAGATCACCATAACGGCGCGAGGTGAGAGCATACACAGAGTTAGGATGTTTAAAAAATTAAAAACATTTTGCCTTAACATAAATAAATTAGTTATGCGGATGCCATCCTAATCTGTTTTTGATCACCAAGATCACCATAAAGGCGCGAGGTGAGAGCATACACAGGTTTAGGATGTTTAAAAAATTAAAATACAATTTGCCTTAACATAAATAAATTACTAATTAGTTATGTCATCCTAATCTGTTTTTGATCACCAAGATCGCCATAAAGGCGCGAGGTGAGAGCATACACAGATTTAGGAAGCTAAAAAAAAAAAAATACATTAACATTGAACAATGCATTTAAAATAAAAAAATGATTTTTTACCAATTAATAAATTAAATACCCCTAAACTATGCCATCCTAATCTGTTTTTGATCACCAAGATCGCCATAAAGGCGCGAGGTGAGAGCATACACAGATTTAGGATGTGTTTAAATTATAAAATTTAAAAAAAATGCAACATAATAAATAAATAAATAACCGTAAAAAAATAAAACGAAAGGATGAATTAAAAATAAAAATAAAATTAAAATACGGTATACCTGTAGAGTGTAGTGTAGAATCGTAGATCCTAGTTGCCTCTAAAATTTTAAAACAAGCTCTTCCTCTCAAGTCTCAACAATGGCTTCTTCTCCTTCAAAGTTCTCCTCCTTGCAATGATGGACTCCAAACAATAGAAGCAATCGCTGCCCCTCCTTCAAATCTTTGCCTCCTCTAAGCTCTTTGCAAAACCTCCTTCCAATCTTTGCCTCCACTAAGCTCTTCACAACTCTTCTTTGGCTCTTTGCTCATTCACTTGCAAAAAGACAATGAAATTGTTTGTGTGATTTCAAATGAGAGGGATGGGTGCTTTTTATAACTTTTTGTGGGGTAGAGGGTGTATTATTTTATTCATTTAGTGTTTAGGGTTCGGTTTTAGGGAGTAGAAAAGTCAAATATTTAAAAAAAAATGAAATAGAACTTTAAAAAAACGTTTTTGAAGGCGGATACGGCCCGGATCCGCGGCGGGTACTCCAGGATACGCGGCGGATACGTGCACGTATCCGCTCTTTACAACCGGTGCAGATCTGGAGATTTCTTCAGATTCGAGAGGATATGTTCAATGTATTGGACATTGATTTAAGCTCCCTTTCTCTTATATAAGCACCTGTAATGAATACCTGCAATTAATTCAGACAAAGACAGCAACCGAACATGAACACTTGATTTTAATCATAAAAATCTGCATATATCAAGCCTGCTGCCCCAAAATTTGAGGTTTTGTTTGCATGCAAAGCAAGCATGAATTTTGTCAACTTCACCTGAGCACCTGTACCACTATGCAAACAATTAATCAGACTTAAATCAAGCTCCTTCAAACCTAGGTGCCAAACTTTGAAGCTTTCCGGCAGTGAAAACACCTTCTTCTGAGCAAAATTCCTCCTTAATTGGGCGCCAAAATTGCCTGGGCTGCACTTCTTTGCTAAAGAATTAATTAATTCATCATTATGGCAGCCCATTCTTATATAACCTTCACCATTCTATAATTAATAATTGCATCTCTTATTCCTGGCAATTAATTAATTAATTAATATGTTTTTCTCTTCAATTTGGGCGCCTATTTTGTGCATGCTCATGGCTGCCATTAAATAAATTAAATTTATTTAATTTTAGTTTTCTACTTCTAGTCCACTTTGACTTCATAGTGTGCTTTGACCTTATGCACCAAAAATAGGAATTAATTCCATCAATAAATACTTTAAAAAATATTAATTCTCCTCTAGATGGGTCACACTTTTTTGCATGAGAGGGGGCTGCATTAAATAAATTAAATTTATTTAATTTTAGAATTATATTTCCAATTTCTTTTATCCTCTTCTCCCTTGTTGACTTTTCCTCATGCTTGGCGTCAATTTTGGAAATAGAATTAATTAATAAATGCATTTAAAGCTTACCTTCTATTTCAAAAGGGGTCGCACTTTTTAACATAGCCAATTTCTTTTTTAAAAGTCAATTTCCAATGGGATTATTCACCCTGCACCACAGCTTCAAAAATCCCATGATCCACTTAAGTTGTTTGACTTTCATAATGGGATTTTTTACCATGCAAGACAGGTACAAAATTCTCATCAATGCCTTAAGTGATTTTCTTTTATTTCACAATGGAATTTTTCACCCTGCAAGGCAGGTAAGAAATTCCCGCCTGCCTGCTTTGCCTCTAATTTTCCCATTATGACTTAAGTGGCTTCGCTTCCATGGGAAAAAGTACCCTGCCAAGCAAGTACAAAATTCCCACCTGCCTGCTACTACCAAAAATCTCATTGTAGCTTAAAACTTTCCTTTCCCAAAAATGCGACCTGCCCAGAAGAGGCCTTTTTGTGCACGACTTCGTCTTTTTAGAGAGAACCAGACCCCCTGTGGCAAATTCCTTCTGGCATAACGTCCATAAATGATCTCCAAATACTCCAGGCAAGAAAATAGGCTGAACCGGCAAAGGAATTGACCTAGAGAAATTTCACAAAAAAAACACCAAAAACGTAAAACGTTGCCAGAAGTCATAGATAAAGTCTAGGATTCATTCCTGGTGGAAACCCTACTGGTATATGAGAATATTGACATGTAAGACCACAATAGGGTTAAACCGGAGCACAATTTGCCTCAAACAGGGCTCAGAATAATTAAATAAAAATTTCCTGCAGTAAACCCCAGCGACAGAATATAACGATTTTGGGCATCTGGGTATTTGGCGAAATTGGCTAATATGACTCTTTGGGAATATCTTGACACAATACAGACACTTTCTGGCAATTAACACACAAAACGACCCCTTATTTTAAAATTACGATTTTTTTTTGCATGGGGTAGTCTCGGATTTCGTGGTGAAATGCAGGGACACCAAAAGGATAAGTAGCCTAACCCTAAGATAGCTATAGGTTTCCAAGGCCTATACCTAAGATAAAGAGAGATATCCTACTAGGATTTAGAAGGAGATAGGTCAAGAGTTGGATAAAACCAATGGGCATAACATAATAAGACAAAGCAAAGAAATCAAATCAAACATATATCTACCCTAATCTATAAAATGAATGACCAACCATCTACACAACAATAAACATGCAACAAAGGACAAAGAAGGGTTGAAAATACTTACCTACGGTGTGACCGATGATGCTCGATCCTCCCTGAGGTAACAACACTAAGAAAGAATTTCTATGGGTGGAGAAGGGGAAAGCTCAAGAAGAAGACCTCCAGTCCTAGCTCACTATGATGACCCAAATGCAAAAGGGCAAGCTCCAAAACCTCAATTCTAACAACTAGGTGCGAAAATATGCGCAAATGTTTGATGTGCAAACAAGTGAAGTGTTTTGGGATAATGAATTAGTGATAGCTTGATACAAAAATGACAAAAATGGTGGGGTATATTTATCCTACGTGGTCGCCCGTGGGTGATGGTGTTGACCATGGCAAAATCCAAACCGGACACCATCGCCCATTGGCCATGACATCGGCTTTGGGGGAAACCTAAGGTCAAAAGGTGCAAAACAGAGTGAGGTGGAAGCCAAGGAAAAAATGGAGACAATGACGAAGGGTCCAAGATGACCAAAAGTAGGGAAAAGAGAACACGTGAGTGTAAACAAATGAATAATAAGACAAGTAGACATAATGGGTATAACACATGAACAAAAGGAGGAATAAAGTGAGGATAAGGTAACTATGGCATAATAGTGACATCTCTCAAATGTTGTGGTCTAGCCCACGTGACCAAGTCTAATCACACCCCAATCCCAGCAGTCCCCGAGCCACCCGCTCATGAAGAAAATGCATCAGCAGTCCCTACACGAGAAAAGGTCAAGTAAGCATAAAAAATGACGTGTATACAACACTTTCTATTGTAATTGGGTATTCTCTCGAGTCCCATTGACCTACTTCTGGTTTTTCATGGACATTAATATAATTTTGTACTTTCTTTTAGGCTAAAACCAAGAGTGAGTTTGGTGCATTGCTAGAAGTAGTCAGTTCACATGGCAAAAATCTTGGCAATAACCATGTACACATTATATAAGGCTACTTCAAAGCATGTCTTGTAGATGTATTCTTGAGGGCACATTTACCCCATGCTTGGTCATGAGATCAAAGCCTAACGGGCATTATAGTGTAAATTTCCTCGTATTTCTCTAATGGGCGTCTTATACGCTCAATTGGTGTACTTGCTAAGGTGTGATCCATAATTGAATTGGAAACTCCAATGTGCAATTCTTCAATACAGATCTAAATTTATTTATGTGCCGATCCAATGCAATATGCTATTGAAAAAACATACATAAGGCAGAGAAAATTGATGTTTGTTACAGCTATGGGTTTCCATTTACATCTTTCATTCAGTTTGCAATGTGTACAGCTAAAATACATGCCTACCATGCTTTAAATCGGACTTCTCATTCCTGTTACAGTAATGTCAATATGGAACTCTTCCAATCCACAAAATCAATTTTGTAACTTTGTGTTACCAAAAACAAGAAATGGGAACAATAACGACATCGACAATGTGACAAGAAATGTGGTTGAAGAGATTGCAAATAAGAATTGTGTTTATATTATATAAATAAATAATTATAAAAAAGAAAGACAAGGAAATTAAGTTAATCCTACAAATAATAGTTATAGAAAGAGACACAAGAAAATTAAGTTAATATTACTTAGGCTCTCTATGGGGTCTATGAGGAAAACAGGAAAATGTGATTCGCTAATCAAGTAATATAAACATGAATTAGATGGAATAGGGGTGTTTGACCATTTATTAACATTTTCCATATAAATAAAACGAATGTTTAAGAGGGACATTAGTTTCAGATTTTCAATAAGGTATGCTATTGTAGTCGCAAGTCAATCATAGAAAGAGACAGATTTGCATTGGTGCAGACCAAGACCAACAATCCTCTAATCTAAAAAATCGAAAAACTGAAATGGTAGAGCAACACAAAACGATTGACAATATTTTGGTTTGAATGTTAAACAACACTAAAAATGTAGAAATTGCTTGCAGATGTTTCCACTGCGACCCTTGAAACACTAAATGCCTCTTGAAATGGCTGCAATGAAGAAGAAAACAGGACTTCTCAACAATCTGTTGTCACAATGTAATGTCCCCTTTTCGGGACATTGTCTACATCGAAGAATTGAAGACCCTCAACCCAATGGGTTTGAGGATTGGGCTCGAAATTTGTCTTGAGATATCTATTATCTATTTTGTAATCCCTTGGCGGGCCCTTTTAGTTAGTTAAATGTGCACACAGGCTAGTATCTTTATTATTTAATTAAAAATAATAAAGTGTAATTAGTTCAAACAATATTTAATTAGAGTTTATGTTTTCCCCTCCAAAAAGGGAAATTCAAATTTTGCACCCTTTTTATCTATAAAAGGAGGTTGCTTGATCATTGTAAGACATGCTATGATGATTATCGATTTTGGCTCCATGCTTGGAGAAGGGATGAATGCCCAAACTTGATGCTCTTGCTCTCTCATTGTTGAAGATCTTTTGCAACCCATTGTAGCTGGTTTTGAATGTCAAATTGAAGGAATTTTTGGTGCCTCTCTCAAGTCGACTTCTTTGTGTATGAATTCTTCTAGCCCTAGTGACTTTTCTTGTGCTTTAGCGAACTGTTTTGAGGAGTATTTTACACTCCAAACCATAGCAAAATCTTGCATGCTGATTTGATGTCTGGTTTGAGGCATTTTTAGTGTGGATCGATTGGGTTATTGCATGATATTGTGATGTTTGCAACCTTTATTGCAGCGTTTGGTATGAGGCAAGTTTGGTAATGCATTTCCATGATTAATGATCTGATTTTTATCAATATAAGTTTGTTGTTCCTTCCTTATTCCAGCGACTTCACTTGGAGGCTCATATTTGTGTGAAAATATATATTTTGGGCAGTGATTTCTATTTATTTGAATATCCTCTTTGTGGCTGATTTATTTCTAAGTGTGGCGATCTGAATAGTGCATGGTTCAATGGTATTTTGGAGTCCTTTGTAGCAGTGATCTGTAGGAGGTGGTTTGAATGAAATATTAAATGTTCCTTGGCATCGAAATCAATGCTTATTAAATAATAATCACAGTCTTTAGCAGCGACTACCTAGAGTATGGTTTTGATCTGGTTTTAAGTTCATATTCATCTCTCCCTCATATCAATTTGCATATATATTGATTGGAAAAGTTAGTGATTGGTTTAGGAGAGATTTGGAAGTCCTTTTGGACCGGGATCTATTGTATTTTGGATGTGCTAAGTCCTGTTGCAGCGTATTGCACTAGGAGTGCCAAATTTGATCTTATATGCCTTCTTTATATGCATTATGAGCAGCGATTTCATCATACACTGTGATGTTATTTTCCCTCAGAGAATAGACTGGTTTTGAGTGGGGTTTGGAGTGTTTAAACGCCTTTTATTGCAGCGATAAGCTCAGGGGACTAGTGATTTGAGTTCATTGCATGTCTAGTTGAATGTAATCAATCCTTATGCCAGCGATCTGTTTCTTTTAGTTTATTGCAGCGTGTTTGTGTGGATCTCTGAGTATGTTAACCTCTGCTGGAAGTTATTGACTTGTGGCCATTAAACCCCTTTCCTTGGGTTTATTGAGTCAATTTATTGAAGGCATAAGCACTATTGGCTGGGTGTAATCACTTGAAGTTGCCTTCTAATCATTTTTTGGTGTTGATTCTACTTGTTGGTTGTCATCTTCTCATTGATCCCGTAAGAGGGATATTACACACAACAAAGAAGAAAAGTTATGGGAGGTCTTGAAACAACTCTCCCATCATGTTTTTGGCAACATAGGTGTAACTATAAGTATGTTGATTCTTTCAATTGTATGTGATTGGTTCTACTTCGACTTGTTGTAAGCAAGATCTATGCTTGCAATGAACTTGAAAATGTTATTTATAATGTTTGCTTAAGTGCTAAAAATTGTGAAGTAGTTGCATTGAATGAAAGTGAGCAAGTAAAAGACTGAAACAAACATAAAAGAGAGAATCAAAACAAGAATTTACTCTAGAGATACCAAGAGTGGGATTGAAAGTATGAAAATAAAAGACTGAAACAAACGTGGAAAGAGAGAATCAACAAAAGAATTTACCCTAGTGATACTTGGAGCGGGATAATTCCAAAAGAGCGGGGTATGCCTCCTCATTTCCACTTTCATCATTGTAAGATTTACAAAACACTGTGGGACTTCTGCAACACATATACAATGCCAGATGCCCTACAACTATTCCTTGCTAAAAACTTGCTCAAACAATGTGCTTCACTACTATAGTCAGTTGTTCAGCCATCCTATGACTCTGGATTCAACTTTAGATTTCTCAATACCTGGCCCTAAGGGGAATATTTATACAAGCAAACAAGCAATTGAACTATGAAAAGACTCTAAACACCAATTCCCACAAGAATATAGAAGAGGAAATGTTTTAGCTCCCCTCTTGGGCGGTTGAAGTTATATTTTTGTTTTATATGGAGGCGGTTTAGGAAGTACCATACTTCTATGTTTTCTAGCTGCTTTAGGGAAGATTCGGTAGGTGACGAATATGTATGGCACATATGGGAGGCAATGAATTCATAAATTCACCCTATTTTCTCACTGTTGTGGGCCTTGTGGTGTCCAGATCACCATTAGGCCTTTGCCGAACCTGTATAGCTTGTGACCAACCCCTGCAATTTTTTTGTTTGCCCTAGATGCCAAATCATGGAGTGAGTGAAACATGTCTAAAACAATTCATTAATTATTCAAACTATGAAGTAAGTTTGATCATCTTGACCAACTGAATTATGATATATTATCATGATCCAATTTGGATCTGGCCATGACCTAATAAATCACATTTACCTTTTACATGATGTATCTATTGCAGAGTGAAAAACACAACAAATATAGCCAATGATGACTCCCAACTCTTCTACTGAATTCAGTGATGGAAATGATCAAGCTAGGAAATTTTTGTTGATTCTAGACTGTGGTGGAAATGAAATGTGAGTTTATCCTTAGGCATGCTATTAAATTCTAAGAAGAGGATAAAGAAATATCTTTTCATGGAAAATCTTATGGTGTATGATGAATTTGGTTCAGATTACTCAAATAATAACACTCAATATTATTCATTCAATTTCATTATATATTTAAAGGCTAGTGATCTCCTCAATTCAAGGAGTCACACCTTATCACTCTCTAACTTAACAATCCCTACAATCACTCAATCACCTATTCTCTCCCACACATCACTATTCTAGGTGACTTGTTAACACAAATTACATACACCTCACACTCACACTAATATACTAATGTGACTAATACAATGATACATTAACTCACTCACACATTACTAGTGTATTACTATTAACCCATACAATTACTGATAGCTCACCCCTATGGGAGTACTAAGATTATATTCTCAACAGTTAATGGCACTCTTAGGTGTTGCACGACAGGAAAAGTTCTAGTGCAAGAAATTTTTTTAATAAGAAAACTGGACGACCTCCTCTTGTCTTAGGAGTTAGCTTCCATGACACAACCCTTGAGTTCTTATTCCTTTTCTATTTATAGTTTATGTTATCAATGTAGGTACTTATCTCTACTTTTGCTGTGCTTGCTCAAAGCATGATGGCTACATTCCTATAGGTTTATGTTAGATGCTGGTTTATTTTACATGAGTAGCCAAGGTGTTGAAGTTGTAGAACTTTGGCCTAAACACAAGCTTTTTTATCAGTTTTTATTATAATATATATGTGTGGATTTTTAATGATAAAAGGAGAGATTTGATTTAGTTCACTAAGTAGAAATACTTATTTGTTGCCATAAACCATTTCACCTAAAAAATGTTTGCTTAATAGTAAAGCAGACTTTTTAAAACAAGCTAACCAACACAATTGTTGCAAGCATTCAGGTATCATATTCAAATTGGAATAAAAATGGGCAACTTTGCGTTTAGTATTCAGTGGGAATAAGATTTTAAATTATATTCTTTAAGTATCCCATGAAAGAGTGCATTTATGTTAAATGTTCCTAAAGTTCCATATTATGTTACCTGAAAATGTTTTGCATATAATATTTTGTTACTTTAAACAAATTATTCATGTAATCTAGAAACCTTAGAGACAAAACTTAATCACTACAGATATATTTGTAGATATAAATCTTTAGATTGCAATTTGTATCTCTCTTACCCATTAAGTTTTATCTTTATATGATGTTCATGGTATGTGGGGATTATCTTTGGTTTCAATGTTCATGTTATAACATCGAGACATGGGACCACCAGTTGTGGAGTTTAGCCCGTCTTAAACCTCAGTTGTCAATGTTAATAAGGCAAATTATCTTTGGTACCTAAAAGAATCCACTGACATTTCTCGAACACTCTGTTTTGAATTGTCACCATTGTTTAAGATTTTGCATTCCTATGTGTGATGGAAGAGAATAACACTACATAACTGCATTTCTTTGTCAACAATGAGCCCTTAAATACATGGTCTTGTAATTCTTCTTATAATAATTTTTCCAGTTCTTTTGCATAAGTATTTCCAAGCCTGTCAAAGTGAAGTAACAAATGCCAGAGAAGTTATCCGTCACATTTTCTTGAAGCATCTTGCTATATTATAGATAATCCATTGATTCTTTCTCCTTGGGGCTTATCTACTAGCTCTCTTTAGAATATATTTTGCATTGACGTTTTGATGAATTCCTGGAAACACCTATAATGATACTGTCTTCCTCTTGGCATTTGGGTGCCAATTTTGGGACTATGCATGAGAGATTTTACATTCTGTATATAGATATAAGCTTATTAAAAATGAATCCTATTTTGCTTGATGCAGAGCTCTTTTGGTGTCATGCGCTTTATTGGAGGAGAAAGGGCAGCCTTGGCTAGATTGCATGAATATATTTGGGAAAAGGCAAGAACCCTAACTGTACATTTTGAAATATTTGTGATAGACATGAACCTGCATGTTCCCATGCCTATGTGTTGTATTATGTGTGCTTTCTGTTTCTGTTTTCCATTCGTTGTGACTTATATTTGTGGTATTCTTCTAGATCAGATATTCTTAAATCTCTCCAAAATCTATCTTTTAATTTTCTTAGTTGAATGTGTCTCCAGCTTATGTGTTAACAGAGACTTTCCACAAACCAACTATTCCAAAAATGTTTTTAGTTTGCAATTCATTTTGACAACTACAAATTAAAAGGTAGCTTCTATACAAAATTATTTTCTTGACCACTGATTCCTATCTGCCAGGCCATTAAATCCCAATCTATGATACATACCCTTTCACATATAGCTTGTGGTGAGGGTTTACCTATTTGATCCATAAGGATAAGGAAAACTTCATCTTCAACAAACAACTAAGAAATTTTTCAAATTCAACAAAGTAGCACGGTTCTGTTTGTAGATTGATGAAATCGTTGGGGTGGTTTTATCCCTGCAAACCTGTAATTTTGCTTGTGATAGGTCGGTTTTGCTTGTGACAGTGCAGGAAGCAGCTATTGTGGTTGTGATGAGGGCGGTTGCATTTGTACATCAGTGGTTTTACCCTGCAAAGTGGTGATTTTTCCCGAGTCTGAAAACAAGTCCAGTAACAGCTAAGAAACTGCATCTCTTCCGATTGCCAATGGTTTTGGGTGCTTTAATGCATGGAAGAACACCTCTAGCACTTGTTAAAAGAAGAGGCATGAGCCCATTGTAAGGATGAGAGTGTAGGAAGATAGAAGTGAATTCAGTTTGTAAGATGAGGAAAGTGAGGTAACAGAGAGTTAAGATATGTGTGGCAGTAGCTGTTTGCTGTAAGCGGAATCCAATTTGTGCTCTTTGTAATAGCCCAAGTTGAAAGAAAGAGGTGAAGTGTCAATTGACAGTGGACACTTACAAGCTAGTTTTCTCCATGATAGGATTTCCAGGTTAAAAATTCTGTGTGTTTATGTGTTGGTTTCCATTTATAATTTTCCGTTTTACTCATGTTTATATTTATAGCAACTATTTTAACAAAATCTTGCACAAAACTGCATTACAAGGAGGCTCTGATTTAGATATACGCATACTCAGATTGTTGATCTGTAAACATGGGCAGGGATGCCGATACCTACCAGTTGTATAAAAATAAAATAAAAATCTGTCATTTGAAGTCCAATTCAAGTAGAAACAGTAATGAAATTTGCATTTAATTTCCGGCTATTAGGAATCTGAGAAATTACACATCATATTGGTAGTATAGCAAGTTTAGTCTTTAGGTATTGTGGAAATGGTTGTGTTCATTTGTATTCTAGTGTCAAGATGCATGGAAGAAGATTTTCAGCCTTATAAATCGCAAATTTTTACAACGAAGTGGATTCAAGAAGTGAGGAAGATGGCTAGATAAAGTGAAGAAATCCTTACAAGAAGAGTTGCCACATTTGGAGTATCCATTGAAATCCCTAGATTGTATCAGCAAGTGACAAGAGCTCATTGCTAAGAACCAAATCACTAAGAACCAAATATCCATGGATATGGCAGTGCGTGATCATGCCAAGAAATGGGGAGTGGAAGACCAGCCCCATGAAGAAAAGGAAAACAAATAAGAGTTCATGGATGAAGAAGTGCAGCACAAGCAAGACAAAGACAAAGCTAAGGTAAAAGCACCTGACCATCCCCATTTCAAAGTTGAAACAAAAATTAAAAATCAAGACTTTTGAAGGGCAGGTAGATATTGCAATAGTGGATAAAAATTGAACTACATGGAGGTTTACTTAAGTGTGCATAAAATTAGCGAGGCACAAAAGATCTCTTTTGTATGTCTCAAAATGGAGGGTCATGCTCTAATTTGGTGGGAAAATTATTTAGTTTCTTTAGAAAAGAAAAAAAGCCGAGATGAATTCAAAGAACTATTGAGAAAGAATACTTATCCTATATGGCATAAAACAGATCAATAGATTGTGCACCAATATTTTAGACCAGGTCATGGTCAAAGTGTGCATAGTTATACTCTAAAGTTGCGTAGACAAGCTACATTGGTGGGCTTGGACTTGGTAGATGAGAAAACTTGACCAAATACATGTGCTGTCTCCATTTCCGCAAAAGAAGACGAGTCATCTCAGTAATAAGCCAAAATAACTTGAGGAAGCATGTGTGTAGATCCTCCAAGAAAATCAGTGATTGATTCAGCCCTCTGTTACTGTGAAACGCCTAAAGGGCCCACGTTTACTGCTGGAAACGCGTTCGAAACACGAAAGCGGGGAAACACCAAAACCGTTTCCGGAAATGTTTTTGGCGTTTCCAGCAGTTTTTGCTTTTAAAAAACGACTTTTAAAAAAAAAAAAAAAAAACCTTGCTTTAAATGAACCCTAACCCTAATACAACTACCTAGACTTGCTAAACACACTTCCTAAAAGCTATATAATGACCTCTTGGGTCCATTCTAAATCACACTCTCATTTTTCTCTTGCTAAATGAGTACTATGCACATATATATATTTTTATTTTATTTTTTAATAATATATCAGTACGGACGTTTCAAAATCGACGTTTCGTATCCAAGGTTTTTTGAAAATTGCCGTTTCCACGTTTCATACCCACTTCTGTTTCCGTTTCCTTTTCTGGCAACATAGATTCAGCCATAAAAAGAGCAAAATCAGCCATTCAAACCCTACACAAAGGGTAAATGGAAAGTTGAGAAAATGTCATTGCTTATCATTTGTGCAAAGATCCAAAGAATCACCATCGTCATTGTGTTAAGGATGAACACACTAATACTGTGTTGGAATTTGCATCTGCAATTGCATCCTAACAACTACACCAAAGAGGACTTTAAGAAGTCTATGGTATTCTTGAAGGAAGAAGAGGTGGAGGTAGAGGACAATTCAGATGTAGATGAGAAATTGTGAGGCACAACTACCAATGTGGCTAGCATGAAATGGGAAAGGGAAGAAATGAGAAAGCTTTTCAAAATCAAGATCCAAATCAAGAAGACAAAGTTAAATGCACTTGTATATTGGGTAACAATCGATAATTTCATTTTGGATGAAGTTGTTAAGAGGCTTGTCTTACAAGCTTATGGTCACACACATTTGTACTAATTGGGGTGGGTGTAGAAATGCAAGTAAGCAAAGGATTTAGAATCAAATTTCTCATTATTCCAAATTATGGTGTTGAGACAAAAGCATATATGATTCCACTTGATGCTTTTGATGTTGTGTCTTGAAGTCCCCGAATCTTAGGGATACTATCATCATGAGGAGGGAGAATAAATACAAATGGTTGAGGATGGGGCCAACTATATCATCCAGGCACATCAAAGAAACCCTAAGCTTGCCGCAATAAGTGCTAACCAAGTCAAAAGACTCAATCAAGAAAATAAGAATCTTTTTACTTCTTTTGAAGGATAAAAAGATGATGGGGTAGAGAATTCTAAGGCTGATTGTTTTGACTAAGGGTTTGAATATTTTAATGAGTTCTTGCATCCATTTCAAGAAGTGTTCCAAGCTCCCGATGGTTTTCCACCAAAAGCGAAGTAGAGCATGAGATTCATTTGCTGCCCACATCTGCTCTATAAATATTTGCATGTAAAGGCAATCAAGTTTGGAGAGGAACGAGTTAAAGAAACAACTTCAAGATTTTTTCTTGAAAAGGGTTGTTCGCCCAAGCACTTTACCATGTTGATCACCCAAAGTCGTGGTGCGTAAAGATGAATCTTGGAGTATGCACATAGACTATTGGGCATTGAATAAGGTCACTACTAAGAACATGTATCCTCTCCATATGATAGATGATTTATTGGACTAGTTACAACATTATATGTATTTCATAGAGTTGGTTCTTAAATTTGGCTACTACCAAAGTCACATGGATTAGGTTACATAAAAGATAACATCCAAAATAATATAAGGTTTGATGAGTGATTCATTGCAACATAATTATCAAATCCATTGGATCTAGATTTTTCGATGGCTCGGATAAGTTGTGTTTGGATTGGCCTATATTTACCCCTTTTGTAGTAGTCTTTTGCTACAAAAAAATCCCAACACCCTTATATACTATTTAATATTAAATATGTTAACATTTTATACTATGATATTAATGTTTTCTGTTGTATTTGTCAATTTTGGCATATTTATAAATTATGCTCGTATACTATATGTAAATATTTTGCATTGGATTTTCATGAAAATTTTCAAGAATTCCGGAGTTTCATTTTTTTTTGGCTCTTTTGAATGGATTTGGATTTTTGGACTTGGTAACTATGATACACCATTTGGCCCAAATTTCTACGTAGATTTTGACATAGGTCGATAAAGTTGAAATTTAGGCCCATCTTGACACTTGCTTTTCTAAAAAAATCGTCTGTCTCGTATTTTAATGTCTATAATTTATGTAGAAACATCAACTTTAAATTTTGACGTTTTACCTTTACTTGGTTTTTATAAAGACAAATCGTTGAAATTTTGATGTTTGGTAGATAATAAAAGAAAAAAAAACATAAGGACCCCTATACCACAAAAAGAATTTCGACATCTACAAGGAGGAGCATTTGGTAGAGGAAAATGACAGGGTAGGGAAATTAATTTAAAAGACGAGCCCATCTGACAGAGGTTTACAGTTAACACCATGGTATCACAAGAAAGGAACTAAGCCCTCTCTTTTTATTAAAAGTTTTTGGTTTGTATTTGGATTTCCCTCGATGAATCTTTGTGTTGTATTTGATTTTTTGGTTAAGGTTTTCCATTAGGGCACATTTGATGAGAATTTGTTTTTAGGGATCATTTTGAAGAAAAAAATATTTCTCATCTTGCTATAACAATGCTTTCCATATCCGATATTCGGTGCATCAATTGTCAAACAATTCATATGCCTTCTCTATGCTTCCACATTTTGCAGCTTAGATTGCATTAGGGTATGTCATCATTGCATTAGGATATCCAATAATCATTGAGTTAGTATGTCATGAGCCTTCTCTATGTTGTAGCATTTTATAGTTGATATTGCATTAGGATATGTCATCATGGCTTTACGATATCATTTAATCATTGCAATAGTTTTTAAAACAACTCACTCTAATGATATTACTTAGATAGTTGAAGCGGAATCGCAAAAATAGATCGCAACCTAGAAGATCTCACAAGTAGAACAATTTCTCGATAATAAGAAGAATAGAGTAGATCAACACAATATGAATGAAAGAAGAGAAAATACTAGAATATATGATTGAGCCACTTCGACAGTGAAACCTCCACAACCTTACAATAAGAACAAAATTTGTAATATGATGATCAATATCCTATCACAATCACCTATACATAACATAATTAGGCTACAAATTCCATAATCCAATTAGGCGAGTAAGACTACCAATATGCAAACCTAGAGATTATCAAAAGATGAAATCAAACGCCTCGCTTGCATTGGGTCAACCACACATATCCCAATACACATCATAGGTTAAGGGCATATCATGCCCCTCCCCTTTAAATGAGTGTTGTCCTCCTCAATGTCGACAATCATTCGATGCTTCTACAAGAATGCATCATCTTCCTATGTTGCATCCTTGTTGGGCATAGTCTTCCACTTGATAAGATACTCCTTAATCACCCTTGTCAAGATCTTCTTAGTGCATGTCGGAGGAGTTCCTTAGGATCCAATATGATCCTTCCTCCTCATCAAGCTCTTGTAACTCAGTTTGGGCTGGAATTCTTTCTCCAATGACTTCTTTCAAATAGGAAACAAGAAAGACTGGATTTATTTTCACTGAATGAGGTGGCTCCAATTTGTATGCCACACCACCAATCTTCTCGCAAGATTTGATACCATAATACTTAGGTAAAAGTTTACTATCCTTCTTTTGTTGTTTCAGAGACATTTACATATATGGTTGCAATCCTAGAAAAACCCAATCCCCTATATTGAACTGTTTTTCATTTCGGTGATGGTTAGCTTGATGCTTCATTCGGTTCTGCACCATTGTCAAGTTATCTTGGAGACTAGAGAGTACCACTTGTTGATGATGAATGTGCTCTTTGACTACCCAAACCCTTGGCTGTACTTTTGAGGATGATGTGATGGATGGTGTATTATAAATAACAATGCCATAAATGGACATTTTGTATGACGTATAGAAAGGAGTGTTGTACTAGCATTTTGCTAGTTGCAACTAGTTAACCTATCTCTCTTGTTTTAAAAAGAAAAACAACGGATATAACCCTCCAAGTATTTTCTAATGTAATGTCCCGTTCTAGGGCTGAAACTGAAAATCAAGGAAATAGCACAAACCCCAAGTGAAGCAAATTCTGATTTTTAAAACAACAATTCTACAAATGTCAGTAAACCCTATCAGCGAACTGTATAGGTGCTTCAACTCACTAGACAACCATGCAACAACATCTGAAAATGCTTGTAAAGAATTATTTTAAGCATGACAACATTTATCCATCCAAATTATATCAAAGAAATGGAGAAAACAAGAGATTATACCAAACTACAATTAATTTTATGACAGCAGCAGGGAAGCCAAAAACAAGGTTGAAAATGATAGATAAACTCCTCCAATAATTACCAAATTGTAGATTCCAGCGTTATAAAATATGATAAATCTGAATATCAAAGAATAATGAAGTTTTGTGCCCTAGAAGGCACCCAAATGCTCTTCTACCCTAGTCGCTCCCTAGGAGAGGGGCTCCAAACAATGTCAAAAGCTTTTGTATGACTCCTCCTTTATGCCCTAGATGCAAACCAGCAAGATGGTCTTCAATGAGAGTCTTCAACACCACCAAATTGAAGGGTTTCCGTCCTCCAATCTCCCACAAGGAAGGGTTTCGTCCTCCTTGGATGCCACACTAATGGATTGTCGCCCAATAGTGGAATGGACTAAGAGCAATCAACCCTAGAGACCAAGTATAAAGTGTATATGCCAAAAGATGATGTGCAAATGAGCCTATGAGACTCCTCTTATACCCTTTGGTTGGCGCCAAGAGTCATAAGAGTGTAGACCGACCTCTTAAGCTTGCTTTATCTTCTATTTCCATGTTGGAAACTCTCCAACCTTGCCAACCTCTTAAGGAGCTTACTTTATCTTTTAATTTCATGTTGGGAGCACTAGAACCCAGCCGACTTGCCTTGAAAGAAAAAAACAATAAAAACATAAATATGAAATAAAAAAATGAAATATAACTCAAGTTCTTCCCTTGTTCAACTTCATCTTGCCCTTGGAAAGGGAGATGAGCAAGAAGCCTTCAATTTATATTATTTTGAAAAAGGGGACATTACATCTAACCACCTTGGTTTTCCCATCAGATTGGGGATGATATGATGAGCTATGAGCTAGTTGAGTACATAAACAAGAGAATAAAGCAGTCCAAAAATTGTTGGTAAATACAGAGTCACAATCACTTATGATAATCTTTGGGGTCCCATGTAGCTTCCGAATTGTCTCCGTGAAAGCAATTTCTATTGCACTTCTTTATGAAACAGATGTGACAAGGCATAAAAATAGACATATTTTGTGAGTGTATCAACGAAAACCATGATGGCATTTTTCTCTTTAGACGTGAAATCAATGAGAACCTCCCCCACCGTTGTTCAGGCATAGATAGAGGTTGCAAAATTCTGGTGTCTTAATTGTCTCGCCCTTATAATGGTGATACACCAAGTGACGAAACGTTCGCCACAAATTTTCGTACCTTCCCATTGAGCATTTCCCAAAAAAAAATCATGCTTGATCTTATGACAAGTCTTCTAGAAGTTGGAATGTCCACCTATTGGAGAGGCATGGAGCTCAAGAACCCTATGCTTGAGGATCAAATTTTTACACAAGTACAACCTATCCTTGTACTATAGAGAGTTCCCTTTCCACAATTTTTTTCTAATACACTCGGATCTTGCTAGTGCTTCAATGAGATTGTGTATCTCGTGTCGCTTCTTCCATTTTGATCTTACCTCATCCACCCAATCCACTCGCAATATGGATATGCCACTCAACAATGTCTCTATGGACTCACCCTTGCTAGATAGTGCATTGGCAATGTCATTATCCTTCCATTTCTGTATATGATCTCAAATTCATATCCCAACACCTTCGTGCCCCATTTTTGTTCTTTTAATGAAATTGTTGTTCCAAAAGTGTTTAGATTGTCATGATTCTTCTTCACCTTATAGTGTCTTCCCATCAAATATATAATGTCCCTTTCTAGGGCTGAAACTGAAAATCAAGGAAATGACACAAACCCCAAGTGAAGTGAATTTTGATTTTTATAACAGATCTAGAAATATCAGAAACCCTAGCAGCGAACTGTATAGGGACTTCAACTCACCATACAACCATGCAACAATAGCTGAAAATGCTTCTAAATAATTATTTCAAGCACGGCAACATTTATCCATCCAAATTACATCAAAGAAATGGAGAAAACAAGAGATTATACCCAATTACAATTAATTTTATGATAGCAGCAGGGCAGCCACAAACAAGGGCTGAAAATGATAGATAAACTCCTCCAAAAATTACCAAATTGTAGATTCCAGCCTTATAAAATATGATAAATCTGAATATCAAAGAATAATGAATTTTGTGTCCTAGAAGGCACCCAAATCCTCTTCTACCCTAGTCGCTCCCTAGGAGAGGGGCTTCAAACAATGTCAAAATTTTTTGTATGGCTCCTCCTTGATGCCCTAGATGCAAACCAGCAAGATGGTCTTCAATGAGAGTCTTCAACACCACCAAATTGAAGGGTTTCCGTCCTCCAATCTCCCACAAGAAAGGGTTTCGTCCTCCTTGGATGCCACACTAATGGATTGTCGCCTAATAGTGGAATGGACTAAGAGCAATCGACCCTAGAGACCAAGTATAAAGTGTATATGCCAAAAGATGATGTGCAAATGAGCCCCTAAGACTCCTCTTATACCCTTTGGTTGGCGCCAAGAGCCATAAGGTGTAGACCGACCTCTTAAGCTTGCTTTATCTTCTAATTCCATGTTGGGAATCTTCCAAACCCTGCCGACCTCTTAATGATCTTCACTTTATCTTTCAATTTCATGTTGGGATCGGTAAAACACCATAGAAATACATTAATGACAATAAAAGAAAATAAAAACGAAACCCAAGGACTTCCCTTGTGCAATTCCTTCTTGGCCATGAGAAGAGAAATGACAAGAAGTCTTCAATTGGTGCTAGTTTGAAAAATGGAACATTACAAAATACAGTCTCCTTTGCATGACCACATGAAGGATAGATATTTTTTCCTTCTCATAAATTGGCTTCAACAGATTATTTCCTTTCAATTAGTGACTCTCAAATGCAATGGGATGTCCCTCTTGCATAAGTATTACACCCATATCAAACCGCCAAGCATCACATCCAATAATGAAGGTTTTGGAAAACTTGGTACCCAGGCTCGAGTGGTGCTCATGGCCTCTTCAAATGTCTTGGTGGCTGCCTCATTCCAATGGAAGGAATCCCAAAATAAAGTCGAGTGTTGCTGCTATGTTGCTGTGATTCCTTACTCATTTGTGATAGTAACTAGTAAGCCGTAAGAAGCCTTGTAGGTTCTTGAGTTTTCTAGGCACTTTCCATTCTACTATGGCCTTGATCTTGTGAGGGTCCACCTTGACGACTTCGTGAGAGACAATGTAACCAAAATATTCCAATTCCTCGACTCCAAAAGCATACTTGGAAGGCTTGCATACAAATGGTGTTGTTCGAGAGTTTCCAAACCTGATTCACATGATGCAAGTGTTCCTCCCATGTTTTTCCGTAGATTAAGATATCATCAAATAGCACAAATTTCCGTAGAAATGGCCTAAAGACAAAGTTCACAAACTCTGAAATGTAGACAGTGCATTTGTGAGGTCAAAAGGTATCACCAAAAATTTATAGTGGCACTCGTGTTTAGAATGTTGTCTTATGAATATTCTCATCATTGCTTTTGATTTAATGATATCCGTAGTGAATATCTAGTTTTGTAAAATAACATCATGTAACTCATCTAGCAAATCATCAATTACCGTAATAGGAAACTTATCTTTAATGGTGCACTTGTTGAGTACGCTGTAGTTTAGACACATGCGCCAAGTGCAATCCTTATTGCGCACCATCACTGGGAGAGGAATAATCATCTTGACTATGACGAATAATACTTGCTTCCAACATATTTTGTACCAACTTCTCAATCTCACTCTTTTGCACATACGTGTATCTGTAAGGTTTGATGTTGGGTGGTTGGCTCTCTAGTACTAGTTGAATGGCATGATCATGATCTCTTTTGGAAGGCAATCATTTTGGCATATCCATTAAAACTATTGAGTTCCCATCTACAACTATCTACGGATCTGGTGATGTAGGCACCTTTGATTGTTGTGCATCTAATGAAACAATTGTGCCACAAACCCATCTGCACCCTTTGTAATTATCTTTTTGCATCTGATGAGAGCACCATGTGAAGACTTTGCGTGCAACCCTTGCATCTCTAATGTCCCATCCTCTCGAATGAAAACACATGAACAACTCTTGGAAATTCATCTCAATTGTTCCCAAGGTAGTGAGCCATTGGACTCCCAAAACAATGTCTGCTCCGCCCATGGGAATGACAACATAGGAAAATCTTGTAGGTAGTCTCCCATGGTGAGTTTAATTCTATGGAAATTTCTTGAACAACTGATTGCACCCCCAACCGCAATCATGACTTGAAATTTTGGAACTGGGTAAACAAAACAGCTCAAGTGTGCAACCAACTTATTGTTATGAGTATATAGCATGAACATACCTTACAAGATGTCAATCAAATGGTGGTAACAAACAGTACCAAAAGAGGACTTGCAGACCTAATTTAGGAATAGGCTGTACATGGACCACCTTTCAAGATGCAAGCAACACAAGGAGAAAGTTCCACCACGAGGACACGTTTGGAGGCCCCCTCAACTCCAACGACCCTGCTGAAGGCTAAACACATTAGATGGCACACAATGGAAAAGGGAAAGTACTCAACCTAGTTTTAATCATGGCAATCCCCAGACTTTGGAATAATGTCTGGAAAATTTCAGTCACAATATTCAAATCAACATCTGTCTTTCCTCCCTAATCACATCAATTGTAAAGATGTACTGAATAGTTATATCACTTAAATGTTTCAACTTTCAAGTTGTATGCATAACTCTAATATAAATATAATCAATGGATATTCTGACAGTAGTAGTAAGAATCATACGAATTAGTATCTCTGATGTAGGAGGTTTAGTAACTAATTTTTTTAAGAGAAGGATCTAGGTTCAGCTCTCCAAAATATTCTTCGATGTCATGATCTTCTCTCCTTACATGCATGTTGTCCTTTGAGGCAATGATTGTTTGTAACTACTATTTAATTATCAATATATATTTAACTATTTGCAATAAATAAAAACATCACCATACGAGTAACACTTTCTCAAGTAATGCTTCTTTTTCTATTTCTGTCTTGAATTGGTGTTATTCAAAACTTCACTGTTTGAGTAATGTCTTTTGGGTATCTCTCCACTCATTCAATCGGGCACTTAAGGTTTCTAGGCTATTTCTTTGCACTTGCAAAAGCTATTGTGTTACAGGTCAAATGTGTTATGCACTTGTTTTTAGGCAGTTGGACAAGGTAAAATGTGTTAGTGAACTTTGTTCCAATCGATGGGTTAAGGTAAATGTGTTTCTGCACTTTGTTATAATCAATAGGTTGAATGCCTTTAGAACTTCCCTCAATCTATTGATTGAGCACCTAAAGTTCATCAACCATTAGACATTAATGCACTCGATTTATAGATAGGAGAGGGAATATACATCAACATCAAGAAGTGTAGAGAGAGATGAGTTGAAAGGCACATGTTGGTTAGGCCCATCATTCATATATAGTTCTAGGGATTTGAGGACTTCCCTTGGTCGGCGGGAGAAGTCATTTTGCACTCATCCTTGACCTAAATTATGAATGCCTGGAGGCCGTAATGTCCGAGGATTTCCCTCAACCAAAGTGAGAAAGGGCATTTAGGAACTGGATCAATAGATGAAGGAATTTGACTAGTGTCGTTGTAGGAGATCGACGGTTAGGAGATAGCATTTACGTACTCGACCCACGGTCGAGGAGAATTCGGGGTATTTACATGCGGATCAAGGGAAAATTAAGTTTGTTGTCAATCAATGAAATTTGCTCGGAACAGAAGATTGAGGTTATTGATGTGCCTTTAGCTTGAGTCCAATTTGTGATATCAATGTAGTTGGGGGATTTGTCTTCTTTCTTCCTATCACTAGCTCAACATGGTGTTACTCAACATGTTGGCTAGATTTTCTCATGACTGAAAACCTACGCAGATCATGAGATAAATCTCCCTCATTTACCGGTGAGGCTCCCGTGTAAGATTTTGTCATCTATATGTCCTAATATCTATTTGTTGGTATTACTTTAACAATTTAGCTCATGAACCATAGCTAGACAGTTACTGCAGCAAGTAAGCAAGTAAGTAAAGACAGGAAAATCTGCGAAGAGGAAAATAATAGGAAACAGAAAGAAAGGAGAGAAGATGGGCAACCCAATCAATACTTTACAGAGTTGATCACATGCACATAGATTAAAACAAATAGATCATGAAATACAGAATTCAAAGTAAAGGGAACTTTCGATCTATATCTAGAATAACATAAAGTTTATGAATAGATCTAGAAATAAATACAAGACGAATGCACCATTGACACAAAGTTCTCCGAAATCTCTTCTCTATTCCTCTACTTGCAGAAAGCTATCAAGGGTCTCAGCTCAAAGTTTGGAACACAAGAATGCTGATTACAAATTCCGATCCTTTAACCCGTAGGCTCTTCTTCTATTTATATTGTATAAAGGGCAATTACAAATAGGAAGCTTTAAATGAATTCCCACATGCGGAAGCTATGAAAAGGGAAACAACTGGCAATATTCCTCCTGGAATTCCTCTTTGCATGACATGCATGATTTATAACTGAAAAATAGAACCTTCTATTTTGCATGTCTACCACCTATTTCCAAGTAATTGACTTCTTCAAGTAACGGCTTTTAAACCAATCACTTAAGTTTTATAATTTAATTGATTGCTCAATTACTTTGTTGGAGAAAATAAAAGAAAGAAGAAGAAAGAGAAAATAAATTAGAAGAAAGCCGCAACACTTCCAAAGATTGTTCTTTTCCATATTCTACATGCGGTTGACTCTTTTGCCTTTGATTCTCACCAAGTTTGGATCTGGAAGTAAATGATCCGATGTGATTTGCTTGCATGGTATTGCCTTTGATCTGTCTTCCCTTCTATCCTCAAAGATTTTGCAATTCTTCTTCATCCATGCAAAGTAAATTCAATGAAGGCTTCACTGGAAGGAATTTCCCATGCACTGACTTCTACACGGGTTGTTTGAAACAAGAGGATGAAGTTTTTGCTTGAAGCCTTTGCAATTATGACATCGAGATCTCATCAATTAAATCGATGATAGGTTTAGGGCCAATGTCTGTATCATTGACTTCAGCAAATCTGGAAGCTATGCATGATTCTACTGATCCTTTTCTTTCATCATGCTTCATCATGGTTGGAACAATCTTTGTCGATCTCTTTTTTTTTAATTTCTCGCCGAATCCCTTGCAATTGGATCAATTTGGTCAGATTTGGCAACTTCTTCAGATTCGGAAGATATATTCAGTGTACCTGACATTGATTTGAGCACTTGTGATGGATACCTGCAATTTTATTCAGACAAAGATGGAGTCCAGAGCATGAACACTTGATTTTTATCACAAAAATCTGCATATAAAGCCCGCTGCCCTAAAATTTGAGGCTTTGCTTGCATGCAAAGCAAGCATAAATATTTTCAACTTCACCTAGGCACTTATACCAACATGCAGATAATTAACAAGGCTTAAATCAAGCTCCTCCAACCCTAGGTGCCAAACTTTGAAGCTTTCCGGCAATGAAAAACACTTTTTGATGCAAAAATCCTCCTTCCTTGGGCGCCAAAACTGTCCAGGCTGCAATCCTTTGCAAAAAGAATTAATTACATCTTCACTATGGTAGCCCATGCTTATATAACCCTCAACATTCTATTTCTAATAATTGTCCACCCTATTCCTGGCAATTAATTAATAAACAATGATGTTTATTCACCCAAATTGGGCGCCTATTTTTGCATGCTGCTGGCTGCCATTAAATAAATTTTATTTATTTATTTTTAGCATGCTACCTTCAGTTCACTTTGGCTTATCCTCATGCATTGACTTTCTATTCATCCTGGGCGCCAAAATTAGGAAAAGCAACTATTAATAAATACCATTAATATCATTGTTTAATCACCAAATGGGTCGCACTTTTTGACATGGGTGAATTCTAAATTTAAAAAGTCAACTTCTGGTGGGAATTTTCACCCTGCACCGCAGCTCTAAAAATCCCTTCTTCCACTTAAGTGATTTACCTTTCATCATGGGAATTTTTACCGTCAAGGCAAGTGTAATAAATTCCCACCTGCTTGCTGCTTCTAATTTTCCCACTGCAGCTTAAGTGACTTTCTAAAAAGTGCGACTTGCATTAAAATTAGCCTCCTTTGAAAAAGTGCGACTTGTTTGGGTGAATAAAACCTTCTGATGGGAAAAGTTAGCTTCTAGGTAGACGGAAAATTCCCATTGGTGCTTTAAGTGATTTTTTTCTTTATTTTATTATGGAAATTTTTACCCTGTAAGCCAGGTAAGAAATTCCTGCCTGCCTGCCGCCTCTAATTTTCCCATCGCAGCTTAAGTGACTTTGACTTCATGGGAATTTTCACCTTGCAAGGCAGGTAATAAATTCCCACCTTTGTTGCTACCAAAAATCCCACTGCAGCTTAAACCTATTCATTCCTAAAATATGCGACTTGCACTGGAGAGGCTTTTTGTGCATGACTTCATCATTTTTGGTTAGAAGCTTGCATTTTGAGGCTGATTCCTTCTGGTGTTGTGTTGGTAGATGATCTCCAGATGCTTCGGGCAATTAAACAGACTATACTGGCGAAAGAATTGACCTAGGGGAATTTCACAAAGAAACCAAGGAGAAAACTGAAGAAAAACGCAAAAGAAATAAATAAAAGCAAAAAACGTTGCCAGAAGTTGCAGATAATGCCCTGAATTCATTCCTGGTGAAAACCCTAATGAGATGAGTGAATATTGGCATGCAAAACTTCAACAGGATTCAACCGAACACAATTTACTTCAAACGGGGCATTATTTATTCAATAAATAATTAAATAAAATTTTCCTGCAGACAAAACTTGGCGGAGGGATAAAATGAGTTTGGGCATCTCAAGTTATTTTTCAAATTGGCTCATATGATTAATTGGGAATATCCTAAAATAATACGGACATCTTCTGCAATAAAAACACAAAAATACCCGTTATTTTAAAAGAACGATTTTTTTTTCAAATGGTGGTCCCATTTCAAGGTGAAATCTAGGGACACCACAAAGACAAGGGTTCACTCACTTATTAATAATAAAATAACTCCCTTCTCACCTAGTTGTACTCAAAACTCACTATCCAAGTAAGAGTATATCAATAATGCTTCTTTTTGTTTCCCTCTTGACCTGGCATTACTTAAATAATAAATGTATAGCAAAAACACCTTGTTTTGTTTTCCTCTTCATCTACATGTTACTCGATGGCTCAATGGTATTAGGTAGATTATGATATGCTTTTTTTTTCCGATGATTATTTGGTGTTACTCAAATACTATGTAATGTTACCGAGATTGTTATATGGTCTTACTCAACGCCAATGCTGTTAACATTTCATTGTTTGAGTAACATCTTATGGGTTTTCCTCTTCTTGCAAGAGAGGGGTGACAATTAAGTAGCTAAATTCTTTTCATAGCCATGCGTGAAAGGCCTAGGAGTTGGCTTTTTTAGAATTGTGCCTTCTTGATTCTTCTTTTCTACATATAACACTAGGAGTTAGATATTCCATAATTACTAGCATGTTTTGATTGCAAGGCTTTCATGAAGCACCATCCATCCCAAAATTTTGGCTGAATTTTCGAAGGATCGACATCGCTTTTCTCATTTTATTTCAAATTTTGCAATAGGGGCTTATTTATCGCTCTATTGTTTTTAGAAAGAATTTCCACTCCACATCCAAATTTCTGACAGAGAAGGCATTGAGTCACAAAGTTGAAGATTAAAAAAGTAACTTCTAGTAATAGTTTTACACAATTGAAGGAAGTTTAATCCAATTACATGTTACCAATTCATAAAACCAATAATTATTTTCAATGACTCTTTATTATGTGTTTTCTAATTCAGATATCATATTGATTTTCACATACATAATGTTTAGAGTAATGTACACTCCTTGTTTGTTACCGAATTCAAAAAACCAAAATTGCATAAATAGTTGAGTAATCTCAATTTTCTTGCACCTTGCAGGATAGGTTGCGTGTATATAAAGAGACAAGGAATGGCATGCTAGGTCCAGACTACTCAACAAAGTTCTCACCGTGGCTTGCATTTGGAAGTATATCGCCACGCTTTATACACGAAGAGGTAATATTTGACCCATGCATAGATCCATGAATGTCAAAGTTCTTTTTATTCTTCAAATACTTGAAGTACTTTGCATTCCTAATTTTATGAGCTTTCCTAACTTCAACAGGTTAAGCGTTATGAGAAGGAAAGAGTTGCAAATGCGTCAACTTATTGGTTGGATTATTTTTCACTTTCCTAGTTTTCATTTGGAGATTTGTTTGTTCCATTGAAATCCAGAATAAAAAAGTCTGCTTGAGCTCTTATCTTGTGATTTTTATTATGGTAATGGGGTACTTATTATGGTAATGGGGTACTCAAGCCAAGACATGGTGACATGCTTCTGAGTATCCTTGGCAGATCTATTTTTTCAATACAATACATGAATATCACAACCTGCTAAACTCTTGGTTTAGTTTAAGCTAAAAGGAAGTATTACGTTGAATAAATAAAAGTATCTTCCAAGTCACAGCAATAAAAATAGGCAAATTTCAGACACAAGAGCTCTTGAATCTCACATTTTATGTTTTGAATTTGTCAAGACAGGATTTTATTCGAATTGATATGGAGAGATTATTTCAGATTCATATCAATCAAATATGGAAACTCAATTTTCATTTGGGTAAGTAAAAACTTCTTTCTTTGAGCTTTTGAGAAAAAAACTTATATAATTTTGCAGTTCATGCAATCAGAAATCATTCTTGATGCCACTCAATAACCATTGCTGAAATTATTTGTCTTTTATTTATTTATTTTTTATTTAAAAAAACTCCATCATATTAGATTGAAATCAAAGTGTACATATTCTACTATGCCAGGCCTGAAAGCTATTAGTCCAAGCCTGGGCATTATGCAGAAAAGGATACATATTATGATTCATTAGGACAAATCAGAATCCAGTATCTTCCTCAGATCCTCTTGAAGCTTGGTTGACCACCACTGAGGAGGAAAACCATAACAAGTAATGTTGTAGTTGTCAAGAGCCCAATTGGCTAAGCCATCTACTGCTTTGTTGTGTTCTCTGGGTACATGGCTGAATTGAACCTCCTGGAACTTATCCTGCAAACTTTGAAGCTTCCCCAACTCTCTTGCTATTTTCCAATTTTTACTATGAATTCCTTTAGGATCAGATAACAAGCTAACGATTACCTTTGAATCAGATTCAATTTGGAGTTTTTGCCACCCAATTTTGAAAGCCTCTTGCATCCCTTTATTATCTCCGGGTCTAAAGGAATTTGAATTTTATTTTCGTGGTTGATCACTACTAAACTTCTATCAAGCGCTCCCCTTTGCAAGTTTCCTTGTAATTCTTTTAGCAGTGAAACTTGTAAAGCATCTGCAGCATAGATAGAATGTAAAATTAGGCAGGAAGGCTAGCTATAGATGTTTGAAACTTTTTGCCGTCTCCAAAATCTGGGATTTTTTTTGCCGTCCTGGAAATCCTGTCTCCTTGCACCCTCGTCCCAAAGACTAATGTAACTATGCTTTTCATATCTTCCTCCAATGCCTTTTCCTCAATGGATTTTCTTGAGGTTTGCAATGCTAGTTTCCTTTTTCCAATGCTAATTTTCCTTCCTTGGGAATGTTCTCTTCTTCCCCAAACTATATTTTGCAACTTGGGGCAGCAAGAGTCTTCAATCCGTTGGGCTGCTTATTCTTCTGCTCTATGAAGGAGTTGGCTCTCCTTGGCATGGAGGTGCATACTATTCTCTCATCCTAACTGCTCACTATCTCCCTTTATTCACCCTCTTGGGAAGCCCTCACTCGCTTGCCTTCAACTTCTATATGAGAATTGAGCTTCTGACATCTCTCTTGTCTATGATCAGAAATTCCACAATGCTCATAGTGGTTATTTCTATTTTTGCAAGCTTGAAGGGCGTGCACAAATCACTTCTAATCTTTGTTGAGTTTTTGTTTCTCCTGGATCTTTTGCTTCTCGTCTTACATTGGCTTTATATGTTGGCTTGGAGGAAGTTCCTACTTGAATTGCTTTGTCTCCACTTGCAGGGTATCTAGCCTTCAATGAAGCCTCATCTACACTTATTGGTGCAAAGAGAAATGCTTACTTCTTCAAATGGTAGTGTAGCCCACTAATAAATTTGGAGAGTGTTTCTTCAGGTGACATAGAGCTCCCAAATCTGGTTTGCAAATTTTCAAACTCATTTGTGTACTCTTGCCAAAATCTCCTTGCCTGCAGGATGCCATTCCACTTAATGTTTTCTTCTTCTTCATAGCCAACTGGGCGGAGCCTTTCTTGAGGGGATATTTTATTGCATCTGAAGTAGAGATGGGGGAGAACCCAAACTCTTTAGAGTGGCTTTAAGGCTATTCCATCAAGTGAGTGCATAACCAGCCATTCTTGCTCTTTCATATGCTATTTTCCCCATCTCATCGTAATGAAAAGCTTAAAAATAAACTTCCGACCGCTCCAACCATCCATCCAAGTTCTTTGCACCAATTTCTCCTTCAAAGTGGCTGATAAAAAAATTATTATCAGGCTTAATAGGAGGGGGATTCTTGGTGATTGAAGATTTCTCAGCCTTCTCTTGGGAATCTACATCTTTGCGAAAGAGCTTTTCATTTTTCTGGTTGCTAATATCTCCATCATACTAGCATCCCAGAACCTCAACATGGTGGCCTCTAACTTAGAGAACCTTGCCTCTGCTCACTGGTTGACATGCTTAGCAGCTAGTATTTCCATTTTCTGGTTCCAATTTCCCTCTGTTCTGGTTCAATCCCTCCTTCACCTCCCTTTTTGCTTGCTGTTGTGAGTGATACAATTTATTGCTTTGATTCCTATTGATTATGCCAACAGGCATTCCTACAGTGGCAGCCAAGTAGTGTAGTGGCATGAGTTGTTCAATTTTATTCTTGACATTAAATTTGACGTCCATTTGACCATCACGTGGCAATTCATCTTTAAATTTGACGTCCATTTGACCGTCACGTAAATTTGTTTGTATTTTCTTGGGGAAATCAATCGAAAAATAATAATATCTTGGCCATATGGTAATGTTTGGGCCTCCTTTTTTTCCTGAATAGATTTTTTTGAGACCAATACAATGGTGCAACTAAATTGATGCCATTTGCCACAAATCAGTGGGAAATTGGCAGAGAATGTAATGAAGTTACTAATCAATGTGGTATGTGAAAAACATAAGATAAGAACCTTAAAATTGATATCTATCGATATATTTCAAATAGATATATTCATTATAATATATTTGTATTTTATTTTTATTTTTTGATATATTTATACTATACTAGCATAGATATCTTAAATACCACTATCTAAAACACACCAAAAAATATCAATCTTGAGGTGCCTATGTGACAAATCCAATATAGGTGCCTCGAGATTGATATCTCTTGGTATGTTTTAGATAGCTGTATTTAAGATATCTATGCTAGTCTACCTACAGCTGAGAAACGCAAACTTAGCAGAATTATTACCATTACAAAATTAGCACAAGAAGTTTTTACAAATCACTGGACCAATGGTGGTTGTAAACAGGAACAAACATGATTGTAAATGAAATGGAATTGGACAAAATTTTTGACAAACTCGTTTAGAAATGAAATAAGAGAATCAAACACACACACCACCAACCTACTTGAGACACAGACTTAATGTGGTATAAAACCCTGTTTGGGAAACATCACCATGGAGAACTCAGAAATTAAATTATATTGCTCAGAATAGCTATGCACATATAAAATACAAGGATGTGACCCTCTATGGGTATAGGAGTCATTGTAGAAGAGCTTCCTTACTGATTTCTACAACTAGGAAGCTTCAGATTTGAAAATTGCCTTCCCTCACAAACCATAAGCCTTGTTTTTCATGTCTTGCTTTGTTGGCTGGCAAATGGAACTGAACAACCACCTTTCCCTCTTCCGTGCTCATAAATGAACAGTCCCTCTTTGGCATTTACTGAGGCTGTTTTTTTTTATCGTCTTTATTTGACCCTTGTTTCTCTCTTTTTGTTTTTTTAGTATATTTTGTGTATTTTTTTGTTGTCTTTTATTGATCAAATGATCCTTTATGGATCATATTTGAGGATAGTTTGGAGTTATGAGTTGGTTGGAGTCCCAAACTAGTGAGCTGTATTAACGCCATGGGATTGGTGATGACATCCAGAGCCACTCAAAATCTAGAAGCAAAAGCATAATCAATTTTGGATCTGCTAAATCACCTGTCTTAACTTTTTGCCTTTATCTTTGTTACTATCTTCTATCTTCTTATTGTTCCTTGGTTTGTAGGTTAATATTTTTGCTTCGTTGGTGATCTCTTCAATTTGAGTTTTTACTATAAAGGCTCAACTACAGTCTCTCCTCTGTCTTCAGTATCTCTGACCCTAGCTTAGTTATTTACACATATGGTGGTTTTTGTTGGAGAAACACATGTTACATCTTGTGGTTTTCCTTGGAGAAACACATGTTACTTCTTGAGGTTTTGTTGGAGAAACACATATTACATATGGTGGTTTTTATTGGAGAAACACATCTTACACCATGTGGTTTTATCTACCATGTTAAATATTCACGAGGATAGAAATGACATAGTGGCCATAATTTTAATAATAAGAAATGAAAGTACAATGCATGGGGTAAGCCCCATGCAATGTGGCATGCTTTCAATATCGACTCACAATTAATGATGGTGGGAGTTTCAGAATATGTGTCTCAACCACCTATAAACCTAATTTATGTCCAATTGAGGCATATCATAGCCTTATTACGATTTATTATTCTAACTTGTAGACCTTGGAATAAAACACTAATGTAAGGTCCACTCGTGTCACATACGTTTTCTAACATATCACAACCACACCAAACACCAAAATGGGAATTCTAAATTGCTCCTAAGTTCAAGTTCATGAATTAGATTGATACCCTATAGCACACTGTCCATGTCAATTGGAAAACAAGCAAGAACAAAATAATTTCAAGTCGTCATACCATGTAAACCACCAATGATCAATAGAAGGATCGGGTCCATCAACATTTTTATAAATTTTCAGATACTGGTGTATTTAATACAACAATTGTAGTGTCAAATGGATGCAAATGCAAATTCTTCAAAATCAATATTAATAACCAATCTTGAGAATAAAATCAAAATTTGTCCATGTGATTGATATGGAGAAGAATCTCCTTCAATTTTATGATTACAAAACCTCAAATTCATGTCTTAATAGAATAACAAAAATATAAGATTGTAGTGCTCAAACAAGAATGCCCTTGTCTGATGCTTCCACATCTCATCAATTTATTCAACAATTAGCATAAAAAATATGAGATCACAAAGTTTATACATGCTTTTCCTATCAATATCCTTGATGATAGTTCTTAACTCAAGATCATGTCATATTACAACTAAATTATTTTCTTCTTTCTAGTGCTATGTGAATGTGATGTCTTTTGCTTTTGTAGATTGTATACCTTCTATTTTGTGCTTATAAAGATGATAACATTTAGAATCTTACTCAATGATGACACGATTTTGAGCTCATTCAACATAACACTCCATGGCATTGGCTATGTTGGAAGCATTTTGTCTTCATCACCTTAACATGCCATCACTTTACTTTATGCTTCCAAACACACTATGCACACTAACTACTGTTGCTAGCACTGACTGCTATATGTGTGCACTAATTGCTATTGGTCCCACTTTTGCATGCATGAATCACTTTATTTTGTCATCAAATTCATTCAGTAACAATATGTACTATACCATTTTGGAAATTGTACTGATTTGCAAATGGTTGTCCCATTTGGGAGTGAAGTAGGTATTTTTTCTCCTTTTTACGCTGATAGGTGTTCCATATTGGAATGGGTTGAGTTGATACTCCAGACTGCAGAAAAATTAACCGTTGATGCAGCTCCATTCGTACAATGTGTTGATACATTGAATCCCAACCCTTCACCCGTTGAAAATATGCAGCCGTTTTGAAATGATTTATTTAAGTGTCAAAATGCACGCATTTAGGTACTGTTCCAGAGAACAGGACGCCCATACCTCCATGAAAGCATCCCATACCCCAGTAAAATAGCTGTGCATTTTTTCGTTTTGTTTACGGCTCCACTAGGCAGTGCAAGCATTGCTGATGTCATAGCCTTAGGAACGTGACTCTAATTAGCAATTCTTTATTCTTTTCTTTTCCTTTCATGATTCATCCATTAATCCTGTTCTTTCCTACGGTTGAACAAATGTCTTTTTCTTCTAGGTTTTTGATAGATGGTCCTGTGTTCCTTTGTAACCAGTCTTCTGTCAGTTAAAGCATTGTTTTGTCTGCATATGTGACTGAGTCTATGGCACACGAACACGAAGTAGTTTCAGAGATAGAGTCAAAGATTAGTGCCTGTGGAGGCCTTCATTCTACCTCTTTCTCTCTTGGCTTTGTGGAGGAGAGATTGTCGAAAGCTTTAATCTGTAGTGGCTTAAGCTTCCCTCAACCTCTCTGTTCATTTTTCTTCTTCTATGTATGTTATTGTGACTGTGTTTTGGGGTTAAGTTTTATAAGGAGGAATATTAAGGCAAGTACATTAGACTGTTGTGGGGTTAGGTTTTATGTGAAGTGTGGAAAAGTAGCAAGTGACAAAACAAAATATATGGGGATTGTGATGTAGCTGTTGGAAATAATATGGGAAATCTGTTGCCGTCTGATATTTGGTTGCTCGGAGGTTTCTTCCTCAAATGTCCACAAATATGCATATTCAAAACCGAATATCATGTTATTATTCCTCCTATAGATTCTCCCTAGAAGACACGGTGAGTCTAGTAAGTCACCATGTCTGCGAGATTGTGGTTTTGTGGGTCTTCTCAAGTTCTTGTTATCTGTTTTTAATGATTCAGCCCAAGTGAATGCAATGGGTAAGAAAAATCGCTGCGAGTATGTATTTTAAGAATAGAGAAGGGAAATAATAGTAAGTTCAGAAGTGGTCACATGGAGGAAGGGTCTGAAGAAGATCAGGATTGCTGTCGATCAGCAGCATCAGCCAAGGAGGAAGCAGTATCACTGACATACTGCTGGACAAATCCAAAGGATGAAACCATAGGATATTTCTGTTACTACAAGTTGCTTTGTTTTTTTGAAGATTTAAACCCCTAATCTGTGATGTTATACATTCTTGGTGTTCTAGTGCTTTTTTGTTTTTCTGTGAAAGGTAATTTAAAGGGTGTCCACATCCCGAAAATAAAAAAAGACAGTGGCTCAACATTGAATTGGAGCTTAACCCGCATGGCATGCAAAGCGGATTAATTCAAACTCAACCCATGGACCTAATTACATGGGTGAGTGAGCCCGAGCCTGAATGTGTCTGAGGTACTGTTGTCACCCAGAAGTTGCACCTTGATAGAGAATGGTGTGTGTACTCTCTCTCTTGTTGACAAAATTGGAACACCTCAAGGCTGTGGGTAACCTATGTTTAAGGTGAACCTCCAGAGAGGGCTGGTTCCCTTGTGAATCACCTAAAAATGAAAACTTTGACAAGGAAAAGGGAAAAGGAATGTGGGAAATGGGAAATAGGGGTGATACACCAATAATTTAACACATGCATGTAACTCTACACACATAGAAATCAAAGATCCACACACGTGCACAACTCTAAGCTATTTTGCATAATAAATTCAAGGGTTTAGGAGAAAAGGACAACAGTAGAGGGAGTAAATTCCACACTAAAGCAATACAATATCTGCAATGTCCCCGAATGGGACACTTCCACCTCAAGTTGGATTTTCAATCAAACCCAATGCCAATTACAGATTCGACATGATGAGAGCAATTAAATATAAGGCAGACCAGAATTATTTGTTAGAAATGCGACTAGGGTTATAAGGTAAACCCATGTAAATCAGACCTTAAACTTTCACTTCTTCATTCAAGACTGAAGTACAGATTTTTCAAGACCAAAATATAAAGAAATATAAAGATTTAAAGTGCCAAACAGGTCTGAATTTATTTAAAGAAGTCTGCAGAAATATTTTACCAGTTCTGGACTGTATATAGACTGATTTTAATAATAAAATTTCTGCAAGATACAGTCTGCAATAACAGTTGGAAATAGAGAGTTTTTGGCCCTCTGAAACACACCTCAAATGTGTATAAAGGCAGCTCGAACCCAGCTCCAACAGCAGGTGACAAAAACTGATTTTTATGCCCTTCCATTATGCCCAAAATCTGCCCAAACTGGGTCACTCCAGCAGTACATAAGATAATAGTTCAATAACCTGATTGTCCTTGAAATCCCAATACAAAATATGAGTGCAAAAGAGAGTTTTCGTTCCCTTTACACTATTCTTCTTGAGGGTTTTCGTCCTTAGAAGTTGCAGCAACAAGTGCTTCAACTTACAAGCTATTTTCAAAATATGAAGTGATCATAGAATGGCCTCCTCTAAGTCGACCTCTCCCTTTTAAAGGAAAAATGGCCCAAAGGAAACCTTTTTTCCCTCCAATCATCTTTTGATGCTTTCTCCTATGAAAATTTCCCTCCTAGGCCAAGTCGCACTTTTGGACAAGGGGAATACAAAATTAGCACGGGCTTATTTACCTTCTAAAAAGTTGTTGCCCTTCTTCTAGGCAAGTCGCCATTCTTCCTAGGAAAGATACAAACATATGTTTAGACCCTTATAACACAATATTTGCCCCTTTGCACCTTTCTAGAGATTATAACTTTAATTTATAAGTGCATTCCTATATTAAGCGAATAAATTAATATAAGTGTTTTAATAATTTTATTTTTTCCTTTTAGGCACTTAATATTAATTTATTGCGACTTAAGTCACCCTTGGGTTCATCCTTTAGCCGTTGGGTAGACCAAATAGGCTAAAGGTCTTCATTACTATTATTCTAGGAAGAGGGACATTTCAGTCCTCCCTTCCCAAAATTGCTTGCCCACAAGCAATTCTGAACTCCTTTGTCTAAGTGCCATGCACAATAGACAAAATATGTTGAAGTGTCTCATGATCCTAGCACCTGTACCTGTTAGATGAGACAAATCTTGCCACCAATTTCCCTTGACAAAGTGCTCATAAACACATGGGAGTTTCCAAGGCATTTCATAAGATAAATTGCAGATTTCATCATCTAAATCAACACTCTTATCAAAATAAATCTGAATATGTTGTTGTTGGCTAGATTTTTGCATAGTTGAAAACCTAGGCAGATCATGAGATAAATCACCTTTATTTACCGGTGAGGCGCTCGTGTAAGATTTTGTCAATTATATTTTCTAATATCTATCTGTTGGTTTTACTTTAACCGCGTAGCTCATGCACCATAGCTAGGCAGTTTTGCAACAAGTAAGCAATTGTAAGAAATGTATATATGTAGAAGAGGGAAATAATTGAATGCGAGTAGAAAAGAAAGAAGATGTGTAGCCTAACCAATAGTTGACAGAGTTGGTCACATGCACATAGACGAAACAAATAGATCTAGAAATGTAGAATTCAAAGCAAAGGAAAGTTTCAGATCCAGATCTAAGATAACACAAAGTTTATGCAAAGATCTAAAAAGAAATAAGAAACAAATGCACCGTTGACACAAAGTTCTCCGGAAATCTGCCTCCTCTCTATTCCTTAGCTTTTAGAAAGATATCAAGGGTTTCAGCTCAAAGTCTGGAACACAAGAATGCTGATTACAAATTCTGATCATTTAACCCGTAGGCTCTTCCTCTATCTATAGTGTATAGAGGGAAAATTACAAATGGAAACTACAATTGAACTAGAACATGCGGGAAGTTGTAAAGGGAACATCTGACAATCTTTCTCCTAGAATTCCTCTCTAAGTGACATGCATCTGGAGGTTAAGCCAAAGTTGTGTACATCTGCCACTTATCTTAGAGAACTTGTCCAAATAACTTAAAGTAATGGCTTTTAAACCAATAACTTTTATCTTACAATTTCATCCGGAACATAAGGAATAAGAGAAAGAAGAGAAGAAAGAAGATTAGCCGATGCTACACCCTAAGCTTTCTTCTTGTTTTGATATTGAATATACTTGTCGAACATATAATTCAACACTTTCCTATCTGTTTTTAGAACAACCTCTTTCTCGGTCCTGAATCAGAGCAATCATTTGGACAGAATGTCAATGTTTACTTCCACCTCCTTCAAACTAGGCCTGAACTCTTTAATATCCGATTGAATTGTTATCAACTTGTTGATTGAATTCAATATGAAAGTCTTAACAACTTCATCATTCCTCTCCGAATCATCGAAAACCCTTCAAGAGAAGCGGGCACCTTGTTTGGAATACCTCTTCTGCAAGAAGAAACATCCCCAACTACTTCCTCCTCGGTGAAAGCAACTATATTTCCCGGCAATGACAATATCCTATCCTCAAGCAACTGCATTCTTTTCAGCATAAGCTTGAGAATCTCCATGCGGAAAGAAACTGCAAACTCAAGTTGCTTGCCCTTTTCAATCAGTCCATCAGGCACAAGTTGCTCCATGATCAAAACCTCCTCCGGCAACTTGTTTATTTTAACCAAAATAAACAGGTTACTTTCAGCCACTATATATTCTCATCCACTATGCTTGTCATTGTCACTTTTCTTGATTGCGATAATGCACTTTTCATAACTTCTAGACTAGTTGGTACCTCTTTGAGTTGTTTTGAAGCTTGGTGAATGATTTGGCTTTTCCATTCATTGATAGTCGTGACTTGATTACCTACATCCTCCACCTCCTCGATCAAATGGTTGCTCACCTGCTCATGTGCTAAAACTGGCTGAGAGGAAGGTTTGGCAACCTTAGCAATGATTTCACACAACTGGGAAACCTGCTCTTGAAGTTTGGTTTTCTCTGCCTTCTCTTTGTCCAGCTTGAGGAATAAAGCGTTTATTAGTGTCTGTGTATCTTGCTTTAATCCTTCCATGGTAGTCTGACCTAGTGGCACTTTGGTTACTGAGATATCTGCCGCCGTGAGTTCTCCCTTTTGCTTTCCCTCTACTAGAACTGTCAACTTGGCGAACTTCTGCCCTGATTCTTCAATAATCAACCTTGAAGTTACCTTGGCAACTTTAGGTCTTCTATCCTTTCCGCCCAAACTCAGGAGTAGCTGCAAGTCATGCTCTTCTAGGTTGATCTCCTCTCAGCTTTTGGAACTGTCTACAAAGCCAACCATGATGAAAAATTGCTTCGAGGGAATGAGAAGTCACTAAGTGTACCACCCTCTCATGCTCAGACTCTGTTGCATCCGAATTTGCCACAGTGTTGTGGCTGCCATCCTCTGAATTGTCCAAAGACAATGCTTTTTCAAACTTTGCCATCTGTGCTTTCAGCTTCTTTGCAGGAGGAGGTGAAGATCTGAGTGGCTGAGGAGCAAATACAAATGATGCTGGATTCAACGGAGGAACAACATCTGCTAGGGTTCAGGGGTTGTTGAAGTGCTATGAGTTGACACCGGAGAAGCTTCGTTTGAAAGTGGTACTGGTACAATAGTGTAGACTTGACCTTCTCCAGTACCTGAGACTTCTTGTATACTTTAAGCTTCTCTGGTCTCCTGCTACTTTCACCTTCATGCTTCCTTTTGTTTGGAGTCTCCTGTAATAAAGTTACCTATAATTTGATTCATCAAAGCTTCGTCCAGTGCAATAACCAGAACTGCAGAAGACCTTTCCACAATCATTTGACAAATTGCCATGCTTTCCTGAAGAGCAGCTCTATCTCCTCCCATCTGATGGTATGTGTCAAGTATCACATGCCCATCATCCGTAAGATTTGCAGGTATCCGTGCTAAACCATAATCAAACACTTGTTGCACGACAACTGCTGAAATCTTTCTTCTTGACTTCATACTCGCTTTTGCACTTCATCCAAAAGTCTTCCAACGAAGGTACATGTGAATATTCCTAGATTGTCTTCCTCGCTATCCCATATGGATCATAGTTCAATCGTGCTGGGAAGAACTCATGCTCATATCCGGAAAACATTTCGCTTCGATTCCCTTGCCTTATGGATGCTCACACTGAGTAACCACCGTGACCGGAAAGCAACTCCGTAGGTTTGTATTGCTTTGATTGTAAGTCATGCATTTCCACAAGCTGCCTGCACAACTCCATGATGACCCATTTGTTGCTTGGATACCTCGCAACTTGACTTGTTCTCCTAAAAGCTACTAACCCTAAGATACGTGAAGCTCTGTAAACCGATGACGATGCACCATCTTTGGGATACGCTTTCCCAAGCTTCTTTGCTCACTCTGTTGGTCTTTAGATCACTATTCAATTTGCAGATGAATTCGTAGAACCCATTATTGACCACCCTGTAATCTTTGTTGCACTCAGGAACTGTCAACTGTGGGAAGCACTCAAAAATAGGATCTTTCGATAAAACTCCTTGTCTATCCAATTTGGAAAATATACCCTGTGCAGGTCTGCTGCATATACTAGGTATGAAGTCATTTTGAAGTTGAATGTCCGCCTCACACTTCGGAGTTGCTCGTCGATGTTGTCACTGATGATCTCCGCCCAATTGATAATCGAATCAGCTCTGTTGATCTCAATGGTTCTCACGAAAGCATACATCCATGAGCGGAAGTTATGAGTATTGGCTTCTCCGTTTAACTTGCAAAGCAATTTAGTAATATCATCAACTTCCTACACCAAATTGGATCATGGAAGAGTCCTCGGGAACTTTGATGGAGATCTGGGCTTCTTCATGTATCTGTTATTCATTATGCCCACGCAATCTGCTTTGTGCTTCTCCCATCTATTGCCAACATCCAGCATGTTAATTGCAATCACCACTAGTCGTGTCGGAATCTTTAAACAATAATTAATAAATTGTGCATCCAACTTTATTATTGTCTTTCCCACATGATCCCGAATTGTTCGGAAAGAGTATGTTATGACCTTGCGCACACTTCATAACAAATTCAGTAACCGAGTCAGGATCGAAACGCTTTGAAGCTTGAATAATTCCACTTTGCTTTTAATTGCCCGCATGAGAGATGTCCTTCCGGCTCTGGATCTGTCAATTAAATCGGAGATGGGTTCAGGGCCTATGTCTATATCATTGATGTCAGCAAATCTGGAAGCTATGCATGATTCACTGATCCTTCTCTTTCATCATGCTTCATCATGGCTGGAACAATATTTGTCTGAGCTCTTTTTCTTTTAATTCTGCCGGAATCCCTTGTAATTGGCTCAATTTGTGCAGATGTGGCAATTTTTTTGATTCGGAAGAGATATTCAATGTACCTGACATTGATTTGAACTTCCTTTCACTAATATGAGCACCTGTGATGAATACCTGCAATTAATTCAGACAAAGATGGAGTCCATGACATGAATACTCGATTTTTATCACCAAAATCTGCATATAAAGTCTGCTGCCCTAAAATTTGAGGTTTTGCTTGCATGTAAAGCAAACAAAAATATTATTTAATTCACCTAGGCACATATACCAACATGCAGACACTTAGAATGATAAAAATTAGGCTATTCCAACCCTAGGCACCAAAACTGGAAGCTTCTCGGCAGTGGAAAATAATCTTTAATGCAAAATCCTCTAAAATTATTAAAGCCTGTTTGATCCATAGGGATCCGAGAAAAACACACCACTTCATCATTCTATCAACACCAAGAAGGAGAAACAAAAAAGTGAATAAAATGAGGTAAATGGATGTTCGGGAAGGAACCGCCGCCTCTGTGCATGTTATGATCATCATGTGCGGATTTCACTAACGCCTCGAGGTTTTGGTGTAACGGTTCGTTACATTTGGTATCAGAGCAACCACCCAGGTTCGAGTCCCGACATGGGTAGCTACGTCGGCATTGCAGTGTTCGCCTGGGGCTCGTATAGGGCAGGGCGGGGTCCCGCTATATGGCCGCAAATCTAGCCCGAGCTCCGGGGGAAGCATGGTGGGATGTTATGATCCTCATGTGCGGATTTCACTAATGCCTCGAAGTTTTGGTGTAACGGTTCGTTACAGTGCAGAGTGGCGGTTTTAGAAGGGCGACGGTCTTGAAACAGGTCCTAAAACGCCGCCTAGCTTAGGCAATCGGTCCCGAGACCGCCCGGTCTCGTCAGGGCGGCGGTCTTGACACTTTCGAATGTAAAAAAATGGAATGCGAATGGACGCGAATTTGAAGCGCCCAGTTGTGTCTCTTCCCCTTCCATGCCCTTTCACATCCTCTAGTGCACGGGAGGACATGGGAAGGCCTATAAATGCATGAAAGGAACAAGAGAATAGGCATTCGAAGATATAGAGAGATTGAGAAGCAGAGTTTAATGAGAGTAGTGAGCAAGATCTTCAAGTCATTGCTTGAATGGAATTGTAGGAGCAAGTCAGTAAAACAAAGAAAGCAAGTAATTGGAGAGAAGGTTTACATTGTTGCTTCTTTTCATACTTATTTTAATATGTAATTGTCTATATTACACCAATAAAAGTGGGAAGAAAGAGCAGTTGCCCTTCCCGACTGGTTTTCCTCCATTGGAGGTTTCCAGGATAAAATTGTTGGTGTTGAAGTTTTGAATTATTTCCTTCTTTGCAATTTCCTTTCTATAGCACTAGATAATTAGTCATGAAGCTCTAATTTTTCAAGAAAATCTGTCATTTTCCAAAGTTGAAAGTAAAACAACATAATTGTGTGATTCGTAGAGTTCCAAAGTAGAAGTTTACGGATCATTTTGGTATCAGAGCTGATTATATATCTAGGATTGTGGTATTCAAATCTTTCTTGTGATTTTGTATGACAATGACAAGGTCCAAAGGTGAAGAAGTTTTACCTTGCATGAGCTAGATATTTCTACGAAGAAGTGGAAACAGAGAATTCGAGATCAAATGGAGGAAGAGAACTTGGTCCGTAGAGTCAAGATGCTAGAGACCATGATGGATAGATTGCATAGAAAACAAGAAGAGCTTTTAGATCTGCAAAAGATGGCTTCGGTTAAGCAAGATTCCATGGACTCGGTGGTTCAAGCACTAGCCAAAAATTCGGTATCGAAAAGAGCCACGAAGAGGAAGAATGGGAAGAGCATGAAGAGACGCCAATTGTAAGCGAGAAGGTAAAATCTGCACATACACCTTTTAAAGTTGAAATGAAAGTGGAAATAAAGAATTTTGAAGGACAAGTAGATGCGAATTTTTTGGATAAATGGCTAAAATAGTTAGAAGTCTACTTTAGTGTGCATAATGTCACTGAGGCACAAAGGGTCACCTTTGCACGTCTCAAAATGGAAGGTCATGCTCTGGTTTGGTGGGAAACCCATCTAGCCACTTGTGAGAAGAAGAAACGTCCTATTGTTACTTGGAAATGTTTTAAAGAATTGATAAGAGCTAACTTCTATCTTATTGGCCATAAGAGTGACATGATGATTAAGTGGCAAGTATTTAGACAGGGCAAGTGGTCAAGGCGTGCAAGACTACACTACGAGAATTTCGAGACGAGCCATGTTTCTTAATACGGACTTGGAGGATAAGGACATTCTCACCAAATATTTGGGAGGATTTCACACTCACCTTCGAAGGAAGGTAATCTCCACGAAGCCCAAGGATCTCAATGAAGCTTGTATACAAGCATACTACATTCATGACGAGAAGAAGCAAGGAGAAATAAAGCCAAAGGGAGACCAGTCAACATAACAATAGGACAAAGAACAAGGGAAGACAAGTAGCAGAGGTAAATGGAAAGATAAACATACCGCTACTGCTTTGCATACTTGTAAAGATCCTAAGAATTTCTGTAAGAATTGTGATGTAAATGGACATACTGACACCACATGTTGGAAGTTGCATCCGAATGCACCCAAAGCACCGAACCAAGGATTCCAAGAAATCCATGACCACTGTGAAGACAGAAAGAGAGGTGGAGATTGAGGATGATTTGGATGTAGACGAGAGGTTGGGATGCACGGCCACTAACATGTACGGGCAGCAGAAGAAGAAGAGATGAGTAAGCTATTTTAAATCGAATCCAAATCAAGAAGACTAAGGTAAACGCTTTAGTAGATTCTGGTTCTCACCAAATTTGATTTTGATGCGGTTGTAGAAACAGCTTGGTCTAGAGACTTATGCGCATCCACATCCATACCCACTGGGATGGGTGAAGAAGGGTGTAGAAATACAAGTTATAAGGAAGTGTAAGTTTCAGTTTGGGATAAATACCCAATACATAGATGTATTAGAGGCTGATATTATTCCACTTGATGCATTTGACGTTGTCTTCGGAAGTCCTTACTTGTATGTCAGGGATGTTGTGTTCACAAGGAGGGAGAACCGGTATAGATGGGTCAAGGATGGAGTCAGTTTTAACATCGGGCACACCAGAGCAAATCAAAGAAAGCTATGGTAAGTGCCAACCAAGCACCAAGAATTATTCAGGCAAATCGTCAGTTTTGTTTGCTTTCATTGGAAGAAAAGCAAAATGGGTGTGAGAGCATGGATATTTCTGACCAAAGGATGGAGAATTTGGATAGCGCTTGTCGCTTTGCGAAGAAGCCACCACAAGAACTCGCTCATTCAAGGAGCAAAACAAACTTCCGCTTATGCAGCACCGTATCTACCTACAGATTCACTAGACCCGACCGTGGGGCAGCAAAGAAGAGGAGATACAAGGAACAAGTGGTGACTCTAAGAAGAACGTACTTGGAGAGGATTCGCGAATCCATCTCAAGAAACAAAGACATGAAAGGAATAAACCACTACAGTATGGGACCTTCGCCATACTTGAGTAGGTTGGAGAAGAAACCTTCAGGCCATACTTCATGCAGATGCACACGATAGCAAGTTGCAAGAGCTCGCAACCACTAACGCCATCTATGCATGAAAAAGAAGGAAAGATACAAAAGTTACCTTCCAAAGAGGAGACATGCAAGGAATAAACCACTACAGTATGGGACCTTCGCCATACTTGAGTAGGTTGAGAAGAAACCTTGAGACCATACTTCATGCAGATGCACACGATAGCAAGTTGCAAGAGCTCGCAATCACTAACGCCATCTATGCATGAAAAAGAAGGAAAGATACAAAAGTTACCTTCCAAAGAGGATTGTACTCAAGGAAACTCAAAGGAGGATGTAGCACTGGAACAACAAACCAAAGATCCACAGAGTCTTGGCAGGTTGGACAAGAGAAGACACCAAGGCAGACCCGGTGGTACTCGAATGAGCACGAGAGGGAGTTGATTCCTCTACCACTCCCCCACTAAGCTTTTGTGGGACCAAAGCCTCCTAAGAAGGGGTGGTCTAATCCATAGGGATCCAAAAAACACACCACTTCATCAGTTCCATCAGCACCAAGAAGGAGAAACAAAAAAAAAGTGAATAAAATGAGGTAAACAGAGGTTCTGGAAGGAACCGCCGTCAGCCTAGCAGGGCAGCGGTCTTGACACTTTCGAATAGAAAAAAAAATGGAATGCGAATGGACGTGAATTTGAAGCACCCAGCCGTGTCTCTTCCCCTTCCATGCCCTTTCACATCCTCCAGTGCACGGGAGGACATGGGAAGGCCTATAAATGCATGAAAGGAACAAGAGAATAGGTATATATTCGAAGATCTAGAGAGATTGAGAAGCGAGTTTAATGAGAGCAAGTGAGCAAGATCTTCAAAGGTCTTTGGAATGGAATTGTAGGAGAAAGGTGTAAAAATGCAGCAAACAAGTAATTGAGAGAAGGTTTACATTGTTGCTTCTTTTCATACTTATTGTAATATGTAATTGTCTATATTAGACCAATAAAAGTGGGAAGAAAGAGTAATTTCCCTTCTTGACTAGTTTTCCTCCATTGAAGTTTCCAGGATAAAATTGTTGGTGTTGAAGTTTTGAATTCTTTCCTTCTCTGCAATTTCTTTTCTATAGCACTAGATAATCAGTCACGAAGCTCTAATTTTTCAAGAAAATCTGTCATTTTCCAAAGTTGAAAGTAGAATAGTATAATTGTGTGATTCATAGAGTTCCAAAGTAGAAGTTTACGCATCACTTCTGCCCTAAAATTTGAGGTTTTGCTTGCATGCAAAGCAAACAAAAATATTATTTAATTCACTTGGGCACATATACCAACATGCAGACACTTAGAATGATAAAAATTAGGCTATTCCAACCCTAGGCGCCAAAACCGAAGTTTCCGACACAAAGGAAAATAATCTTTAATGCAAAATCCTCCTTTTGGTGCCAAAACTGTCTAGGCTGCAAACTTCATAAAAAAGAATTAATTGCTTCTCCCTTATGGCGTCCCATGCTTATATAGCCTTGTGCATGCTATTTTTAATAATTGCCTTCTCTATTTCTGGCAATTTAATTAATTAAAAGCCACATCTATTCATCCAATTTAGGCGCCCAAGTCTGCATGTTGTTGGTTGTTTTTTATAAATTTATTTTATTTATTTTTAACATGCATCCTTGACTTCTCTTTAGCTTATCCTTTTGCATTGACTTTCCTTCCATTCATGGCACCAAAATTGGGTAGAAAGACCATTAATGAATATTATTAAATGCATTGTTAAAAATAAATAGGAACCATTAATGAATATTATTAGCTGCGAGCATCCACAAAGCTAGAGGAGTCGAAGCTGAAATATTTTTTGAGTATGAGCCTGAGTTCTTCCTAGCACGGCTAAACTTTGACCCATATGGAGTGGCAAAGAAGACAATCTCCTAGGAATACTCACATGTGCCTTCATTGCAGGACTTCTGGATGAAGTGTAGGAGACGAGTATGAAGTCAGAAAGAAAGACTTCAGCAGGTTATCGGCACAACAAGTGTCTGATTATGGTTTGGCACGGATACCTGCAGATCTCGCCGATGATGGGCATGTGATACTTGACTCATATCATCAGATGGGAGGAGATAGAGTTGCTCTTCAAGAAAACATTGGTGGTTGCCAGACGATTGAAGAAAGATCTTCCATAGTTCTAGTTAACACTTTGAACTGGTTGCTGACAAAGGGGTATTGCCTAGATGAAGCTTTGATGAATCAGATCATAGCAACTTTACCACGGAGATTCCAACAAAAGAAAGCACGAAGGTGAAAGCAGCAGAAGGCCGGAAAAGCTTAAAGTTCACAAGAAGTCTCACATACAGGAGAAGGCCAAATCTATGGCTATCGTTCCAGTTCCAGCTTCTCCAACATCAACTCATAGCACTTCAAAGACCCCGAACCTCAGAGAGATCTTGTTGTTCCTCCTTTGAATCCAACGTCATTTGTATTTTCTCCTCGACCACTCAGGTCTTCACCTATCCATGTGGAGAAGTTGAAAGCACAGATGGTGGAGTTTGAAAAGGCATTATCTTTGGATAATTCAGAGGGTAGCAGTCATAACACGGTGGCAAATTCTGATAGAGTGGAGTCAGAGCATGAGATGGTGGTGCACTCGACGGCTTCTCATTCCCCAAGAAGCAACTTTTCATCATGGTTAGCTTTTCAGACAATCCCAGAATCCAAAGAGGAGATCAACCTGGAAGAACACGACTTTCAGCTGCTCTTGAGTTTGGGAGGAAGAGATAAAGACCGAAATTTGCCAAAATGACTTCTAGGTTGATTATTAAGGAATCGGACGAAGTTCGCCGAGTTATCTGTTCCAGTAGAAGGAAAGCACAAGGGAGAGCTCACGGCAACTGATGTAGCAGTGACCAAAGTGCCAATAGGTCAAACTACCACAAAAGGGTTAAAGCAGGATACGCAGACGCTAATGAATGCTTTATTCCTTAAGCTTGACAAAGAGAAGGTTGAGAGATCCAAGCTTTAGAAGCAGGTGTTTCAGCTGTGCGAGATCATTTCTAAGGTTGTCAAACCTTCCTCTCAGCCCATTTTAGCACATGAGAAGGTGAGTAATCATCTGATGCAGGAGGTGGAAGATGCAGGGGATCAAGTCAGCTATTGCCCATTGGAAGGAGCAAATCATTCACCAGGCTTCAGAGCAATTTGAACCAATACCGGCTGAATTAGAGAACATGCACGGGCAGTGTCTCAGCTAAAGGATTTGATGACACAGATAAAAGATGAGAACATAGTGGCAGAAAGTCACCTGCTAAGATACACTCGTTGCCAAAGGATGTGCTGATTGCAGAGCAGATTGTGCCTAGCGGATTGGTGGAAAAGGGGAAGCAATTAGAAATTTTAGTTTCCTTCCACGTAGAGATCCTCAAGCTCATGCTAAAGAGGATGTAGTTGCTAGAGAGTAAGATGGGAGAAGTGCCAGAGAGCATCCCAAATGAATTACCTGCTTCCCATGAGGAATTTATGTTGGTTGTGCGGAAAGAAGTTGATGAAGCCACCATACCTTTCACGATGGATTCAATTGGTAGACTCATAAAGCTTCAGGTAGATATTGAGGGATATGGGCCTGGTTTAGAGAAAGTGAAGGCTAACATTGTTGCTTTGTCCAGAGGGTTGTTACAGTTTAGAACCGAGAGAGATGCTATTGTTAAAACAGATGGGAAGATGTTGAATTACATGTTTGACAAGTATATTCAATATCAGAACAAGAATAAAGTATAAGTGTTACAATTGTGATCTTTTTCTTCTTCTTCTTCCTTTTCTTATTTCTTATGTTCCTCGATGAAAATGTAAAATTAAAGCTATTGGTTGAAAAAACCATTACTTTAAGTTATGTGGGAAGATTCTTTAAGATAGGTGACAGATGTGCACAATTTCGACTTAGACTCCTGATGCATGTCACTAGGAGAGAAATTTTAGGAAGATGACTGCCAAATGTTCCCTTTACTACTTCTTCATGTTCTAGTTCATTGAAGTTTCCCATTTGTAATTTCCCCTCTACACTATAAGTAGAGGAAGAACCTACAGGTTAAGGGATCAGAATTTGTAATCAACATTCTTGTGTTCCAGACTTTGAGCTAAAACCCCTGATTTTTGCAAGCAGAGGAATAAAGAAGAGATTTCCGGAGAACTTTGTGTCAACGGTGCATTTTGCTTCTTATTTCTTTCTAGATCTATTCATAAACTTTGTGTTATTATAGATCTAGATCTGAAAGTTTCCTTTGCTTTGAATTTTTTGTTTAATTATCTATTTGTTTTAATCTATGTGCATGCAATTAACTTTGTAAACTATTGCTTGGGTTGCACATCCTCTCTACTTTCTCTCGTTTTCTATTATTTTCCTCTTTTGCAGATTTTTCCTTTCTTTTACAGTTGCTTTTACTTGCTGCAGAATTGTCTAGCTATGGTTCATGAGCTACATAGTTAAAGTAATACCAACAAATAGATATTAGGACAATCTTACACGGGAGCCTCACTAGTAAATGAGGGAGATTTATCTCATGACTGCTTAGGTTTTCAGTTGTGCAAAAAATCTAGCCAACACATTTGTTTCCTTCTTTTTGCTTGCTATGGCTGCCCCACATCTTCCGCATATTGCCTTGAGTTGTGAATTGCGTGAGATGGTGTTTCGGTCCAAGATTACGAATAACCGGCTGAAGAGGATTTTTTGGATTTCCTGTGTGGAAGAGCTGGAAGCCATCAAAGCCATTTTGGGTGGTGTTTTTCTATCTGCGAAAGGATGGCCATGCGTCAACAGTGGCGTTGCCTCTGTTTTGTGGAAAACTTGCTGATTATCCGTCCTTCAAAGTCGGATGCGGTGAATTTGGATTTGCAGACCGCTTCGACACGTGTTCGTGGAAATCAAGCTTACAAGTGGCAAACTGTTGTGTTTGGCGTTACGGCCGAGAGGATTCGCCTGCGGGTGCGTCGGGGGGTGGATGTGGGTGTTTTCAAAGAGCTTGAAAAGCGGTTTGGCATTTTGTTGGCTTTCACTGAGCGGTTGGTGGTGTATGCCCTAGACCGTGCTTCTTGCTAACCGCGTCTCGCCTGCGTGCTTCTTGAACGTCAAAGCCCTCAATGCTCGGCCGGAACCAGTCCTGTCTGGGTGGACCGAGTTGAAGACGTTTGCGGAGGGGGCATATGATTTCATTTGGTTGGGTTGGGTAAATGCAGAAGCTTTGACGGCTCGGTGAAGGTGGAACTGGAAGAAGAAGACTGCTTGGGTCGGGTGTCTCTGCTTCAAGTGTTGTTGTCTCATTGGAGTCTAGGGAGTAATTCCCCTCTTACTAAGTATTATAGCTATAGTGTAAATCGTAAGGTGTTGGTTTTTGTTCATGTATACCCAATTTGTGTTTGGGGAATTGTTTTGATTTGGTTTTGATTTGAACTATCAAGGCTTGGCCTCGATTCATCGTAAATAAGGAACGGGTCCCTTCAATCCGCTTTAACTATCAAAAAGATAAAAATTTATTGTGACGTAAGTCACCCTTGGGTTCCTCCTTTAGCCTTTGAGTAGATCAAATAGGCTAAAGGTCTTCATTACTATTATTCTAGGAAGAGGGACATTTCAATATCCTATCAAACAATGAAAAATCATAAGCCAACAATAAGAGGGAAAATATGGAGCTTTTATTCAGAGGTGCAAGTATAAGGCTAGAATTGCCTGAACAAATCAGCCCAAAGTGTGTCTAATGATTCAATAATACAAAACTGAGCCTACATAGGCTGTTGCGTTCAGAATAGTTGTCTACATGCTTTTTTTATTTATTTCCCAACCCCTATAGCGCATGGGCAACATCATGTCTTTTTTTAATTAATTTTTTCTTCCATCCTTACTGCCAACCATCAAAATAGACTGCTGCATGCTTTGATTTTAATTAAATCCATCTTTCCAATCCTTAACACCAAACTTATGTATTAACAGTTTGATTTATTTAATAAAATCACTTCTCCTCTTTGGTGCCAACTCTCAAAACAGACCAGCTGCATGTTAATTTTATCCAAACTATCTTTATCCATCCTTGGCGCATGGGCAAGACTCTAAAAATAGAAAAAGAGTTTGCTTTTCTAATTATCCATTCATGCACCTTTATCCAAACTCCTAAAATTAAAACTTGAACTCCTATTTTAATCTCTTCCATGCACCTCTTTTCCTTGTTCTTCCTTTGGCGCATGGGGCTGCTATTTTTAGCCAATTTCATTCTATGTTTGGCACTAAAGGTAAACTAAATTACAGCTTTCTTATTTTTAATTCTTTCTATTCATATTCTCTTCCATGGCGCTAAGTATGGAACAACAACTTCTTGCTTTTATTTATTTATTCATACACCTCCTTGGCGTTAAAAATAAAAACAGAAGACAACAACTCCTTTTGTTTATTTTATTCATCCATGCATGGGTCTGTTTTGACTTTATTTCTTTCCATGCATCTATTCTTTGGCGCCAACCTTAGAAGGTGGTGTAAATATGGTAACATTTTGGCGACATCACGGGATTGTTTTCCTACTAAACAAGGAGATCAGTAGCCTTCTGCATCCATTGGGCTATGAAGTCACATACCTCATCAATAACTTGTATTCTCTAAAACAAAACAACTGAAATACCCTCTCCAACAAAAGGAAAACATGTGCATGCAAGCACTTCTTGAAAAGACAACTAACTAAGAAAATTGGAAAAGCAATGTGCATGCAAGCACTTATTGAAAGTAAACTACTCTAATGATGTTGAATCCTCAATAGCAAGCTTTGAGGAAAATCCCATTAACCGGGATTGGTAGTTCTTTGCCATTCAACCGAGATAACTGAAAAGCATTGTGAGGCTTGCAAGCTGAAATAACATATGGCCCACTCCAAATAGCATCAAATTTGGCGTGGTTTCCCGGTTTTGCTTTGTTTGCATCCCACTTAAGAACAAGATCACCTTCCTGAAAGACTCTTGCAACTGCTTTCTTATCAAAATTCTTCTTTACCTGAGCTTGGTGAGTTTCCATGGTGAGCATGGCTTCATGTCTTAATTCTTCCAACTGCATAAGTTCTGCATACCTTACCTCCATGGGACTCTGCTTCCAACAACTCTAACTGATGAATAAGCTCTAAAGCAAACAACTTAAGAGAAATTGGAATTCTTGTTTCCTTGCCATAAACCAACATTACCAATAGACCTTTTGGGAGTGATTTTGTCATCCCACAAAGCGGTTTTGAGTTTGGTGTGCCAAGACCTCTGATTTTCATCGAGAACCCTTCTAATAATCTTCAACAAATTTTTGTTTGTAAACTCTGCAAGACCATTACCTTGTTGGTAATAATTTGATGAAGTACTCAAGTAAATACCATCTTGGAAAGCCCACGCTATACTTTTAGCACCAACAAAAGCAAGACCATTACTTGAAATAATAGTAGCAAGAACTCCAAATCTAGTAATAATACCTTCATAGAAGTCGAGCACACTAGTTTCATTTGCTTCTTTCAATACAATCTGTCCATCTGGTAAAATAATTAGTGGTAGTAAGAATCCACTTGTGACCCAAACTGGATGGTGGATTAATCATTCCAATGAAGTCCAATCCCCACTGCATAAAGGGTCGATCTGCTGAAATAGGATGAAGAGGAAGGGCTGCAAGTTTTTCCTTACCCACAAAGAAGACACACTTTTGACATCTTTTGACCCATGCATAACAATCTTTGAAAATACTTGGCCAATAATAACTCGCTTTCATGATTTTGAGAGCAGTAGTCCTTGGAACATAATGGCCACCTGATAAACCTTCATGGAATTCTTGCAATAATCTGTCAACTTGTGAAGGTTCTACACATCTTAGAAGAACACCATTAATATCCCTCTTAAATAAAATACCATCAATGAGTGCATAAGGAATAGCTTGTAACCGAAAATACCTCCTTTTTGTCTTATCCAAACCTTGGGGAAGAATACCCGCATGCAAGTACTGAATCATGTCTTGTGTCCAACTCACAGAAGATGGTATTTCAGCTGCTTGTGGCTGATTTATGAGTGTAAAAACAACTTTCTTTGACTCCAAATCTGAAACTAAGTGCTCATGTAACCCTTTTCCTTGGATCAGTTTTGTTACCTTAAAGTCTACGTCATATTCCATGACTTTTGTGATCCAACCAACCCTCTTTTCATTCAAATCCTTGCTCAACAAAAACTCTTTCACACTTGGGTGAGTAACCATAACATGAATTCTATTATTAGAGAGCATATATCTGAAAATTTTTAAGCCTCTAATAACAAAAAGTACTTGCTTTCCCACAAAAGTATACTTCACCTCATAGTCATGTAGCCCTTTGTTAAAGAAAGCAATGGGTTGCTCTAAATTATCATGATTCAATAGAGTTAAGATCGCTGATATTGTTTCAACCCCTACAAATGCATACAATATAAAATTCTTTGAAAATTATGGATTTGCAAGTGTTGGAGCTTGAGCAATAGCTTTTTTTATGGCCTCAAAAATGATTTTCCTTCTTCTGTCCAATCTGTAGCTCATATTCTCTTTTAACATGGATGTTAGAGGCTTTAATAAATTAGCAAAATCAGCAATGAATCTTCTCACAAAATTATTTTACCCAAAAATCTTTGAAGTGCTTTCTTGTGTTGAGGTAAAAATAAAACTAGAGTTGAGCTTACTCTTTCTGGATCTATGGCCAAACCTTCTTTTGAGACCATGTGGCCCAATAGTTTACCTTCATGCACCGAAAATATGCACTTCTTTGGGTTGAGAGAAACCCCATGCTATCTCGCACCTTTCAAAAACTTTCCTCAAAAGGCTGAAATGATCATTAGTACACTTAGAAAAAACACTAGTGCCATCAAGATAAATCAAAACATTAATATGGATCAAACCTTGGAAAGCCATATCCATGGCTCTCTAAAAGTGGTTCTGTATTAGATAATCCAAAAGGCATATTCCTATAAGCATATGTCCCCCACTTAGTAGTGAAAGTTGTTTTGTATTGATCCTCTTCGTTTACACTGTATCCGATTGTAACCACTGCAACCATCTAGATTAGAGAACCTTTCTACACCTGATACCGTTATTAGAATCTGATCCATTAATGGTAATTGATAATATCTTTTAGTGAAGCCCTGTTTAGATCCCTAAAATCAACACAACCTTATTTCTCCATTCTTCTTCCTCACAGGTACAAGATTTGTAACCCATGAAGAATGCTTGATAGGAAAGATAATACAAGATTCAATAAGCTTTGTTATTTCATTTCTCATCAAAATTTCAATCTTTGGATTAACAAGTCATTTTTTTGTCTTTACCGGTTTGGAATTGGGCTCAAGCTCAATGGTATGTTGAGTTAATCTTGGATAAAACCCTATTAAATCCTCATACTTCCAAGCAAAAACATCAATGAATTTATTGCATAAGTGAACAGAAGCTTGTTTTTCTTCCAAATTTCATAACTTACCATGCTTTAAAAACTTTTCATCACTGATTGCTATGTCCTCATAGTTCTCTTGCTTAGTAGACATCTTGATTTTGTCCCTTTTCAGTTGATCATCATTATTAAAAATACTCTCAAGGGTTACCAATCCTTGGGGCAGCTTATTAGTTTTTAATTGCAAGATTTGTTCACCATACTGCTACTGCAATTTAGACTGATTTTTTTAGGAAAATTCAGCTTCTTCCTGAATAAAACGTACAATCTATTCATCATTCTCAAACACTTGCCAATTAGTATTGTTATTAGGAATTGATGGCCTTACAACCACCTTAATATGAGGTTGATTATCCTTTCTTTTCACTTCACTAGGAATATCAAAATCGGGCCCAACAACGAACAATTTATGTGCTTGTTTATTCTCAGATCTAGGTATTGATTGAACATTGAATGCATCAAAATCTTCTACAAGATCCCAAACTCTATGTCTATATAATTTCATCAAGGGATTCTTTGCAGTGTTCAAATTTCACCTTGATTTATGACCAATTCACTATCACCAAATACCTGTAGGTACTTAATTCCCTTCATTCTAGCCCATTGTAAACCATGGATTAGTGCCTCATATTCAGCTGCATTGCATGTACAACTAAACTGAAATCGAATAGAAGAATAATACCTTTGACCCTCTGGTGATATTAGAACATTACCTCCACCTGATCCATTCTTGCTTCTAGATCCATCAAAGTATAAACTCCATAATCCTGTATCAATCTCATTAGTTTTAACCAACAATGGTAAAAAAACATCCTCTTGATGCATGCAATAAATTCCCAAACCAACATCTTTAATGTATGTTTCTTTAGCATATTTCTAAAGATCAAAACCATGATGATCAGTTCCCCACTCATCCAATAATTAATCGGATGATCTCCTTGGTAAAAAACAATACAATTTACACTGCATGCATTAGGTACATAAGACTCAATATGAAACTTAGCAAGAGGCTCAAAGTTAATCGTTACCTTCGTGCCATACCTTGTTCTGAAAAATAGATAAGACTAATCTGATGATAGAAATCCTCCAATCTTATTTGTAAAATCTCTAGATAAACACATAACGAAGTATGGAGGTAGATCTACTACCATGATATCCTGTAGGATTGGAAGGCTTGGACATGTATGCAAGCCTAACAGATCTTTGATTATACCAATTGTTTTAGTAGTTGTGCCATCCAATTGCAAAACCCCTTTGTCATGTGGCTCATATTTGAGTCTTAGCTTATTTGCTATCTGCTTAGGCATAATTATACTGCTCGCACCACTATCAACCATGCAATTATGGACCAAATTATCACCAATAATCAAAGAAAGGTAGGAAGGAGGAGGGTTACCAATCCTTTTTGCCTGAAAATCAGCCTTAGAGGGTTGATCTGTATTGGCAAGCACCGCACTTGCTTTATCTGAGTGATCCACTGTAACTGATAGTTTTCCCAACTCATCTTGTAACAAACTCTTTTGACCCGGAATAGTCAACGTATCCCACATGGATAAATTCACATGATTTTTCTTCATCTGATATATGATATTAAAGGGAGAGCTGCCCCATTTTGCTTGACCTTTTAGAACACTTTTAGCCTCTTTTCCGGATTCTTTTGTGCTTCCAAGCTTCACTTCGAATCTGATTTTTTTGTCTCTCTTTCTCATTTGGGACAACAACCTCATTAGTGTTATAAGGAAATAAAGAAGATGAACCATGCAAATTATTTACATGTGAGTTCTCCCATTGCTCTTCTTTTGTATACCCTTGTATTAGTTGCATGTTGATCCTCTTGTTGCCAATTCACCAAATTTGCCTCTGGTGGCTTTGGTGCTTCACTAGAATCCCCTTGAGGAGGAGTTTCTCTTTGCTGAAAGTTGTGGAATCATCCCTTGTGCAATCAAAGCTTGATTTAACATTCCATTAGCACAAGAAAAATGATCATGCGAATGATTACATGGAGCACACCAAAAAGGTTCTTGAATTAGATTAGTCTGCATTGGAACAAGAGCCATAGATGTAGAAGGAGCATTAGGATCAGCTTTAATGGTTGGTGGGCCTTGATATGGAGGCCTACCTGTAGGATATGTTGGATATGAAGGTCTAGCAGATTGGAAAGGAGCCTGATACGGTCTGTAAGGTTGAGCAAACTGTCTCTCAATAGATACAAATTTATTTCCAAAAGCTTGCAAAATACCTTTTATTTCACTCAACTCTCAAGGGTTGATTTGGATTAGTAATTGCTTGGCTAGTTGCTACTGGAATTGGGTTTATAGCTAAAGCTGGTGGCTGAATAGTTGGAAAGATAGGCATGGGAGGTCTAGGTGCAATTTTGTCAGCTTGTATGAGGTTATTTTTAGCTCTAATGGCTAGATCAAAGGCAGCAGGGATTGAGTTACCCCCCATGGACTGAACTAGGACAACAATGTCACTATTTAGGGATCTCAAATAATACAAGGATGTACGCTCTTGTGTAGGCTTGATGGCACGGGAATTCACTATCAAGTTCTCTGGATCTCAAGTTAAAATTAGCCATAAATTCTTGAAGAGATCTTTTGATTGTGCTCAATTGCTCAATCAGGGATAGGTGGTCAGATTTGTCCTCAAATTGGCTACAAGTGTTGATCCCAAGAATTGATAGAATTAATAGGTAGATTTCGGTACCATTGCAAGAATTTATCTTTGAAGGAAGTTGTAAGAAGTCTCATGTCTACAATCTCCTAAGTGATATTATAAACGAGAAAAGATTTACAAAATCTCTAATATGCTCTATAGGAGTGGTTTGAGGTAAACCGGTAAAGAATGGTAAACTCTTTAATGCGAAGCAGGGATATCATTGTATACAACAATATTCAAGGGGCTGCCATCATTAAAGGTCACAAAAGCTTGATTTCTAAGAAGAGCCATTGGAAAATTTAGAACGGGAAGTTGTGGGATTTTGGGCAATTGCTTTAGCTTGTTAGCTCGGAAAAATATGGGGAAGATTTATGAAATCATGTCTTTTATAAGAATGTAAATGTAGTTGAATAATTTCAAAAGGAGTACCTTTAGCTTTTGACCCGTGGTCACTTTGGCATTAACTTTGACTAGCCTGCAACCGATGTCCGTGAAAACCCGAGGAGTCGCCAGATGCTGATTTTTTTAATACCTTTTGCTTTCTGCAAACTGTTGAACCAACATCAATTCTTTGAATACTTTGTCCCACTGGCATGCCGTAAACTGTTGTCACCCAAAAGTTGCACCTTGATAGACAATGGTGTGTGTACTTGTAATGTCCCTTTTCCACCAAAAATGAAGACAATTGGAATTTCCAGACAGACCTTCTCCATGGTTAGAAAGAAGAATAAAGAAAGAAAATAATAAAAGGCAGCGACTTAGCAATCATATTTTAATAATTATTAAATAATAAGGGGTCAACCAAGCAAAAGACAAACAACAATTAATGTAAAGACAAATCATAATGAAGGGGGTCGATTAATGAAGAGTCATGTCTTTTGACCTTTGGCGCCAAGCATGGGATATTATAAATAAGGGTTTTGGGGGATCATTTTAGCATGTCATTATGAATATGGAAATCTGAAAATTGTGAGAGTGTTTCTCATCAATTCCTATTGGGACGCAAAACCCTTTAGAGGTCTTATTCTTGGGACGAAAACCCCATTGAATCTGACTTTAAACATTGTAATCATTACTTGTTGATCTAGAAAACTCGTTCTCGCGCGGGTGAACACCGAGACTGCAAGCCACCAACAACTTCGAATGATAGAGGGCTTAGGACCTCAGATGCAGATATGGATTCTGGATACGGGCGCAGAGAAAATAGATCTGTGAGAAAGAAAATAGATCTGCAAGATGGAAACAGATAAGATTAGATAACGATATGCGGGGTTGCTTGACAAAGCAGATCCGAGAAGTGTTAACTTCCTCGGTGGTTGTCAACCCCCGTGTTCACAAGAAAATAATGAATATCCAACGATAAGATGACATGCCAAAACTACAAAGATTTGCAATATGTTGAAATGACCACCGCAAGCCATGTTATGAAATTGTTTTAAGAGCTGATCCTGATGAGCTTTATCTACGCATCGGAGAAATACGCCATCAATCCCTCTTTTGTATAAACCATTATCCCAAAGAACAAAGTCTTTGGATTTTAGTTTAATAGTACGTTTCTCTTTTCGAGAAAGTTGATCCTGGGCATTCTCCATAAGTCAGAAAATAGGCAATGTTACTATACCACTCTTCCACCAGATCTATAAAAAGGACCATAGGCAGATCTTGATCTCCCTCTAGCGCTGTTGCTTTCATCTCCGTCATCAATTCGCACAGACCTCTTCCTCGAACCAGCTTTGTAGGTTTGATATCTAGGTCGTATTCTTGAACTTTCGTCACCCATGTGCCTCTTAACAACCCTAACTTTTGTTGGGTGAGGATAGATTTCACTGCAGTATCTGGAACCAGGACCACAGTATGTGAGGAAAGAATATAGTATCTGAATGCTTTACACGCCTTTACCACTGCATATGCATGCTTTTCCATCGGGGTATATTTCAACTCATAAGCTTTGAGAGGCATGCTCATGAAAGCAATCGGAGTTCTACATGTTCTTGATTCTTCTGCATCAAGATTGCACGACATGGTGTGATCGAGGAATGACAGTAAAGAATAAATTCTTCTAAAATCAGGTGAGACCAAGACTGGGGCTTTCGACAAAGCCTCTTTAATTTTCTCGAAAGATTTTTTCCTTTCGCTGCTCCATTTGAAATCTTGTGTCTTCTTCATCATATTTGAGATATGACGAGTCACCAAGAAAGTCGTGATGAATCTCCCGAGAAAATTAACTTTACCAAAGAAAGAGTGAACCCTTTTTTTGGATGTTGGCAATGGCAAAGTCTCAATAGATTTGACACATTCCGGATCTATCTTGGTTCCTTCCTCGAGATAATGTGTCCTAGTAGCTTTCCTTCTAAAGAAAAGATAGATTTCTTAGGGTTCGAGAAATACCATGTTTGCGGCATCAGATGAAAACCTCCTCCAGTTTGAAATGTGCGCGCTTCTCGTTCTTGAAAATACTCGTCGATCATCAAGGTACACCACTATGCTTACGTCCTTGAGCAAAAGCTAAATCCATAGCTCTTTGAAACGTAGCTCCAACATTGATCAAACCGAACGGCATTTTCTCGATAAGCAAAAGTTCCCCAAGGTGTAATGAACGCCGTTTTGTATTGATCTTCTTCGACACCTTGATCCGATCAGAGCCGAGAAACCATCAAGCATGGAAAGCATTTCAGATCCAGTGACCACCTGCAGAGTGTGATCCATGATGGGGATGGGGTAGTTATCTTTCAATGAGGCTTGATTGAGGTTGCGAAAATCTACGCACAACCTAATCTCACCACTCTTCTTTCTCACAGGAACTATGTTGGCTAACCATTCAGAGTGATGTATGGGATAAGTTATCTTTGTTGCATCTAATGCCTTCTGATCTCTCGAAAGATAGTTCCTAGGAAATAGTAGGGTTATGCCGTCACAAACTTCTCGCTTTTGAAAGACTTTTGTTCTGGTTTTAATGGGATGTAATGTTGAACTTCTGCAGGATGATATATTTTTAGATCCTGGTAAGACCAGGCAAAACCATCCATGTATTTCTTAAGAAGCTCTGTAAAAGCTTCTCTTTCTGTCTCTAAACAACACTTTCCCAGATTTACTAATTTGGGGTCATTGCTTGCTCCCAAATTTAGTAATTGTGTATCGAGAGGAAGAACCTTCCCCACTTTCTTCATTCTTTTTAAGCATCTGATCATGCTTGTCGAACATTTCCTCATGAGATACCAAGCCTTTAGGAATTTTATTTCCCTTTAGCTGGATAATATCCTGACTTCCTGAGACATTTGCATCCATTTCTCCCATAGTAGTTTGTCTCGGAGGTGAGTTGCTTCCCTCATAGTAGATCTCTTTGAAGTTGTCCTTTTGTTGGAGAAATGCAGCAATCTGCTTGTCATCGTTAAAAACTTGCCATTGTTGGATGTTGTCAGGAACCTTCGGGCGGAAGACCATCTCAACTTTGTAATCCCCCTGTCTGAAAAATGTGGGAGGCTGATCTGGATTTAACAAAGCTGCAGTCACTGCAAGTGAATCAGCTCTAGAATTTTGTTCTCTCGGAATGTAAGATACCGAGAAAGCTAAAAATCCAGGATAGCAGAGTAGACTCGATCTCTATAATGCCGAAGTTTGTCCTTTTTTACTTGGTAGAGACCTCTTATCTACTTAACAATCAGCTCAACATCTCCCTTTGCATGTAAGAACTTTATTCCCATTGTTCTCGCTCTCGCTCCATACCCACAGAAGGCTTCATACTACTGCCGTGTTGTTAGTATTTTCGAACATCAATTTGAAGGAATGTGCATGCACCTTTCCCTCAAGAGAAACAAGAACAACGCCCGCACCGGATCCAAATGAATAGCAGCTACCATCAAATTCCGAGACCAAACCTTATTATCAAGTTGATGTGGTTCTTGGATCACAAGGTTGAACTTCTTCTTTATCCATTTCTAGATAATAGACTCCGTGATCGATTCTCAAACAAGATCGAGATCTAGGATCTTCGACTTTGACACTGTGTACTTGGATTTCTTCTCAGGTTCTAACTTCTGATTAACTCCTTTGATTGGTATGTGCGCACAAGACCAATCCATCTTGACTTCTCCGCCCAGCTCTTTACAGAAATTTTTACTCAATAGCATGCCATAAGATATTGGGATATCTGCTACAAGAATAGTCATCTTTAATCTCTTGTCCGGGAAAGAAGCAAGTATTGCCTGTGCATCTTTGATTTGCCCAACCAGAGGCACTTGCCTTTCCATTGAATAGCATCTTCCAATGGTTTTTGTCAATGTGAGACCCAAGGCATCGGCAACTTTGGCAGGCATGATGTTGTTAGAAGCTCCAGAGTCCAAAACGCAATTGCTCAATTTGTATCTATTAATAAGCAATGATACATAGAATGGCTCGATCCTTTTCGATGTAGCAGGAGAAGAAGTAGAGGGAGAAGAACTTGCAGCCGCATTATTTGAAGGAGTAATCTTTGGACTTGACAAGATACCCCGTGAAGTATTATTTGTTGGAGGGTTGGGACCATTACTTTGCACATACTTGACCAATCTATTTAGCTGATCAGGAAATGCCCTCAAATACTCAACTTTTGACATTTGGACCTTGGTCTTCTTAATGTGATCAATAATGTCGAAAGCTTGACTTGCTTCAGCCGGATGTGCGTTGGCCCTCTGCTGCGAATTGAAAGAATTTGCATATTTATCTTTGGGAGCTAATGAAGTAGGTAGTGTACTACTTTGCTTTTCAGGATGGTAACATCGAGCCCAGGATCTTCTCTTTCTCTTCTTTGGCCGCTTGTGGATGCTTCGGCATTTTGGCGTGTCTGGGACCTTGTGAACACCGCCAATGTGTGACCATCAAAATCTTCAAAAGATTCATAATAGCCCTTGTCAGATTCGTAGTCCAGGTAACCAATATTGGAGTCGCCAACGGGATCTACGAAGTTTTCATCATCAAATGATTTGTCAATGCCTAGATCTTCTTCATTAGTTTCTAAGTTATTTCTTGGAGCAGCTTCAATTGCCAACCGCTGTTTCGGCAGCAAGTCTATTTCGATTTTGATTTTGACTGTTAAAGGTCCGAGTAGGAGCTATTCTAGAAGGGGTCGCATTTCCTGTTTGAGATATCTGCTTCTTGATTTGCAGCATGTCATTAGCCAATCTTTGTAGCAAAGGATTTGAAGTACTTGAAGAAGCTCCATTGCCTTTGTGGGATGATTGTTTGATTTTTCCAGCCATGATCAAGTCATCTTCAACCTCCACGGCAGATTTTGGGCTTCAAGTAGATTCACGTGTCTTGCCCTTCTCACCGATATCCAACTTTGGGCAACAGAGTGTTTATAAAAAACGCCTTTTGATTTTCATTGCTCAATGCGGCGAAATGGGAATTTTATATAAAATCCTTTAGAACCTTGCAATGAAGTCCCGCATGTTCTCACTTGGCTCCTTCTTTAATTGCGTCAGTTGAGTAATCAACGTGCTAGCGTCTTCTGCAGGCTTGAATCTTTTCAGAAATTATTCACGCATAGTGGCCTAGTTGGTTATGGTGCTAGGAGCTAGCCGATAGAACCATTCGCCAGCCAAGTCGTGTAGAGTCTCAATGAAGAGTCTGACTGAGACATCTTCATGCTCCACTACAAGCACACCACAAGATATGAAGAATGCTACCAAATGATCATCCGGATTTTGCTTTCCATCTCCAAAGAATTTCGGAAAATTCTTTCTGGATCCTTTAGGTAGATCGTGCATAGGTGGAGTCAAGTTCAGTGGCCCAAAAGTTGCTCCCCATGGGACAGGTACTATCTGGTTCTGATTTTGATTTTGATTCTGCATGATGAATGGGGCACGTCTTCTCCTTGTGTAGACTTGGTGAATAATTCCAGCCGCGGATTATGTTGAAGACGATCCGGATTTGGATGAGTGTGTACTCTTCTTCCTGGTGAGAGACTAGATCTGTAGCTTCTAACCGAGAAGGATTATTGAAATTGAATTGCTCCCTAATCAAGAAATGATTAGTCCTTCCTTGTGCCTTTACAGATCGGGTGAATGGACGTTACTAGTTGAAAATTGAATAGGAAACACTCTGATCTTCAAGAGATAAGCTTTGATATGCAAAGATAGTTGTTCCCAATGAAGATGCCAAAAATTGTTGGCTAGATTTTCTGCATAGCTGAAAACCTAGGCATTCATGAGATAAATCTCCCTCATTTACTGATGAGGCTCCCGTGCAAGATTTGTCAATAAAATATGCTATTATCTATATGGGGTTTTACTTTAACCATGCAGCTCATGAACCATAGTTGTATAGTTTTGCAGCAAGTAAGCAGTTGTTAAAGAAAGGAAATATCTAAAGAAGAAGGAAATAATATAAAACATAGGGAAGATGTGCAACCCAATCAATAGATTACAGAGTTGATTGCATGCACATAGATAGAACCAATAGATATTAACACACAGAATTATAAGCAAAGACAACTTCAGATCTAGATCTAAAATAACCCAAAGTTTATAAGTAGATCTGAGATAAAAAGTTAGAAACAAAATGCACCGTGACACAAAGTTCTCCGAAATCTGCTCCTTTTTATTCCTTTGCTTCAAATAGCTATCAGGGATTTCAACACAAAGTCTGGAATACAAGAATGCTGCTTACAAATTCTGATCAATAACCCGAAGGTTCTTCTACTTATAGAATGTAGAAAGGAAAATACAAATGAGAAACTCAACTGAACTAGAACATAAACAAAAAGTAAAGATAACATCTGGCAATCATCCCCCTCTAATTCCTCTTCAAGTGACATGCATCCGGGTCCATATTCAAACTTATGCACGTTTGTCACTTAACTAATAGAATTGTTCCACACAACTTAAAGTAATGGTTTCAAAACCAATAACTTTAAAGTTTTACAATTACATCCGAGAACGTGGAAAATAGAAGAAGAAAGAGTAGAAGAAGAAAGACACGCCAACTGTAACATCTACATCTTTTTTTTTTTTTTTGATCTGAATATACTTGTCGAACATGTAATTCAAAGATCTTTCCATCTGTCTTAGCCACAGACTTCCTTTTCTGTCCCGAATTACGCAGCAAGCTTTCGCTCAATTCACCCCCGATACACGCTTCCACATCCTCTAAGCTAGGCCCGAACTTCTCAATATCCGATCATGCAGTGCTACCGCCATCGATGGAATTCATCATGAAAGGCCTAACTGACTCCATCAATTCTCCCTTGCACCATCGAAGAGATCCTTTTAGGAATTAGGCACTTTGCTTAGGAATGGTCCTTATGTATGAAGTAACGATCCCGAACACTTCCTCATTAATGAAAGCAATGACATTTCCTGCAAAGATGATGCCATACTCTCAAGTGCTCCGCATCTTTTCAAAGATAATTCTCGAAATCTCGAGACGGAAAGATACTTCATGCAAACTCAAGTTTGCTTCCCTTCTCAACCGATCCATCGGGCACAATCTATTCCGCAACCAACACCTCTCTCTCGTGCACTTATTTATTTCGCCAAAGTACTCAAAGTTACTCGAGCAATCGTGTTCATATCTATCGTGCTTGTTACTGCTTAGCTGAAATTTGATGCATCTTTCATAACCTTTAATGAGACCGGCACCTCTCTCAGAGTTATCAGGCTTTTGACGAATGATCAGATTTTTAATTCATTCATCAATAGCTTTAACTTGCTTACTCAGATCTTCCACTTCCTGCATCAGATGATCACTCACCTACTTTTGTGTTGAAATTGGCTGAGTGGAAGATTTAGCAACCTTGGCAATGATCTCGCACAACCGAGATACTTGCTTTTAAAGTTCAACTTTCTCTACCTTTTCTTTGTCAAGCCTAAGGAATAGAGCATCTATCAATGTCTGTGTGTCCTGCTTCAATCCTTTTGTGGTGGCTTGACCTATGGGTACTCTCTTCCTTATTGTTATATCTTTTCTTTGTGAGCTCATCCTTTTTCTTTCTTTTCTTCATTGAACCGACACCTCGGCAAACTTCGCTCCGACTCTTGAATGATCAACCTTGAAGTTACCTTAGCAACTTTAGGTTTTCTGTCTTTTCCGCCTAGATTCGGGAGAGATACTACAAGTCGTGTTCTTCCAAGTTGATCTCTTCTCTAGCCTCTCGAAACTAAGCTCATGACCACCAACCATTTCGAAAATTACTTCTCGGAGATGATGATGCCATACTCTCAAGTGGTCGCATCCTTTTTAGCATAATTATGCAAATCTCGAGACGGAAAGATACTGCGCAAACTCAAGTCTGTTTCCCCTTCTCAACTGATCCATCGGGCACAATCTATTCCGCAACCAACACCTCTCTCGGCAGCTTATTTATTTCAGCCAAAGTACTCAGGTTACTCTTAGCAACTGTGTTCATATCTATCGTGCTTGTTACCAGTTGCTTTAGCTGATTTGATGCATCTTTCATAACCTTTAGGCGGGCTGGCACCTCTCCGAGTTGTACAGAAGCTTGACGAATGATCAGACTTTTCCATTCGTCGATAGCTTTAACCTGGTTACTTGCATCTTCCACTTCCTGCATCAGATGATCACTCACCTACTTTTGTGTTGAAATTGGCTAAGTGGAAGATTTAGCAACCTTGGCAATGATCTCGCACAACTGAGATACTTGCTTCTGAAGTTCAACTTTCTCCGCCTTTTCTTTGTCAAGCCTAAGGAATAGAGCATCTATCAATGTCTCATGTGTCCTGCTTCAATCCTTCTGTGGTGGCTTGACCTATGGGTACTCTGGTCACTATTATATCTTTTCTTTGTGAGCTCATCCTTCTTCTTTCCTTCTGCTGGAACTGACACCTCGGCAAACTTCTGCCCCGACTCTTCATGATCAACCTTGAAGTTACCTTAGCAACTTTAGGTTTTCTGTCTTTTCCGCCTAGATTCAGGAGCAGCTACAAGTCGTGTTCTTCCAAGTTGATCTCTTCTCTAGCCTCTGGAACTAACTGCGAAGCCAACCATTCCGAGAAATTACTTCTCGAGAATGAGAAGTTGCGAGTGTACCACTATCTCACGCTCTGATTCCTCTCCATCTGAAATTGCTATAGTGTTGTGGCTGCCGTCCTCTGAATTGTCCAAAGACAAAGATCTTTCAAATTTTGTCATCTGACTTTAATGTTTCTTCAGGAAGAGGTGCTAAACGGAGTGGTTGAGGAGAAAAGACAAATGTTGCCGGATTCAATGGAGGAACGGAAGTATCTTGCTGAGGTGCGGCAGTCGGTGAAGTAGTACTTGATGCTGGAGAAGTCGAAACTAACACCATAGCAATAGAAGTGATCTTCTCCCTCGAATGAGACTTTCTGTGCACTTTAATCTTTTCAGGCCTCCTGCTGCTTTCTCCTTCATGCTTCCTCTTAAGAGAATCTCTGCGTCGAAGTTGCCCGTGATTTGATTCATCAAGGCAATATCCCTTCGTCAACAACCAGTTTGAAGTATTGACCAGAACGGCGGCAGACCTTTCCTCGATCGTATGGCAACCACCTATGCTCTCCTGAAGTACAGCTCTATCTCCTCCCATCCGATGGTATGCATCAAGTAACACAAGCCCATCATCTTTAAGATCCGCAGGTATCCGTGCTAATCCAAAGTCAAACATTTGCCACATTGATAACTGCTGAAATCTTTCTTTCTAACCTCGTACTCGCTTCTGCACTTCATCCAGAAATCTTCCAATGAAGGCACATGCGCGTACTCCTGGGAGATTGTCTTCCTTGCCACTCCAAATGGATCGAAGTTCAGCCGTGCTGGGAAGAACTCTTGCTCGTACTCAGAGAACATTTCCGCTTCAATTCCTCGGGCTTTATGAATACTCTGTAGCTGTAATAGCCCACTGTGATCGGGAAGAAGCCTGTAGACTTGTGCCGTTTCGACTGTAGGTCATGCATCTCCATGAGTTGTCTACTCAACTCCATGATGACCAATCTATCACTTGGATATCTGGGCAACTTAACTGGTTCTCTGAAAAGCCAGTGACCCTGAGGTATGTAAAGTCCGCAAACTGGATGAAGATACTGCCAATCTTGGACACAGCTTCCCAAGCTTCCTTGCTTACCCTGTTGGCCTTTAGGTCGCCGTCCAGCCTGCAAATGAATCCGTAGAAGAATCCATCGTTGACCACCTTGTAATCTTTATCATGCGCGAGCACAGTAAGCTGCAGATAACACTCAAAAATAGGATCCTTGGAAAGCACACCACGTCTATCCAGCTTGGAGAAGATACCTTGTGAAGTCAGCAGCATATACCAAATATGAAGTCATTTTGAAGTTGTAAGTACGCCTCACATTCCGGAGCTGCTCACCGATGTTGTCACTAATGATTTCCAACCAATTGATTATTGAATCTGCTTTGTTGATTTCAATGGTCCTGATGAAAGCATACATCCATGTGCGGAAGTTGTGAGCGTTAGCTTCGCCATTTATCCTGCATAACAATTTGGTAATGTCATCCACCTCTTGTACCAGATTGGATCGTGGAAGAGTTCTCGGGAACTTGGATGGAGATCTGGGCTTCTTCATGTATCTGTTGTTCATTATGCCCACACAGTCAACTTTATGCTTTTCCCATCTGTTGTCGGCATCCTGTATGCTAATAGTAGTCACCACCTATCGTGCTGGAATCTTCAGACAATAATTGATGAACTGTGCATCCAAATTGGATTATTGTCTTCCCCGCAGCATCTCAAACTGATCTAGATAGTGGGTGGTAAGACCTAGCACACTCCATGACGAATTCTGGCAATTGGGTGAATGGAAATGCTGCAGCTCGAATGATTCCACTGCTTTTGACTGCACGCATGAGGGAAGTCTTTCCAGCTCTGGATCTGTCAATCAATTCGGAAAGAGGTTCTGGACCTAGATCTGTATCTCCAATGTCAACAAACTTAGAAGTGATGCATGACTCTGCTGTGCTTTCTTTTTCATCCCGCTTTGCCATGGCCAAATTTGTCTTTGTCTGAGCAATTCTTTTTCTCTTTATTCGGTTGGAATTCTTTACAACCGGTGCAGATCTGGAGATTTCTTCATATTCGGAGGATATGTTCAATGTATTGGACATTGATTTAAGCTCCCTTTCTCTTATAAAAGCACCTGTAATGAATTCTTGCAATTAATTCAAACAAAGATGGCAACCGGAACATGAACACTTGATTTTAATTATAAAAATCTGCATATATCAAGTTTGCTGCCCCAAAATTTGATGTTTTGTTTGCATGCAAAGCAAGCATGAATTTTACCAATTTCACCTGAGCACTTGTACCACTATGCAGACAATTAATCAAACACAAATCAAGCTTCTTCAAACCTAGGCGCCAAACTTTGAAGACTTCCATAGTAAAAACACTTTCTTAAAAAATTCCTCCTTAATTGGGCGCCAAATTTTCCTGGGCTGCACTTCCTTGCTAAAGAATTAATTAATTCATCCTTATGGCAGCCCTTTCTTATATAACATTCACCATTCTATAATTAATAATTGCCTCTCCTATTCCTGGCAATTAATTAATTAATTAACATGCTTTTCTCTTCAATTTGGGCACCTATTTTATGCATGCTCATGGCTGCCATTAAATAAATTAAATTTATTTAATTTTAGCTCTCTACTTCCAGTTCACTTAAGCTTCACAGTGTGCTTTGACCTCATCCATTAAAAATAGGAATTAATTACATCAATTAATACTTAAAAAGTATTATTCCTCTTCAATATGGGTCGCACTTTTTGACATGAAGGGGGCTGCATTAAATAATTTATATTTATTTAATTTTAGAATTCTATTTCTAAATTCCCTTGCCTTTTCTTCTTTGTTGACGGCCAACCATTCTTAAGAGAAACTCTTAAGTAAGATTGCCTTGCGGACGAAGATGGTTAAAGTAGGATTGCCAAACCGAAGAAGAAGAAGAATGATGAAAGTACTTGAGCAATGTATAGCAAAATGGAACAAGAGATGAAAGGAGGTGATATTAAAGTGATAACAAAGAAAAAAAAGGAGTGTGACATGAATGGATGGAGGAACATATGCAAAGTGTAGATGGAGAGTGTAAGGGTAATCCTTAATCGGGATGCCCACGTGGTGGTAGTAATGATGCAAGAGTGTTAAGCGAAAAGGAGCAAAGTGGAAAGACGTTTGTGGTGGTGATTGTCGTTTATTGAAAGAGGAAATGGTGGAGAAGCTTCTACGGCGGTAGGATCGAAGGAAGAAGATATACCTTAACTAAGGTTCTTTGGCTATATGGATGGTTAAGCAAGATTGTCAAACTGAAAGCGGAAAAGTAAAAGAGAAACTCAAGAGAAAAGACAAGTAAGATATATGGCATCGTGCAAGGGGACAAAAAGGTGAGAAGGATGATGTGGAGACAAATGGTGATGAGTGGACATGGAGAGCGAGGAGCAATGGATCAAAGACGGTGTTGAACATGTTGAGAGATAAGGAGCTACAAGATAACGAACTTGCCTTGAGAAGGATCCTCAAGTAGGATTCGCAAACTGCAACGGTGATCAAGTAGAATTCACAAACCGAAAAGTGTATTTGCAAACGCATTCATGGAGATGATGGATAGATATAAAATTCAGTGTGAAATTTGATGTGATTTTTATAAAAGATGATTTGGATGAGATGAATGGAACATAGCTATAGCAAGGGTGTATATGGAAACTATGTTTCGAACTGGATTGGAGATAAACAAGAAAGGGTACCACTCAAGGCATTACACTTGTAGCCAATAGCAGGTGTTAATACATAACCATCGATAGTTATACCAAAAGATCATGAGGGAGATATGGATGAAAGATGCTTATAATCCTAATGTTGACATGACAAAGGGATCGAAGATGTGACTTGTATGCGGGAAGAGGGATCTTCAAATGTGGTGTTCCTTAAGTCTATGCCCCAGCTCTGGGAAAGGGAAAGAACAATAGTAGAAAATTGATCAATGCGGGAAGCTTTCAGAAAATGTTGATAAAAGAAGGTTGTTCAATGCGGAAAACCTTCCAGATGCCATAATAACAGAGTAGCCATCCTTCGAGGGTATGGTCTACTTTATACATAATATGGATGGCAAGAATAATAATAATAGCCGTCCTTCAAGGGATCGGTCTATTTCTTTTTGATTTTTCTTGGATTTTGATTTGTATACTTTTTTTTTTTTTTTGTTTTGCATGAACAACTATCCTTCGAGGGATCAGTCTGTTTTTTATAACTTTGATTTTGCCTTTTGCATACTTGAGTTTGAGCTTCACATGGGGGAGAGCTGGGAATAGCTAAGTAAACCACTTAAGAGGGGATAAGGAATGTACAAGAGACATCCTGGACCCTTCGCATGGCTGCAATAGGAGAACGAGAAGGTAATGGATGTAATGGTTACGGGATCACATCAAAGTAGTGAAGGCGGACCGCATAATTCAGATTATTATAATGATAAATGGAAGGGGCTAAAGATGGCAGAACAATCTAAGGATGTAACTAAGTTCTCATTGGTAGATATGCTAACAATAGATTGGTCACAAGTGTAATGCATTAAGAGGTTCCATTTCTGGTTTACCACCATGAGAGAGAAGACAGTGTAGTTGCAATAAGATGAGATGATAGCTAAGCAGGAAACAAAAACTATGTCCTAAAGGAAACAAACATATGACCATAATGGTGGATTTAGATGAAAATAAATGATGATGCCCCAAGAGAGACATAAACATAGAAGGACAATCATGGCCTCAAATGAGGGCTTGATGAAATAAACAAGATGTCACAAAAGGGACACACATATAGCCACAATGGTGGACTTCAAAACAGATGGTGCCCCATAAGAGACAAATATAGCCACAAAGGTGGACTTGGAGAAAAAGGGGTCCCTTAATAGAGAGACAAACATGGCCTCAAAGGAGGACTTCAATGAAAAGATGATGCCCCAAAAAGAGACATAAATATGGCTCTGATGGTGGACTTAAAATGAGTGAGGATTTGGTCGAAATAGTTTAGATTGGATGAATGTGAAGGAGGTAGGCAAAACAATGTCAAAGAGCGAAGTCCCTTAGAATGAGGGAGTTGTATGCGAAACGAGATGCTCAAGGGCGAGGGAAGATTGTTCCCCCAATGAGTTAAATGTGAAGGAGGTAAAGGATGTCGAAAGAGCTTAGATGAGATTGTTTTAGATTTGGATGGGGTAAATGATCGGAGACCACAAGTGTGCTTAGTAAGATAAGCAGCATTGATGAACAATGGAGGGCATTCCTTAGGAGGAATGACATGGGCTGGATGGATATTAAGGGATGATGTGGATGGAAGGATCATGGGGGATTTGACAGATGGGATATGGATTGGATTCAAGGTAGATGGAGAAGGAACTTTCCCTTGAATGAGGAAATCATCTTTCTCTATAAAATTGTGGACGATTGACCGAAAGGCCTTACAATGTTCGATGTCATGGCCCGGGGTACGATGATAAACACAACTGCAATTAGGATTGAACCATGATGGCTTGGGACCATAGGGATTAAAGGCTTTAATAGGAGGAAGTTTGATGGCAGATGTTCGAGTTAAATGTCGAAAGATATTTGCGTATGACCCCATTGAAGTGTCATGGGGAAGGTAACTCTTGTGGGTTTTGATAGGATGTCTCGACTTGGAGTTAGGAGAAAACGTGGATGTAGATTGGATGTGTGAATTTCGTGTTTTGGAGGACAAATCAAATTTGGTTGAAGGATGATATTGTTTGGATGTGGATTGATTATTGCAAGATGTCATAGATGGAAAAATTGATCCTGAAATAGATATTGTGGCATTGGATTGTTGAGAAGAGGGAAAACCTGAATGTTTCCATGGATGCGCAAGGACCTGCATCGAGATGTTTGCCCCAGCCTTAGACTTCAACCGAGAAGATTTACCTCTAGCAGGATGACAATAATTTCAACCGGAGGATTTGATAGTGGTGGTGTGGTTATCAATGGAGAAACTGTCCTAAAACAAGACGAAGATGTTAATGAAGAGATAGGTGTTTGTATGATGCGATTAATGATATCTATGTGAGATGTGGATTGTTTCGATTTAGGCATGGAAAGAGATGATTTTTTAGAGGGAGAAGGTAAAGCATCTTTATTTGATTTAGGTAGATGTGTTGGTTCGATAGGTGATTGAAGGGTATATTTGATAGGGTTACTGAATCAAGATGGTTGGGTTGGTGTGATAGAAAGATTAGGTAAAGAGTATTGGGATATCTTGGGTGATGTGGCCACGGGCAAGGTTGTCAGGTAGAGTTAGGTGGACTTGTTGGTGTAATAGATATAGGGGTAGCTAGGATAGATAAAGATGTAGGCATTTTGGAATCTATGAAGATGTGAGTGATGTGATAATCGATGGAATAGACCTTATTGGTAAGGGTAATGCAGCAAATGTAGGAGCATTTTCGGACGTATAAGTAAAAGGGATTGGTTGTTTCATAAATGTTTCGAGGGGTAAGAATGATATTTTTGATAAAGGGGTTGATGTCGAAGGTAGGGTTGCGAGGGTACATGTAGGAGAACGAGTTTAGTTGGGGTGGTTGTGGCAATGTAAGTGTAGTAACAGTGTATTTGAGGCGAGATATGGGAGAAGAAATAGATGGGAGAGATGTAGGGATATGTGTGGATATGAGTGGGGCCGAAATAAATGCTAAGGATGAATCTAATGTGATAGATTGGGGTGTGTTTGAAGTGGCGGAAATGGATGATATAGTTGAATTTGATGTGGATGTGGCAAGGACAGGAGTAGGTGCAGGTTCAGCACAAGTAGTAAAAGTTGATGTAGGTGTGACAGGCTCTAAATAAGAGGTGGGAATAATGTCCACTGTGGGAACATGTGGAGTTGGTGATAAGATGGGATCTTGATTGACAGTGTCAACCATACAAGCGTTTGATAGTTGAGATGTAAAGGGAGTGGCTTGAGTTGTTGGTGGTTGATTAGTTTGTGCAGTGGAGGTATCAATTTGGATATCCCCTTGATTTACAAGTTGTTGGACACGATCTTTGAAGGAACGACATCTCTCAAATGACCTTTGACTCGATATTTACAAAATTGGGCCTCGTGATACCAAATAGGATTGGCTTGCGAGTTGTCTACGAGTCGTATGGGAGGCAGTTGGATAGAGTTTACGCTCATCAACTTATCAAATACAAAACTGTATGATTCTCCTAAAGGAGTGCAGTTGGTTGTTGATTGAAGAGATCGTTGTTGAGACCATGTGCTTGGTGTAGATGGGGATGAGGGTTGATGAACACGGTGTCGTCCACAACCATTATGTGTGAATGGTTTGGCGGATTCAATTTTTGGTTTAATTGAACTTAGTTGAAGATGACCACCTTTCAATGGCACGGGTTTCAAGCTTACAAGCCATTGTGAAAGCTTCCTCAAAGGTTTAGAATGATTGGATCTGCAAAGTGGATGACATATGTTTGGCACACGAACGCGAGAATAAATCGATGAGTTCTGCTTGTGTGGATAGTGAAGGATAGTTGGTTTATAACATCATGCCACCGCGCGTCAAAGTCGGCGATGGGCTCGTCTTTCATCTTGTTGAATGGTATATAGATCAGCGATAGTGGTTTTGCGTGTGATATGGATAGAAAAGTGTTCTAAGAACAACTGTGCAAGTTGAGTGAAAGAGAATAAGGAATGTCGGTGGGATCTTTGTTGTACCAGTCAACCCAAGACCGAGACAATGGGGAAGTGCGAGGAAGTAAATCATGATCATGTGCAATAAGACAACATGCGTGTTTAAATGCGAAGAGATGTTGTTGGGGATTTTCTTTATTGTTGAACTTATTAAATGCAGTAAGTTTCAACGAGGAGGATAGGGTTTGATTGGGCCGATGATGAATCGGTTCGTTACAGATTTGTTCATAGGATAAGGTGTTCTTGGGTGTCAAGGTAAGGGTTTCTAAACTGGCCAACCGATTCATTAAGGCATGAATTGAATCACTCGAGGTGTTGTAAGGTTGAGATTGGATTGGTTGTGTGGTTTGAAAAGTAGTTTGATGAGGCGAATGATAAATTTGTGGGTGTGTGGGTAGTTGAGGAAGCGTCTGATAAGGTGGTTGATAAGTTTGTGGATAGGATGTTTGCGGAATGGTTTGATAAGACAATTGATTAATTTGTGGATATGTAGGTGTTTGGGGAGCTTCTTGGCAAAGACTAACATGTGTCACAAGTTGGGATTGCTGCATAAGTTGGTGTTGAGCAATAGGGGCATGACAATAAGTGGGGATATGTGTGTTAAGAATTGGAGGCGGTTGGATATGTGTGTTAATGGAATTGTCAAAATGGGATGTGGGTGGAATGCGATCCACTAATTTTGGAGATTAGGAGGATTGAGAGATTATAGGATATTTTTGAAGTAAGAAGTCATATATGGGGTTAGGAGGAGATTCGAGTGTATCTAGAGGCGTAGGAGATGGTGGTGCAATCGATTTAGGAAGACCCGGCTTGACGAGGGATACGAGGTTGGTCAAGGTAGGGAGAATTTTGTATGACATGGTTCTCATGAGGTGAGACCATGGAGACTGGAGATTGGCTGACCGACGACGTGGTTTTGAGTTTAGAATCTTGTTGGGTGAGATCGTCAAAAGAAGTAATATCATTGGATAGAGCAGATTGTTTGTTTGTCTCGATTCGAGAGAGAGCGACAATAGGTGTGAAGTAGAAACATCTCATTTATGTATGTTGACAAACAAATCAAGCAGATTTTTTTTAGCCTCATGATTAATTTAGAGGATGTGAACAGAAAAGAAAAGTAAGTAATGAAGGTGCCTAAAGGAGTCTAAAGCTGGTTTCAGGCAATTATGGATTGGGAGATGTCTGAGATGGTTGCCTGTTGGGTGTTTAAGTCCCAATCAGTTAACCAGGTGAGAAGAATGTTTTGATGTGTTAATTATGTTTTTGCAGTCTCAGGCAGTGTGTGATAAGTGAAATGCAGAGAGTTAAATTCTTTACTTAAGCTATGTGATTAGGCAGGATGTAGAAGGTTCGTTTTAGACCAAAATGAAATGTGACGTTCGATGTATATAGACACTCAGGAAAGGGAAAGTTCGATGCAGAAAAGAGAAAATAGAGAAAAATGAGAAATACCTGGAGAATCACTTATCCTGGTTATTTAAGTGCATGTGATAGTGATGTATTTTGAAAGCGTCAGTTAGTGGCCCGAAACGCCCGGGTACCCTAAAATGGCACCGTTTACAATCTCGGACAGGGTCGGTGAAAGGAGATTGGTGGCGTGTTTATGTTTCAATGGTTATCTTTGATAGCACAATGTTGTTGTCTCGAGTTTTTATAATTCACCTACAAAATCGAAGAACACAATTAGTCGTTTTAGTTGGAAAATAAGATAAAGAAATGGAAAGATCGTAAATTTGTTGAACTCGGCGAAACACGCAAACTCGTGCAAAAAAAACTCGCCGTCTGGCTGGTAAAACGTGGAAACGCGGATTTCAAAGGCAAAAAACATTGTTTTTACGGTTTTGGCTCTTTTTAAGGCCCTCTACTCCCTCATTGTCACTCACACAACCATTTAAGCTTGCATTGCTTGTGTTGAGTGGATTTTGGAGCGAATTCGAGGAGAGAATTTGGAGATTTGCATTTGGAGGTAGGGTTTTTTTTTTTAAATTCTTTGAAGTTTTTCCAAATTTTGTGTATATTATTTAGGTTTTATAGATTCCTATTGTGATTCTAAATACATGTAATGTAAAATCAAATGCTTGTAATTTTTTTATACTCATTTGCAGCCAGAGGTATGTATTTTTTTTTTTTAACGCAAATTCATTGTAAATTAGTTAAATTTTATGTATGTGTATTGTAATCGATTCGTTGTGTAATTCTAAATACATGTAATGTAAAATCGAATGCTTGTAATTTTTTTATACTCATTTGCAACCAGAGGTATGTATTTTTTTTAAACGCAAATTCATTGTAAATTAGTTAAATTTTATGTATGTGTATTGTAATCGATTCGTTGTGTAATTCTAAATACATGTAATGTAAAATTGAATGCTTGTAATGTATTTTTTTTATTTACGCAAATTTGTTATTCAAGCACGTTTTGTTTTTAAAATTAAATTAAGTTTACGTTTTCTAATTTTTTAAATGTGCATTGTGTTGCAGATTAGAGCTTAACAATGGCATCAGGCTCGGCATCAGGTTCGGCATTCAATCACTAAGAGGACCGTTCCTCCAATGCCCATTCCATAGCATGGAAGTATGTCTGTACGTGGAACTTGTGCGGGCGAAATTTTTTGCACTTTCTGTAACAAGAAAATGAATGGAGGCATCAATCGTTTGAAATATCACCTTTCAACTATTCCTTGCCGAGATGTTACAGTTTGCCCCAACGTGTCGGAAGAGGCAAAGCGAGAGATTAGAGCAGAGCTGGTAGAGTTAGAGGAGAAGAAACTAGAGAACGCAAGGCTGAAGGCAGCCATAGCACAAGCTATTAGACCTGGGGCTGCAATGGAAGAGGATTTAGACGATGATGCGGCAACAATTGTGGGCTCTACTCATGGTCCACGCATACGAAGAGGAAGAGCCGGAAGAGGCACATCTTCATCGAGTTCGAGCAAAGGCATACCGAGTTTTTTTGTGGCAAGGAACACACCTGGAGCACAACCTTCATTGGAAGGTACAGTCTGGAACAAAGATATGCACGAGGAAGTGGATAAAGCTTGTGCAAATTTTTGGTACTACAACAACTTGCATTCAATGTGGCAAAGAGCCCATACTGGGAGTACTTGGTGACAACGCGATAGTGAATGCGGGAAAGGGTACAAGGCACCCTCTCCAAAAGATTTGAGTGGGAAATTACTTGAGGGTGCAATTGCAGATGCCACTACCATGCTAGAAGAGCACAAGAAACAATGGAAAAAATTCGGATGCACCATTCTTTCAAATGGGTGGACGGATGGAAGGAACCGCACCCTTTAAATTTTTAAAGAGACTTCAAACGGTGAGATGGTGTTTTTAAAATCTATTGATGCCTCTAACATAATAAAAATGCAGAAAATTTGAGTGTTATGTTAGAGACAAATTGTAGATAGAGGTTGGTGTACGTAATGTTGTGCAAGTTGTCACGCATAATGCAAAGAAAGATATGTGGCGGCTGGAGACTATCGCAGAGAGACATCCATCACTCTTTTGGACTCCTTGTGCAGCTCATTGCATTGACCTTCTTTTGGAGGACATAGGCAAAATTGATTGGGTGAGGCCGGTTGTAGAAGATGCAAGATCTATAACGAAGTACATATACAATCACCCTTGGGTTCTGAGCTTGATGAGAGTACACACAAAGGGGAAAGAACTTGTTCGAGCCGGTGTCACAAGGTTTGCAACTAACTTCTTGACGTTGCAAAGTATTTCTAGTTTGTTGACACCTTTGAAACAAATGTTTGTGAGTCAAGCATGGCTAGACTCACAATATTCAAAGAAAGTTGATGGAGAGAGGGTTGCAAAGATAGTTTTTGATGATATCTTTGCAAAGAGAGCTATAGAGATCATCAAGGTAATTTCAAACTTCGATTTATATTTCATTCCTTTATTTTAATTTGTTAAATTATAAATATTAAATATATTGTTCTACTTTTCACTTTTTTATTTCATTTCTAATATGTATTGTAAGTTTGCAATCTTACATTTTAATTTGTGTGTAGGTGTCAGAGCCGTTGGTGAGAGTTTTGTGTTTGGTTGATGGGGAGCAAAACCCCATGGGGTTTGTATATGAGGCCATGGATAGGGCCAAAGAGTCTATCCAAAACTATTACAGGGGGGATATCGTCAGATATGGTCCCTTTTGGGAGATTATTGATCGGAGGTGGAACAATCAACTCCACCAACCTATTCATGCAACGGGGTACTACCTCAACCCCAAGTATTTCTACTCTGACAACTTCACAGATGTGAACGGAGAGGTTATGGAGGGCCTTTCAACATGTATTGAGAGGATGATACCGATGTTGAGACGAGGGACCTCGTCATTTTAGAGCTGCAGAGTTACAAACATGGTAGGGGGAGACTCTTTTCTTCGGTGCTAGCTATTCGAGGGAGAACCACACAGTCACCAGGTAATAAAAATTAGAATGTTTACCAAGTTACTTATTAGTTACATATTTGATTTTATTAATTAATTATAAATTTTTGATTATCTTGTTTGTAGGTTCTTGGTGGGAGGATTGGGGAGGGAATACCCCAAATCTTCAAAAGTTAGCCCTCATAATTCTATCTCAACCTTGTAGCGCTTCTGGATGTGAACGCAACTGGAGTTTGTTTGAGGCCATTCACACGAAGAAGCGCAACAAGTTGACTCAAAAAAGGCTCAACGACTTGGTTTTTGTGCAATACAATCTCCGGCTTCGCACAAAAAAAGTTGAGGCCACATCAGAGGAGCTCATTGATTTGGATGAGATAGATCCATACAGTGAGTGGACTGGGCAAGAAGAGGAAAACCCTGCATTCACAGCGGACGAGATTGCTTCTTTTGAGAGGGAGGCTATGGAGGGAGAAGCACTAGCAGGACTCCGAGGAGATATTGGATTGGATGACATCTTTGGAGGTGATCTCCAACATGCAACAGAGGAGCCACCAACACCACCATCTAGTTCCATGATCGAGCCAAATTCGCAGCCTTCAGAGGAGCGTGGAGACGCAACCGAGTGTGGGGACTAGTAGAGGCACTAGACCCTCTCCCCAATTTTTCTCTAGATTGGGGAAGAGGAAAATGTAATTTATTACATATTGTAACTTGCATAGATATGAAATTTATGATGATATTTTTCAATGTCAATCATCATAAATTCATATTACTTATCAGCCGGTTGTCGTATTCGCATGATGATGCGATTTTGTATTGTATTTGTATTCAAATCTAATAGAAAACACTTCTCCAACATTTTATGGGCTCATTTGATACATTTTGTAGCTATGTGTTGCTTAAAATTTATGTTTTTTAAAGAAATTTGAGTATTTTTTAAGTTGTTGAGTATTCCCGAGTATTGGCCGAATATTGCGAGTTTTTGGCGAGTTTTTTTTTTTTGGGGTCTGGCGAGTTTTTGGTTTTGGCGAGTTTTCCTACTATGTATCAAACTAAGGCCTAATGAGTTGTGAACGAAGATCTGGTGAAAGTGACCATATGATAAAAAGAAAGAATAGAAACGACCAAACGGTGGTTAATACTTTATTAAAGTTGATATAAATATAAGCACAAAACCTATTATCAACTTGATAACATGAGTTAATGAAATGAGGAGCATACGACAAATTATGTAAGGACATCGAGCTATTTATGGATTAAAGAGAAAAGTAATAATAAAACTTATCTAAACAATGGATCAAATTAAAATGCGCTAAATAACAATAATAACGATTGTTGATCTATTTTGTTGATTTTAATTTAATCTATGACGAAGGATGATAATAACACAAAATGTTTTGATTGTCGATTTTTTTAATTATTATTTGTTTTGTTTTTTTTTGTTCGATGTCAAGAGGAAAGAAGCTTTGGATTATACCTTGAAAGTAATTTTAGCGCTTCGTTGAATACACACTCTATGTTGATTCCCTCATAACATATTGTCATATATAAATGGTTGAAGATCATTGGGAATCATAGGTTCATGTCTCGAAAATGGGAGTTTGATGCATTGAGGGTGGGGAGTTGAGTGACTTGGGGTAGGCAGGTCGTAGGAGATGAGCTCGGAGAGCTCAGAGAGAATCGACCAAAATGATCTAAAGGGATGTGATAAGGCACAGCCATGAGATTTTGTGTGGTCGCCAAATATTAAAAGGATTATTCACTTTATATGCCCACGGATGTGGGACAAGAAACTAGACCTTGCACCGAACCAAGCACTAAGAAACATTCCACGTGGGAGAATGGGGGAGCTTTATCAATGGTGGATCAATTCAAATCGATGGCGATCGAATCTCACTTTATGTAAGGTGAATGCGTGGTGGTCATACTGCACATGGATGTGGCTTTTCACATGTACGATGTCAAAAAGATAATCATAGAAAAACAAAAATGTGAAATATATAATTGGCTACCACAGTCTCCTTTTTTATGATTTTGTATCATTTAAAAGCTTGTTCCAAAATATTGCGAGCCATATGAATTCGATCCATGCTGCAATCACTCTGTCCAAGTTGTGTGAATTTGATATGGAATTGAAAATAGTTGGACACATCAAGCATCGGGATACTGCGAACCAATATTGAAGAATAGTAATCTCACAGTATCTTACTTATGAATGATATTTTAGATCTTTGAGAGTAAATGACCTAAACAGAATCCAAAAATTTAATCTTCTTGCTTTGTTTTGTAAGGTTCATAATGAAAGTGTGCGCTTAGGCTGGATCGGAAGAGTGCTTTCGGGGAGTTGGGAGGAGCTGTGGGAGCCGAGGCGTTAAGTGGGAAGGGGCGTGGGAAGGAGTGTGGTGGTGGTAATGTTTACATGCATGGTAAAATATAGCATGAGGCGAGGAAGAATGGATGTGTGGGAGTGCTCATCTACATCAAGAGAAGGGAATTGAAGTTGGGAACAGGTTCGGATGGCCGAGTGGCCGAGGAGAGGAGAGGAGAGCTAGGTGAGGGAAACGGTGAGTTTGGAGTGGTGTGGAGATGGTATTGGGAGATGGGAAACTCGAGTGGTGCGTGTAGGGAGTCATTTTGAAGCTGGATGGGAGACGAGGCGGTCAATTGCGGGAAGAATCTCAATTTGTGGTGGGAGGCAATCACAATAGAAGGTGGAGTGGAGGACTCAATGGGGAGTCATGGGGAGAGAAAACGGTGGAAGGGAGATGGAGTAGTGAGTGGCTGAGCGGAGGGAATGAGTGGGTGGAGTCGGAATGGAAGGGTAGGTCTGAGAGGAGAGAAGTGATGTTTATTCAAGAGTCCTTCATATGAGGATGGGAGAGCTCGGGTAAGGCAGAGGTTACTTCCTAGGCATTAGACACAAGGTATTTAATTGTGAGTGGGTAGGAATAACAAGTTCGGCGATGAGGATGGAGTCGATTTCTAGGAAGGGAGAGGTAAAAAATGGCGGTGAAATTCAAGAGAGATGGGAGTTTATAAGGTAAAGTGAATTTGGGTGATAGGTAGGGGAAATTAGGATTCTAATTAAGTTTTTTTATATATATTTTAAGTACAAATTACATTCATTTATTTATATATTATTATTAATTAATTGTTTTATATCAAACAACAATAAAACTATTGAAAATTATAAACTACCAAACAAAAAACTTTTTCCACTAACTAAACCACGTACCTTTGTATGACGAGAAAGATTCGAAAAAGTTACGTCACCTTCTACAAAGATACTACTAAATCCCATGAAATGTATGTAAGTCAGAAAAACGAATCTTGTATTATATATAATGTGACGACAACTCTTGTGAGTAAGGTTACTTTCCTGGATTCATTTCCCATGCGGGTGGATTTTATACTAAAACAAAAGAGCACGTACCTCTCCAGTGATTTCAACGAGTGACCGTAGAATTGTCATGAAAACAACAAATACTAAGATATTGCAAAAACAAGTTAGAAAAGATGAGTAAAATAACAAATCAAAAACTCGAGATCTAGGATCTGGTCCCATCGGGGATCTCCAAATGTTGATCTGCAAAACTTGTTCTTCACGCTAGGGTGAACACCAGATGCTCAATTTCACTTAATAATCTTACAATGATAGAGGGCTTAGGACCTCGAGATGCTTGATATGGATTAATCTTCGCAAATAAATAGATCTGTGAGAAAGAAGATAGAGTCTGCCTGAATTTAAACAGATAAGATGAGATAACGAATATGCAGTGGGATTTTCATTCCATGTTACGAATCCGAAAGCGTTAACTTCCTCGGTGGCTATCAACCCCGTGTTCACAAGAAAATAATGAATATCCAACGATAAGATGACATGCCAAAACTACAGAGATTTGCAATATGTTGAATAAATAATATAAATATGATACCAAACCAGTGTTTCGATATAACAACAAATTGATCGTTAGAGTGACAATATGAGACCGATAGAGCTTCGCCTCCAAACACTCCACAATATGATTCAAAGCTTCACAAACAATTTTGACAAAATATTATGAATTTTAAGCTTGAGAATTTCAAGAATTTTCTACCTCCTCCGAGGGGAGAAAGAGTTCTATTTATAACTTGAATTGGGATTAAAATAAAGGATTAACAAATAATTATAATTTGCAAAATAAATCTTGATTAAGAGGACATGATGAAGAGTTGATTTGATGGTGGGGTTCATGATGTGAGAAAAGGAAAATGTGTGATGTGGAGTGGGGACATGGTTAGGTGTAATAGTGAAGTCATGTGCTCACTTTACACTATTGATTTTTGGATTTGTTGTCGGATAGGGAGATTTTTGAATTATTGACTTCATGGGTGGGGTTAATAATTTAATAATTTGAGGGAATTGAATTTTTAGGTGGGAATTGATTTTGACTTAAGTGGGGAACATGTGGGGTTGTTGATTTGTATATATATTTTTGAATTATTTAATTATTAAATAGGATGATATGACTTATTAAAAAAATAAATTATTTAGCATAATATAGTTTTGGCATGTAATAAGAGATTAATTAAGTTATAAGATTAATTAACTGAATATGAATTGTCGGTGGGAGACTTCTCTTTGAGTAAATCAATTCTTTGAAAGGAGACCAAAACACGAGGTGATTCCTAGAAATTTGGTGTTTACAATTACATATTATTTGAATTCCAAATATTATATATATTCAAATTTATTCTGTGAATTCTAGTGGTACGACTTGCATTAGAATTGGAATAATTAATTGTATGTGGCAAATAATATCATAAATCTGCTCCTAAATAGGTCGCTTTGACATTAGAAGGCTTATTTTACAGTTTGCACGCAAACCTGGAGACATTTTCATGCAAATCAAACCCATTTCCCAAGGTTGTGTTTTCCCAGAAATTCCAGTTTATAACAGCAATACGATTTGGGCTAAAATCACTTTGATTTGGTCTGAAATCAATTGCATAGTATTTGATATTTATTAATAATTGTTTAATAATCATTGTTGGAGAATTTGGGCACATTTTCTCATGAAATAACTCTACTGCAATTTTATACCAGAACTCTGATTTTTTGTCTAAGTCCCAATAGGATTTTGTGTACTCTTTCTCCTATTGAAAAAATTGGAGCACCTCAAGGTTGTGGGTAACCTATGTCCGAGGTGAACTTCCACAGAGGGTTGGTTCCCTTGTGAATCACCTAAAAACGAAAAAAATTGACAAGGAAAAGGGAAAAGGAATGCAGGAAATGGGAAATAGGGGTGATTTACCAATAATTTAACACATGCATGTAGCTTTACACAAGAAATCAAAGATCCACACACCCGCTCAACTCTAAGCTATTTTGCATAATAAATTCAAGGGTTTAGGAGAAAAGGACAGCGGTAGAGAGAGTAAATTTCATACTAAGGCAAACAAGTATCCTATCAAACACAATGAAAATCGAAACCAACAATAAGAGAGGGCAAAAATGGAGCTTTTATTCGTAGGGTGCAAGTACAAGGCTATCACAAAGCACATCAGCCCAAAGTGTGTCTAATGATTCAATAATACAAAATTGAGCCTACATAGGCTGCTTCTTTGCATGTTTTTGTAATGTCCCCATTTCTGAAGACCCTTAGCCTATACGTCCCCGTGGGCTTCGGGATGTGCAAGGGGAACATTTTTATTAAATAATTAAATATTATTGCCTGGAGCAATAATTATTTAATTATTTAATTATGAAGATTATTTAATTTAATTCCCAAAATATAAAAATTAAATGGGGAATTAATTAAATAAACATTTAGGTGGCTTTTATTGTTAAAATCACCCTTTGAAAAGGGGACGCCACACCTAGGGAGAACAAACTGCTTTTATTTAATATTTTCCTTCTCCTAGGGTTTTCGAATTTTGTGCCTCCTTACTTATAAAAGGAGTGCTAGGGTCATTATTATTATTATGTTATGATGAACTTATTTTGATACTCCATGCTTGGAGTTGGGATGCATGCCCATTGAAGCTCTCTCTCTCTCTCTCTCTCTTGTGTGTGGGAGGTTGTAGTGAGTTGGTTTTCTTTTGGCATCAATTGAAGAACTTATTATTATCTTTGGCAAATCTGCATCTTACTACTGTAGCTAAGTCACTGTAGCAGCCGGTTTGTAATAAAAAAATAAGTGATTTTGGAGTTCCTTTTGCAAGTCAACTTGTTGGTATATGTTGAATTCCAGTTTTGGCAACTTCTTCCATGGTGATTGTGGACTGTTTTGCATGCTCCATTTAGTATGGATTGATCAAGTTTATTGCATTATATTATTTCCTTTGGCAGCGATTTGTTTTGGGCATTAATTGGCAAGGTAAATCTTATAAATAAGGTCTGGTTTTCTATTAATGAAATCTGCCATTTCTTCCATCAAACAGCGACTCCATTATGGGTGAATGTTAGTTATTTGTTACATGTTTTGACCCTCACATAAGCAGCGAACTGTTACTGCATTTTTAACAAGCCCTAGCGACTTGTAATTGCATGATCCGTTAGTGGTTTTAGGACTTCCCAAGGCAGTGACCTGGGTTTAGTTACTGGATAAAATATTGCAGGCTTTTTGACAAAGAAAACCCTTGTTCTGAGTCTGTATACCTTCTATAAATCAGCGACCTAATTATTGTGTGCAAATGCTTGTATTGGCAGCGAATTATAGCTCTTCTTGTGACTGAAATATTCCAGTGCTTGGCGATTTGTCTGAGGCTCATATTGTGTGAAGAATATATATTTTGGGCCAGCGATTCTTATCTGTTTGCAGATCCTCTTGTGGCTGGGAGATTGTATATAAATATGGCATGATTCAATGGTGTTGCGAGTCTCTTTTGGCAGTAAACTGGACAAAAGGTACTTGGTATGATTTATGAATTGTTTGATTGACTTTTCAGCGATCCACATCTGAAGTTGGATCAGATTTATATAGATATATTCAGTAATTTGTATTGGTGGATTTAGATCTGATTTGGAGGTCATTTGCAGCTGTGTTGGGTCTTCATATTTATTGGAAAAAGAAAACTGATTTCTGAGTATGTTTGTAGTTTTTAATAATCTTCAGGGGCAGCAGTGTTGATAACAGGGGTTAGCATTGGAAGTTTAGATCTGATTTGTATGAGGATTAATTGTTAACTAATCAGTAAAGGCCATTAAACCCTTGTCCTCGGGTTTATTGAGTCATCTATTTGATTGGTTCAAGTAGTTTTGACTGAGTCTTGCTAATTGCATTTCATTGGAGTAGTGAAGGGTTGTTGATTTACATATTTTCTATTGATCCCAGAAGTGGGATATTACATTTTTTTATTTATTTCCCAACCCCTGTAGCGCATGAGTAGCATGTCTTATTTTTATTAATTTTTCCTCCATCCTTAGCGCCAAGCATCAAAATAGACTGCTGCATGCTTTGATTTTAATTAAATCGATCCTTCCAATCCTTGGCGCCAACTTTATGTAACAGCAGTTTGAATTATTTAATAAAAGCACTTCTCCTCTTTGGTGCCAACTCCCAAAACAGACCAGCTGCATGCTAATTTTATCCAAACCTATCTTTATCCATCCTTGGCGCATGGGCAAGACTCTAAAAATAGAACAAGAGTTTGCTTTTCAATTATCCATTCATGCACTTCATCCAAACTCCTAAAAATAGAACTGGAACTCCTATTTTAATCTCTTCCATGCACCTCTTTTCCTTGTTCTTCCTTTGGCGCATGGGGCTGCTATTTTTAGCCAATTTCATTCTATGCTTGGCGCCAAAGATAAACTGAACTGCAGCTTTCTTATTTTTAATTCTTTCTATTCTTATTCTCTTCCATGGTGCTAAGTGTGGATCAGCAGTCTTGCTTTTATTTATTTAATCATACACCTCCTTGGCGTCAAAAATAAGAACAGCAGACAACAGCTCTTTTTGTTTATTTTATTCATCCATGCATGGGGCTGTTTTGACTTTATTTCTTTCCATGCATCTATTCTTTGGCGCCAACCTTAGAAGGTGGTGAAAATATGGTAACAGGTACTTAGATTTGGGTATAAATATGACGCTATCATTTGTCTTTGAGCTCAATACCGAGCTTTATAATAGTAGGACCTGTGATTATCGCTAATCCTTTTTATTAAAAACAATCTATCGATTAACATTAAGAAGATTTGTGGTGGGAATAGTGGGGCCATTAATTTAATGGTTGTGGGCTGATTCAGTTACCTAGGGAGCGATTTCTTTTGGGAATGCATATTGACCTCACAATTTGCCTCTCTTCTTTGTGATACTGTGGTTTTGTGTGGTTTATGTCCCATCTAGGCTCCACCTCAATGGTGTGAACTTTTGAATTGCTGTGTAAACATGCTTTTGCCATTGAATCTTCTCTCAATTATGTCCAAGACTTCTAGATGACCATTGAATCTTCTCTAAACTGCTTCCTAGATGCAGCATCCCTAATTTCAACCTAGATGGAACTTTTTTAAAGGCTATAAAAAGCAGAGCCTTCATTTCTCTAGATTAATATTCATCCCAACTTCCAAGATCCTTTTGCCAACAGTGTTAATGCAAATTGAATATATGTTTGAACTCATGAAGTTCTAAGAAATGAGAGATTTTGTACTTGTTCGAGAAAATCTAATGATTGAAAATACCTTATCAGGGGGTCCACGGAAGGTCAAGGGAGTTAACTGGAGCCAGGATTGAACTTTGTTTCAATGTTGGAGAGATGGGTGTACTGGGTGAGTAGTATTTACTATTAATTATAAAGTATGGATTGTTGTTAAGACACGTGTTTGTATTATTCTTGTTATCCACAAGATATTTTGTTTATGAAGAGCACGGGAATTGTAATAAGGATTTTACACTGCTTTCAGGTACCCACTTATTGATGCTAATATGAAGGAATTAACAGTGACTGGTTTTATGTCGAATAGAGGCCGTCAAGTATGTAATTTTAGTGTTGAATGTTTCTATCCGCACTTCTATTTTAAGCTGCATATTCATTTGTGGCTACTACATTTTAAATGAATAATTCCATATATGAAAATTTATAGGGTTTCATACAGTTCATGTTGTTTAAGTAGGCTTTTTTCTGATTTTCTAAGAGTTACACAGATTGTATGTTCATTTTTGGTGAGGGATATGGGTCTGGACTGGCGAATGGGAGCAGAATGGTTTGAGACATGTCTGCTAGATTATGATCCATGCTCCAACTATGGCAACTGGAAATATGGTGCAGGCAAGGTCTTCTTTTTGTGAATTTTTTTCTTCTTGGCATTAGATTCTGAAACTTTTCTCTTCACCTCCTTTAGCACAGAAAAGGAAGCAATCATGGTTACAAAGTTCTACTTGATGAATGTTCTTAATGACATTTTCATTGGCATACTGTTTCTCTTGTACTGTTTTTAATCTAGTTCAGTTAGCTGAAACTCAGAACTAAATAGCTTATCATCAGTCTCTGATATCTAATCTCAGTAACTGGCTATCTACTTGCAATTTAATAAACTTCCATTGCACCAACCCTTGCTAAAAATTTCTAGCTTTGCCAATGCATATTATCTTTTACCGATGACAATACCCACAACTACCTCTTTTGAAACAGGTGTTGGAAATGATCCAAGGGAGGACAGATATTTTAGCATCCCAAAACAGGTTGGCAACCATAAATTAGTTTTCATTGAATTCACTATTTGAAGCTACACAAAACAATTTTCCATGGCCCAGGAAGTGTAACAGAAAATAATTATTCTAAGAAGGGAATTATCTGACAGGCACAAAGTTATGATCCGGACGGTGAATATGTTGCATACTGGTTACCAGAGATTGCAAAATTACCAAAAGCAATGCGCCATTTTCCTGGAAAGGCTTATATTGCACCAGTAGTGCCTTTGAAATATCCTAATACTGGGAGAAGTTATGGCCAGAGAAAAGGACACTTGGAGGATAACCGGCATGATTTTGGCAGACTTGTGATTGGAAAGACTGCAGAGAAAACAGTCGAGACGCCAGAAGATGATTAAACTGGTCTATAGTGGGAGTAAACTTTACTGTTGGCCCGATTTGTCTTCTATCTTATACTTACAAACTATGCCTCATTTGTTAAAGAGAAGAGAATATGTGTTATGATACGATGGTCAATTTTGAGTATCCTTTGTATTTTTAATTCATTCAATAGGATGTTGCATACCGTGTCTGTTTTATCTTAATGGGGCTGTGCTTCATTTACCAATAAATTTTGATATTAAATAAATTTCAATAGTGCACACTTTGTAAAGGATTTGTCTTAGAATATTCTTTTCAGTATGAAACTGGATTGCATTGCAATTTAATAATTACGAGGTCCACGAGATGTAATGCATATAGGAATCCCCATGGAACTCTATTAGGGCAAGGTTTGAACATGAGATTTTTGCCTCCCGATAAGGAATCTCAATGAATCAGTTCATGAAGTAAAGAAGTGACACAAAAATGACAATTTATGTATCTTCAAGATCTATTTATATTATTCATTTATGTCAAACTTTTCTTGCTCTGTCAATGTATCTTAAGATTTTATACGTGTATCTATATATGGTTTGAGTTTTTTAAATTGGTTTTTATATTTGGGGCGACTAACTTTCACATATCGGGGTTGTCCACATGTAGCTGAGTCTGCCCAGTGTCATGCAATTCACCTATATTATTTGGGAAACAAGTCTTTCAATAGGTCTATCTTGTTGCATGTGTTATAGATATAGGAGCATCCCTGCCACAACCACAGGATCCTGCATGTTTAAGCTCATTTAAAAGGTCTCATAATGGCAACATCACACCAAGTGGGAGATCATCTTTGGCCATTTCAGAAAAATGACCATGTGGACAATCACTATGTGGTCTAGCAAGAGTGACACCTTGTGAAAAACATGAAACTTAAAGCGACCATAACGCTGTTATAGAGACTCAAAATTGGGTGTTATTTTTTGAAATCACATAATTTTTGAGCAAGATATAGTAGTGTCATTATAATCCCAATGGTTTGTGGTCTTGTGCGGACAACACCATCTTTAAGTTGACCTTGGGGTCTGGTGACTTTGGTATTTTGCAGGGACCATAACATTGTCATACAGATTCAAAATTAAGTGCTTTTTTTAGTCTCTTTTTTTTAGATGAAAGTAATGATGCCTTCATATCTGTATTGTGTTTGATCTTGCAATGGCAACACCATGTTGAGGTCCACCTCATGGTATAGTGAAAACGATACTATGTAGGGCTCAGATTGTTGTCTAGCTAGTAAGACAACATGTGGCCAGCTAAGTGACTATATTGTGGTATCACAATAGAGATACCATGTGTGAATTCCTAAGTGTGAGAATTTTAGAACATATCATGGTAATACTAATAATCCTACCATGCATCATCCACCATGTACCCTTCACAAGAGCCCTTTTATGCAAGCTGTGACAAGCTAATCTCTAGTGTTGATGGTTGAATGCATGTCTGGATGTCAATTTGGACATGTAGCTCAATTCATCTTTATGTAGTAGATGGCTTGGGTTTCATCCCAAAGTTTAAGATCTTGTAACAGCTGGAAGGTGAATCATCTCATCCGCCCTATCAGTTTTTCTTCCCTATATTAATGGTTTTTTGCAATTCAGAAGAGCAAAGCTGGAAATGTGAGGAAAGCTCGCAAGGAAGTGAGTAAGTCCAGCATACAAGAGTTATTACAAGAAATTTGAGAAATCAAGCTAGGTGTAGAGTGACTCTTAATTTGAATTAGAAATTGGAAGTGTGGTTGTTTTTGAAAAAAATTGAGTGAATTTTTGCTTCCATATTTAGGTATGTGCACTCTAACATGTATGGGGGTTCATTGACCCTTGACCATGACATTAGTTGGGCAGGCTGGTGAGCGATATTTAGCTTCAAATCTTTTAGCAGGAGGGCACTAAGTACTTGATTTGTGGTGATTCTCATTTAGGGTTTATTTAATTAGACATTTTATTAGTCCATGCCTTCGACATGAGACTATTGGTTTTGCTTTTTTCAACTAGTTGCACCACACTTGTGCCAAAAACTTCGTTAACTAAAGGTTTTCTATTAATGAATTTCTAAAACTTAATATTTTGGTAAAATTTTCATATAGAATTTTTACATGGTTGCCTAGTCAGGCTTGCATTTATATGTAGCTATTTTTAATTTAATTTGCTCTAGCAGCCATGAATAGTAAAAAAATTCTACAGTCCCCTATAATTTTGAAGGGGTGATTATTTGTTGATGCATGTTACTAATAATTTATTAATTGTTGAAGGCCGTTGTTCCAATTTGCAATAAATGACAAATAAGTGTTTAGCTTCATAGCTACTCAGTTTGAAAATGTGCATCTGTATGAGAATTTGTTTGAAACGATAGAATTCTACAAAAATTCTGAAAGTCCACTTTATTACACTTATAGGCATTCCCTCTATTGGATCGAGGGAGGCTGCTCTTAACACATTTGACTAATTGATGTTTATTCAGTACTTATGCGTTGATGGTACATTTAATCAACAATCAGTGCTTTGCTTTTTATATATAGTCACTAGGTCACAGAAATCCATCGATGTGGACCATTGATTGGGTGTTACTGTGTGTGAGAGTGTGCCTGACAGTACATGTAGCGTGCAAGTTTAGATAGGGTACAAGTCTACCTAATACAAAGTCCTGGAATCTGCTCTTATTGCGTGTTTGAATCATGTTGGGGAGGACACGATTTTAGGGCTTTTTATCTTGTGGGTCTTAAGAGTACCTATGTCTCCATCAAGTTTTAGATTGTCAACATCAAAATTGTAGTTCAACTTGTGGAAGAATTGTAAATACTATACACAGAGTTGTGGGTTTACAGTGGACGGGTAAATGGCATGTTTGCTAGGTGGTAGTCCAGGTGTTTCTTAACGGAGGCACTTCGAAATGCTCATCTACAACTCAAGGCTATCCATTAATTAACGCCAACAGGGTTGCCATTCCCTCTTTCTCATCAATGGACTCCAACAAAGATGTTGATAGAAACAAATATCCATAGTTACCTAAGACTCCGGGACGGTGGGACGTGGGGACGGAGTTTCTGGGACGGCAAAAAATTTCCAAAATTCCAGGACGGCAGGGGGACACCTATTAAAATAATATATAAAATTATAAATATTAAAAATATATAGATAAATTTTAAAAAAATTATGAATAACAATTCATATTTATATATCAGTCCACCATGTGCATACAGTCCACATTCAGACATCCATATTAAAAACTCGCAGCATACATATAGCTATACTAATGTTATATGTTCATATAGCTTTTAATATTTATATGTATGCTACTAGTTTTCATAGCATGTTGTTACAGTCCATGTGCATTTGTGCTCGAAATTTTTGTATATGTCTTTGTAATACAATACAGTCGGGTTATGCTTAATGGGTAAACATTTATAAAGGGAAAAAACAATAAACAAATTAATTTAAAAAAGAAAAATAAGTTTTTTTTTTTTAATTATTAAAAAAAAAAAAAAACCAAACCAAACCAGAAGTCCCGAAATGTTTTGGGGACTCCCAGTTGTCCCCGAGTTGTCCCGAAACGTCCTCTGTTATTTCTAAACATCCCGGGGATGTTTCCCCTCCACCTCGCCACATCGAAACGTGGGGAAACGCGTTTCCCCGCATCTCGACGTCCCCAAAACGACCAGGGACGTCCCGGACTTGTCTTTTTTGGGGGGTTTGCGTCCCCGCATAACTATGCAAATATCTCAGTAAATTTTGTATTCAAGTGGGTTTATTGCATTAATATAAGTTTTTTTAGAAACCTTACATCTCGGGCTTCAAGTGTGCTTGATGCGGGAGCGTCATGGGTGAATTGGATATCTTGTATAATTTTGGAATTTTGGTTAAGTATGGAGTGCAGCGTGAGGATGGTGAGTGGGAGAAGGAACAAAGTAAGCACAACACAAAGACCGGCAATTACACAGAGGTGCACAATAGCTTTGTGCAATAGTATGATTGCACAATGTTTCACAGATTGCATAATGTGAGGCACACAATAGTGCACAAAATTTTGGTGAAGCTTAGGTACACGAGGTGTGAATGAAATTCTTGCTTGGGAAACAAGAAGGTACTTTACACAACAAAGTGTTAAGCACAATGACTATGCAAGAGACAAAACCTTTTGGGTCGGTGCGTAGTAGAAGTGCGCAACTAAAGCAACTTGCAAGAGGAACACATCAAAAACAATGAAGAGTAACTAAGGAGAAGCTACCATGGACGTGTTATCAACAAAAGTAAGGTTGACACATGGACTTGTATGACAAAGTATCTAACAAATCATCTGACAAATCTCTAACAAAGATTCTAGCGATTGATTATCCTCAACAACTGTAACATCCCTTTTATAATTATTTTCAATATTCTATTTCTTTGTAATTTTTTTGAGTATCAATGTTGCTATAAACCCTTAATAATAATAAAGCATTGAAATATGTAAAATTGAAAATACCCAATTGCAATATTCATTCAAACATGTTGAATATGAATTTATTACATCAAATCTTAACTTGAAACTGCATAGAAAACATGAAAACTAAAATTTCTCAGAAACCCTGGTTGAAAGAGGAATTTTGGAAGTATGGCAACAACTTTCTTTGGAAGGTACGACAAGTCCCTTGCAACAATAATATCAACATAAATTTCTTTGAAAAGAATGACGCCAAGGTTGGAAGTGTACTGCAAGTGGTACAACAGACTATAATTGCAAGTACAATAGTGAATAGTGACGTGAATAATGATGTCATGAATAGTGACATCAAGTTGAAATGTCACTTCTAGAGAATATTTTATTAATTTTTGAACTATTGCAGCCCCATACACAACCATAAATCAGCTTGTTTGTACCTGTGTGATGGATTTCCTCTGAATCTGAAAGCTTTGGTGTAATCCTTGGATGGAATTACCAAATGGGTGTGAGGGTTTTCATTCTCAAACCACGACGCAAGGGTTTTGTCATCCGTGTTAAAAATGGAAGTTGTAACCTCAAACTTGCAAAAACAAGCATTTGTGAAATTGTTTGAATGATTCAATTTTTCCAATCAATTCTTTTAATAAGCTCTTTTTCATCCAAAACCCTAAAAGTAATTAAAATTACTTTTAATTAGATATTCACCTTTTTCCATCCTCATAATTATTAATTACTTTTGGCCATGTAATTAATATTTTCTTTTTGTCCCTTTTAATAATAATACACTAAGTGTCATTTTTCCAAGTTATAACTTAAAGTACCTTTTTGGACAACTTAATGAATTATTATTATATTATCTCTTGTTAATTCCCCCTTAGCCTACGGGGAATAAAAATATGCTTTAGGTCTTCCGAATTAATTTCGAGAAATGGGACATTACAACAACTAAGTTGGACATGATATAGGTAATCGAACATCTAGATGATGTAGTAGTTCGAGCAATCAATGAACAAATTTCAAGCGGGAAAAAGCGAGCAAACATGTAGGAAGGTCAAGCTGCCATTTCAACAGATTAGTCGGAGAAACTCAGGGAGAATTTCAAAAAGGAGTCGACCCAAGTGTAGCCAAGCTTGCAAGGAGTCCTAGGGGACGCACACCATCGTATAGCTCAAATGTTAGTTATTCTTTGTAACAATCCCATTAGAGGGAGTGATTAATATATATGTCATTACGCATGTTAAGTTAATTGAATTTCTTGTGTTTGTGTCGATTCCACCATGCATTCTAAAAGGCGTAAGGATTTTAGGATTCCCATTTTCCCGCACACCATCAAGTTTGGTGTCGGAGCGAGGTTATAACTTTGGGGAGATAAAGTCGAGATTTGTGAGAAAGGAAAAGACTAGTAGAACACTAAACAGGAGGCAATTGATCAAGAAGCAAAAAATGCAATGAAGATAAGTTGGTTTAAGAGGTACACCAAACACAACAATAATGGGAGTATTATAAGAAGTCATGAGCGAGCTTAGGGGTGTGGGGACTAGGCTAGAAGTTGTAGACGACGCTTTTTGGCTCGAGATGCTCGGAGAAATGATAGAGGAGGTGAAGGAAATGAAGAATTTGGTGAGGTGCAACTCTTAAGGGCAATCTCAAAATGGGATGAGAACCGAGAATGGGTGTGTCGTCTTTTTTGGGAAGATTGGAACCAGAGGAACTGGTAGGCTAGATTACTAGCATGGAAGAATACTTTGAGTTTGTGGAAATCAATTATCCTAAGAGAATAAAAGTGGCACAAACCAAATTGAAAGAACACACAAACTTATTGTGGAAAGAGATACAAAGAGTGCTAGAGAAGAGGAAAATATAAGATTCTCGCGATGACACAAAATGGCGTCCAAGTTGAGGAGTAAATTTCTACTCGTAGACTACCAAATGAGCTTGTTTGGGAGGTTGCAAAATTTTCAACATGAAGAGATGTCAATCAAGGACTATATCGAGGAGTTCTATTGGATCACGATTTGATTTGGACATCCGGAGGTTGACCAAGAAAAGGTTGCAAGATACATTAATGGCTTGAGATTTGGCATCCACAAAGAGTTAAGTTTTATGCGCATCCAAATTGTTGAAGAAGCCTACCGGTTGGCGCTAAAGGCCAAAGGAAAACTGATGCGTAAGAGTTAGAGTGCATCGTGAGGAAAAGGAGGCCAAAATTTGTGTGGAAGTGGAAGTAGCATTCGTGGACAAAACAAATAGCAAGACGAAGAGCACAATAGTGTGCGAGCACATGCGCATGAAAGACGATTGTACACATAACGTGGACATGGAAGATTTAGTTGAGGAAGGGGAAGAGGATTCTCTTAAACATGCTTTAAGTGCAAACAAGTAGGGCATCATGCGTACAAGCGTCCTAATGTTTAAAGTGAGGGAGTAAGCGAGCACACGTAAAGTAGTGTGCATATGGCGCATGGAAATGTAGAGTTCGCAGGATTAGTTGAGAATCCTAAAGGACCAAAGTGCGAAGAATCCTTGATTATGTGGAAGGTGTTGTTGAAGACCGCGCAAAAGGAGGATGAGCTAATGCAAAGGAAGATTTTTTTCAAAACGATATGCAAGTCGAGAGGTAAATGTTGTAAGGTGATTGTTGATAGTGACAACACAAATAATTTGGTTTCTTGCGAAATGGTGGAGAAGTTGGTGATGAAGAAGATTGCATATCCTAGCCCAAATAAGGTGTCATGGTTGTAGAAAGGACACGAGTCTTGGTGAATGAGCAAAGTCTTGTCAAATTCCAGATTGGGAATTATTGCAAAGAAGTGTTGTGTGATGTAATGTTGATGGATGTTTGCCATCTATTACTAGGGAAAACTTGGCAATATGATATGAAGGTTATTCATGACGGGCACACAAATTTTATCCACATAAAGAAGGATGGAAAGAAGCTTAACTTGTTGCTTTTGAAAGATAAGGATGAAGGCGAAATGTGCAACGGAGTGTGCACAAAAGTATTGGTTATGTCAAGAAAAGAGTTCATATGAGAAGTAGAGAGTGAAAAGGCATGTTCTTATGCCAAAGATGGTGCAAGAAGAGCGCACAAAAGACGAGGAAGTCCCGAGAGAAGTGCATGAACTACTCGAATGAATTTGCCGAAATAGTGACAAAATATTCACCATAGGGATTACCACAAGTGTGTAATATCAATAATCAAATTGACTTAATACCTAGACCAAAATAAGGCACCATATAGAATGGTGCTCGAGGAAAATGTGGAGGTAAGGCGCCTAATACAAGAGTTGTTAGATAGAGGCTTGATTAGAGAAAGCTTAAGCCCATGTGCAGTACTTGTAGTTTTAGCACTAAAGAAAGGAGGAGAATGACATATATGTATAGACTCAAGGGCCATAAACAAGATTACAATCAAGTGCAAGTTTCCATAACCAAGAATGGATGATTTAATGGATTGTCTTAGTGGTGTGCGGTACTTTTCCAAGATTGACTTAAAGAGTGGCTATCATCAAATGTGTACTAGGAAAAGAGACGCAGTGGAAAACAACATTCAAAACCAAGGAAGGGTTGTATGAGTGATTGTTTATGCCATTCAAGTTGACTTGAATGCCCCCAAGTACATTTATGAGGTTGATGAATGATTGTGAAGCCATTCCTTGGAAATTTCAAGATTGTGTATTTGGATGACATCTAGTGTTTAGTAAGACAATATCAAAGGATCTATAAGGATCTTTGGATAACAACATGATCACCATATAGTTGCGAAATTCAAGATAACTAACAATAAAATGCAATATGATGATAACTCACAAGAATGAAGATTGCTAAGCAATGAACGCGTAACTCAACATTAAATCTCCTTTGCCGACATTTCCCATGATCCTCTAATACACTTGTTGAATTTTAAGCCTCAACCACAGTGTGAGGGTTAAGAAGTTCGCCCTTTTGTTAAGGATGTGCAAGGGAAAGAGTAAGCTAAATCTACTTGATGAACAGAAAGAATGTAAAATCACACAACAAACTCTGTTCCAAATACTAACATTTATTCATATCTCAAAATAGATTACATTAGTCTCATACACACATACAATTTCTCTCTATTCTCTATATCTTATATATTTCTCATATGTGGCACACATATCTTATCTCATGTGGTACATCATATACATTAGATTAAGTACAATAAATATCTTTCTTACAAAATAATCCAAAAGACACTTCTTTTGGTCATGACTCTGTTGGCTTTACACCTTACTTTGTTTCTGTCTTTCTTTGAACCATGACTTTATGTAGGCTTCCACGGCTTTCTCCTATATTCGACAACTTTTTCTGTCTCATTGTGGTTCTTTATAGTCTTCGGCGGCTTTCCTCCTTTATCCGCGGCTTCTTGCTTAGTCTCACGGGTTTCCCTTTACTCTGTGGATTGTTCCAAAACTTGATGAAGAACCCTATCAACATCATCCCCGACTTCAAACGTTGTCTCGTCTTGAAACAACTACGTGATGAAGAATCGTGTATTTTGTGAACAAAATTACATAGTGTTTTTCTATCTAAACTTAAGGAAACATAGGCATCAACCCCCAGAAACTTAGACATCCGGCACAGGAAAGGTTCCCTCTCTCGATTAGATTTATAGGACGCCATGGTTTCCTTGCAAAATCTTACTTACCCAATTCTTCTTCATGGAGTATTTTAGGGATGTATTTTGTGATCTGAGCAATGATGTTCTTTTCAAACTGGTACCACAAGTCTAAATGGTCCTTGATCTGTTGTATCCATTCCTGAAGTTGTGAGTTCTCTTGAATCAAATGAAGGATATCTGAAGGGGGTGGCTTTGATTGAATCTGACTAATCTTTGTTGCTCACTTGCTAATTCTTATTGCATCCTTATAAGTGCCCTATCCATGGTATTGTTGCATTCTTGCATATCTCGTGATCTTCCCTATTTGCTATTATTGTTTGATTTGATATTGTTATGTAAGTTCGCAAGTTTTCTATGTTGGGTCCCATCCTTGTCTTTATTTATATCATATTTTGTAGATTCTTTATGTAGTTTTTGTTCAAGTCTGTCTAATTCTGCTTTATCTTTTTGAGTCACACTTGGCCACCCCATGGTATATACATAGTATGTTTGGAATTACCGAATTTTGTCTCCAATTTGGTTATAGCCTCTTGCATCTCCTTTCTACGTTTTTGATTTTCCACACCCTGTGGTTGAATGATTTGGTCCTTGTATTCCTTTATATCTTCTTCTTGGATCTTTTTCTTTTCATGTTCTTGGCTTGTAGTAGTGTCTACTATCATCTCTTTCATTGCATGTTCGTTTTTATTTCTATTTGTAGACCGTAATCATTTTTAATGTGTGGATTTGTTTCATGAATAGATGTGAGCATTCTATTGTGGCTTTTTCTTTCATCTCTGCGGTTTTGTATAGTCTACGGCAGATTTCCTCCTTTATCCGCGGATTCTTGCTTAGTCTTTCGGGTTTCTCTTTACTTTGCAGATTGTTCCAAAACTTGATGAAGAACCCCGTCAACAACACTTCTGAATGGCTCACAAATGAATATGTACAAATAGGAGAGTGAATGTGTAACTCTTCCATGATTAGTAGACAAAGAGCCCAACATAGAAATGTAACTCCCACAGTTGGCACAGTAAGTCAAAGAGTAATTCCCACTTAGTTAATAATGATGGCCAAGTGTAACTCATGTGACTAACTCCAAGTGTAATGCCTGTAAATAAATACACCTAAGCAAGCTAACTCTTAATGTGTAGAAATAATCCACAACAAATAAATACGAGGAAAATAATATCTTACACTAACACCCCCCTTAAGCATAGCTTAGGTAGGCGAAAAATAAATGTGACTCTCAACAACAAGGTCGATGAGGTACCCATATACAATGCAAGTCTCACAAAGTGGAGAAAAATGAGAAATCTAGTGGGAAAAAACTCCCCCAAAGAGAGACAAAGTAGAAAAGTGAGGAGCAAGAAGCCTCACTAGAAGCTACAACTACATGTAGCCACCATGTATCTATTAGAGTTTCCGGATATCGATGTAAAACAAATGCACGAGTAATTGCGAGAAATCAAAATAACTAACAATATGATGCAATATGATCGAGGACTCACAAGGCAAGAATGACTCTAAATCAACTCAATACTCCATATGTTCCATGAGATAGATTGATGTAAGTCATGTACATATAAAGGGTGAATGTTTAACCTCCTCCTAGATTAGTGGGGAATAAGTCTCACCAACTGATAATAGAAGTAGAGTTGGATCCACATAACTAGTAAGTTAACTCAATACAACTGGTACACCTAAGCAAGCATATCCCACGAGTGTAGGAAAGTTTGAAGTAAATAAAAAAATTCAAGGAAAATCAATATCCTATAATAACACACCCCCATAAGTACATCTTAGGTGGGCAGTGAAAAGGAAAGTAGGTCCCAACAACAAGGCATGATGAGGTACCCATGTACAATACAAATCTCTCATAAAGTGGAGAAAAGGAGAAAATCCAGTGGGAAAAAAATCCCCCCAAAAGAGAGAAACAAAGAAGTGAAGAAGGCTAGAAGCCCCACCCTCCCCCGAAGATGATGAAGCTGCTAATGTGGATAGAAGAATTGGGTCCTGGAAACAAGGCCATGTTAGGTACCCAAGTACATAAAAAGATGAAATGGGAATAAATAAGACAACCCAATAAGAATCCAAAATTGGATGAGGCACTCGATAAAGAATCTCCAACAAGTAGAACTTTCTCCAAAGATCACCCTCCAATAAGCAAAACTTGCACGAACAAATATGTCCAATATTGTTTTAAAAACCATTAGTTGGCCAAGCGGGCACAAAAAAAAAACATAGGACAAAGTTGGCACTACAGAGGAATGGAGAAGTTGTGTGAACATGTCATGCTCAAAGAGTACTACGAGAATTCACAACAACTACAAGGAAGACACAATGATCCTCAATATGGGTTCCGAAATAGGAACATTTTAGATACCCATTTACAATGCATGTATAAAATTCTTCTCAAGAGAAACACATGCACTAAATGTGCTTATTGCAAAAAGAAGAAATGAAACAAAAAGTCATAGTGGGGGTTTGGTCTCCTACCAAATCGGGCCCCACCCTCTAGTCTTCAAAATAGATTTTCGAGAAAATGAACCAAGTGATCATCATCCATTGCAAAAATCCTCCCAAAATGTGGCACTTCATAACTTAGTGCGTTCAAGTACAAGTCCTTGGTGAGTTTTGCAAAAACCCCAAAATGTGACACTTTATAAAGTAGTGTGTTTAAAAATAAATGAAGCCATCATGTAGAGCATGAGAAAACATGCACTTTGACCAAAACAGTGCTCAAATCTGAGCCACCGATCAAAAGTTATAGAAAATACAATTTCCCATAAATAATGACTTATTTAATTAAAATTTTGCATACTTGATTTTATAAACACCGGAAATGAGAGGAAAGAGGTTCGTGTGTATACTCGTTGGAACTGGTAAAGGACCTCCTGGTTTGACGGCCGTCTTAAAGTTTTCGCATTTTTAACATTTTTCGGATTAATTTTGAACTGTCTTGCCTCTTCGGACCACATCACAATCCAGAGCCTTTCTTTTCAAGAAAAATCGTTCCACGGAAATAATTGAAACCGAGTTCGTCAGACTTTTGAAGGAGAGAACGGCGAAACCGAAAAATTCGAAGAAAATAAGTTTTCGCCGGAAGAAATTCGATGCAGAGCAGTTTTACGAAAGGAAATTCACCCCAAGGCTAAGGAACTCGAAATCAGGCTATTTCTTGCAGCAACGTTCGAGAACCCGCAGTAGAGGTCAAAATACGGCGCAAAAAGATGCAAAATGAAGCTTGAAAGATCGGCAATCTGAAAACGGTACAGGCAAACCAGCGATCCGCGGAGTTCGAGCCAGAATCCGCTGCGACGAGGACAATATTTGATAAAATTTCTGTACACAGAGAGGGTTTTAAGTGCAAAACTTGAAAGCTTCCATTGTATCGTGTAATTAAGGTCGGTGATGTCTGTCTTGCCTCTTAGTACCACATCACACAATAATTTTAGTGCCTATCTTGCGACCTGCGCTTAGGGAAGAGGCAAGAAAGCACATTGGAGATACGGGGTTTCTTTGTCATTTATTGAAGCATATGAGAGATACCGTTGTCACAAATGGAGAGCGGTTCGGGGCCGTCATAATTCAGAGGGAGCCATGAATTTCTGGCTCGAAGATGCTAGCCTTACCGAGATACGCAAACAGGCTGGCATTCAAGATCTTTGGTGGATTCCTCCTTAGGGGTGGAAGGCCGGAGATATAGTGCCTCTGAAAGGTTACGGAGCAGGCATGACGCCCTTTGAAGCAGAAGAAATGAAGACTATCCAACAAACAACCATGAAAGCAAATCTTTACCAGAGAAAATTTATTCATTTTCCAAATTCCAAGAGAAGCAAATAAACGTACAATAACAATACCTGTTCGACGATGCCCTTGAAATTTTTATGTTTTTTGAATGTTGCTTGCTTGCCTGCTGTTATGTTGATGTGATTTCCTGGACGTCACTGATTGCAGGGTATGGTCAGAATGGGTTTGATGAAGATGCATTGAAGATTTTCTCCGGAATGTTGGGCACAGGAATGAAGCCAGGCCTGTTCACATTCACTGCAGTTCTGCGGGCATGTTCGAGCTAGATGATTATTGGAATGGGGAAGTTAGTCCACGCTCTGGCCATAAAAGTTGGGATGGAATCGGACGTTTCTGTAGGCAATGGCCTTGTCGCCATGTATGTCAAGTGTACGAGTGTAGAGGAAGCGCGCCAAGTGTTTGACAAAATGGCTGACAGAGATACTGCGTCATGAAACATAATGATTGTAGCTTATGCCCAGCATGGCTTTGAAGAAGAAGCCTTAAATTTGTTTTGTGTAATGCTTTGCTTGCAAGTATAACGCCAACCCATATCATCTTTGTTAGTATTCTCACAATCTGTGCCAGTTTTGGAGCGCTGCAAGAGGGAACGCAAGTACATGCCCACATCATCAAGACAGGATTTGAACTGCATACATTTGTATTGAATTTGCTTGTTACCTTGTATTCTAAGTGTGGAAGCATAGATGACGCTCATACTATGTTTGACAAAATGCCTGAACGAGACAAGATCGCATGGACTGCTATGATTGCAACATATGCCCAAAACGATAATGGTAAGGAGGCTTTGGAACTTTTTGTTGAAATGTTGAACACTGGCATGAAGCTAGATGAGGTCACTTTAGCCACTGCCCTCAGTGCATGCAGTAGTCCAGAAACCCTGCAGCATGGCAAAGAGATCCATGCTCATATGATCAAATGTATTCTTGAGCCAGGGATTTATGGTGAAAATTCTCTCGCTACTATGTATGGAAAAGTCGAAAGCATAGAGAGTGCGAGGAAAGTTTTTGACAGAATGCACAATAGAGACAGAATCTCATGGAATGCAATGATCGCAGGATATTGCCAGACTGGAAATGATGAGGAAGCTATTAAATTGTTTCATCTAATGCTACATACTGGCATGGAACTCGACCACATTACCTTCACTTGTGTCCTTGGAGCATGTGCCAACCTAGAAGCCCTGGAATGGGGTACACTTGTCCATGCCACCATAGTAAAAGTTGGGTGTGCGTTGAATATCTTTGCCAGTAATGCCATTGTTAGCATGTACGCAAAATGCAGAAGCATAGAGGTTGCCAAAAAATGTTTCAGAAGTTGAGTGTGCGAGATTTGGTCTCATGGAATGCAATGATTACGGGGTATGATCAAAATGGACATGGTGAAGAAGCCCTAAAATTCCTATGCCAAATGCAGAGATCAGATATGAAGCCCAACAATTTTACTTTTATTAGTATTTTAAGTTCATGTGCAAGTCTAGCAGCCCTAGAACAGGGGAAACAGGTTTGTGCCTGCATAATTAAAACTGGATTTGACTCAGAAGTTTCTGTGGGGAATGCCCTCGTTACCATGTATGCTAAATGTGGAAAAATCGAGGATTCACGCAAGGTTTTTGATAATATGGTTAACAAAAATGTGGTCACATGGAATACAATAATTGCACGGTATGCCCAGCATGGGCATGGCATCGAAGCCCTTCACCTTTTTGAAGAAATGCAGAGTCTAGACATCAAACCGGACAAAAACACCTGTGTTGGTATTCTTTCGGCATGCAGCCATGGAGGTTTACTGCATGAAGGTCGATGGTACTTAAATGCAATGAAACATGACCATGGTATTCAACCAACAGTAGAGCACTATGCATGTATGGTTGACCTCCTTGGTCGAGCTGGATGCCTGGAAGAGGCAGAGGGGTTCATTCACAAAATGCCATTTCCACCTGGTGCTTTAATGTGGCGGACCTTGCTTGGAGCCTATCGAATTCATGGCAACATGGAACTAGGAAAGCGGGCAGCAGAGTGTCTCCTAGAATTAGAACCACGAGATGCAGCAAGCTATGTCCTGTTATCAAACATTTATGCTTCTGCTGAGAGATGGGTTGATAGAGCAAAAGTTATAAAAATGATGAAAGACAAGGATTTGAAGAAGGAACCAGGACGTAGCTGGATTGAAGTCATAAATAGGGTACATTCATTTCTTGTAGAAGATAGATCACATCCACAAACGGTGGATATCTATGCAAAATTGGATGACTTAATGAGACAAATAAAGAAAGTAGGGTATTTGCCTGATATGAACTTTGTGCTACATGATGTTGAAGAAGAGCAGAAGCGCCATTCTCTTGGCCACCACAGTGAGAAGCTGGCTATTGCCTTTGGGCTAATCAGCACACCCTCTGGGACATCTATCAGAATTATGAAAAACCTTCATGTATGTGGCGATTGTCACACCGCGACCAAATTCATTTCCAAGGTTGTTGGTCGACAAATTGTTTTGAGGGATGTCAATCGATTCCATCATTTTAAGGATGGTCAATGTTCTTGCAGAGATTATTGGTGATACCAAGATCCAAGCTGAACAAGCCATATACATGAGTGCTTCTTCTTCCTAACTACCAGCAAAATTTAGCATTAACTTAATGGATAGCTCTATTATGAGGTTTGATTCATTTAGCATATCATGGGTGACACTATTGAAAGGAATGAACCAAAGTCCATACATTGCTGAAATAGGTGCTTACTGAGCGTTGATTTTGGTAGCATTGTCTATGGCTGAAGATTTAGAGTGACAAAAATATAGCCCTTTTTTTTTATCCTAGAAAACATCAATATAATTAAATGGAAGTATTTTATGCTATTAAATTTTGAGTATAATTGCATTTGGACAAACTGTTGTTAATGCAAGTTTTCTGATCTAGGATTAGAATTCAGACTGCACTAATTAGTAGAAACGACCCGGCTGCCCACAAGAACTTGAGCTTCGACGATCTGCTTAAGTTTTATTCGACTGCAGGGGTCGGAGGTGTATACGAAAGGCCTGCGAGAGCATAATCCCGTTGTGCAAAAGTTGTTCGGGTGAGTGCAATGTGTGAGGAAGGAAGGATCTCATCTTGTCGTCCACGAGGCCCATTGGGTTAGCAACTAGCCAACGGGCCGACTGAGACATTTTAACGATTGGGAGGGAATTTTTTTTTTTTATTTTTTTTTTTTAGGGTTTGGGAACCACTCTTTTTGTGGGTTTCCTGAGAAAATGTATTTGCTTTGTATGTTTATAAAGGGTTTTTAGTTGTACCCGGGCGAGCAATACCCCACACCTTGTTTTCTTGTGCTAAAGAGAATATATACAGATCTATTATTGTCACTCTCTTTTTTTTCCCAATAAATTTATTTCCTTTTTTTACAATGCATACACTAAGGTAGTGGTCCGCATTTGAATTTTTTTGGAAAAAGTTCAAACCCGCCAAATTTAGAGGATATTTTAGCAGTTTCATGAAAATTTCATAAAACATAATCTTCTCCTGAAAAAGTGAAGCAAATGTATAAAAGACTCAGTTCTAGTGAGAGGGATGGGTGGGGGTTTGAAATATTTTCTTTTTGTATTCTACTCTTTTCAACCACCTGTCAACAAAACATTGCTTGGAGCAGCAGTATTAGTTCTAAGTGAACACTTCAAAAAAATCAAACCCTACAAAACAAATAACACTTGCTATAAAATTGTGCATTGCCCCCTGCATAGGACCGTAGGCTAAGGGAGGGGTCTCGCATAGGTGGTTAAGTGCTTCCACCATTTAAAATTTAAAATTACTGATTTTTAAAAATAATTTGTGGATTACCTATGAATTGTGTGTTTGACAGTGATTTTTCATACCTCTTTCTTATGATTGTGACAATTGAAGGTGTCAAGAATAACTCGTTGCTCTTGTAGATCATACACAGAATAACTGATATCCATATTATTCAGTCCTGCCCGAGGGTGGCTGATGTACGTATCTTCTTCATATTGATTAGCATAATCTTCATGGTAAACCTGCACACTGATCCTGACTAAGCAAATCCTCTGGAGATTTCTCCTACTGACATTTCTCCTTCCTTGGGTGTTTTTCTCTTTCTTCTCTTTCTTTTTTTTCTTTCTTTCTTTCTTTCTTTCTATTTTGCATATGGTTGTCTACCTTAGAATTGTAATCCACCTTGTGTAAGGTAAATATATTCAGTCCTAAAGGCCTCCTGTTCATGAATGTTTTTAAAAAGTCCTCTTCCGGATATCACCACGATGATAGCATTCATGGAAAAGCAATAATAGGAAAATTATTGTACATCTGTGTCACTCAGGGCAGGCCCCTGTAGTGGTGTGTATCCATAGCAACCTGATGCACATCCCTCTGAATATTCAATAGTTGATCTCTATGTGCAAAGCTCTTGATGCCCTCTAGGGCTATTGCTGTTATGCTACTCATAGATTTCTGAAAGTGTTTTTCGTTGTTTTTAGGAACTTGGATGCCGACTGAGACGGTAAAATATCGTGGGTGGAGCTCAAATGAATACTGCTTCACACTTTCCCTAAAAAAAGAGACATACCACAAAATCAACAAATTGAAATATGTCATCCTCAGTTCAAAGAAATCACAAATATCAGTATGGACAATTTTTTTAACACAACATGTACTCTTCAAAAAGGTGACAAACAATGCAGGAAAATAGTGCGAGAGCATGGAAATGGTTCATGGTTTTGTTTGAGTTACAACATACAAGTTCATAACTATGAGTATAGATATGCACTCATGATCAATCTAAAGGACCCAACAGGGGAACTTCAATCAATTACTGCTTTTGATGAGATAACTGAATCAATCATGGGTGTTGCAACTAACAACCTCCACCTATTGTCTATAGACAAAGATGCGAATAGTGAAATTACAAGCAATGTCATCGGCAACGAATACTACTTCACACTTTCCCTAAAAAAAGAGACATACTGTGGAATCAACAGATTGAAATGTGTCATCCTCAGTTCAAAGAAAGCGGATGGCAGTGAATCTCCTCCGTAACCTTCTTTACGTAAATATTTCTACCGCATCCATCCCTTCAAACTTTACACCCTCCATTCCTTTCTATACTTTGAACTATCAACACTATGTTAGTTATTCCATATCTATGTTTCCCTCTTTTTCCCCGCTTTAAAAGAAAACTGTTGTATTTCCATTGACATTAACATACCATTGTCTCTTACTACTATGTGGATTGAAAGTACTATTAAGAAAATAAATGAATATTACTTGCACTTTTGTTATGATATAAGATTTGCAAAAAAATACCCATAAAACGCTAGCACTCATGATATAAGATTTAGAAATGTCTATGTACGAATTTGTAACAAGTTTTAAATGTAGATAGAACCTTTAAATGAAGTGCTTCATCTATATTTCTACACTTACAAAATCAATCACACCCCTTATCAACATCAACTACAAAAGTAATAACTATACCTCTAAATCAAATAACATATACCATTCGGCGTTAACATTGCATACAGTTCCATTCCAAGAGGCAGGGAGTCGTGGAAACCTGGGTCGAGGTGCTAGCAGAGTAGGTGAGCCGTGAATGGTTGTGTTGTTGACCTGCCAAAATGCACACAGATTGGAGGAGCCATTGAGAAAATCCGTGTGAGCTGCGGGAAGAATTAAAGCATACAACAGTCAAAGGAGGCACATGTTGATAGGGCACGGCACGGGCCCGTCTAAGAGGCAAGGCACATGTTCACATAGATCTCAGACCAAAGAGGAGCCGAGGTCGGGGTGTAGAGAGTGTCGAGGCTGAGATGGTTGACCACAATGCCACAAGGGCAAGATCAAATTTAAAATCTGCCAAGTCAATGTTTCGAGCTAGATCCGAGCACAATGTCAATCCAAGTTAACCAGGGGCAAGTAGGCAAGTCGAGGGACGGTTGAGCAAGGTCTAAGTAACCATGTTCAACATGACGAGCTAGAATGGAAGTAGATTGAGTTGAGAAGAGTCTAAGTATAGGTAGAGCCAAAAGATGGGTTGAGACTGTGCAATAAACCAAGGCAACACACAAATTTCTCGGAAAAAAAAACCCTTTTTTTTTTTTTTTTTGAGGTTGTCTGGGATATTTTTGTAAACCCCTGAATTTTTAACAACCCTCAAATTGTCAATAAGGAAACACAAAAAATCACAATCGTAAAGAATGAAGACATAATCAGATCTATTTGCACATGAATTGTTAGTTTGGCAAACAAAGTATTCAAAACTAAAAATAACTCAGTAATGGAAAATGTATCACCAAAATTGCTTTAATACCATATTAGAGTTTTTGAATCTCTGATGAAAAATAAATGCACGAGTAATTGTAGAAATCAAAATAACTAACAATATGATCAAGAACTCGCAAGACAAGAATGACTCCAAATCAAGTCAATGCTCCATGAGATAGATTGATGCAAGTCATGTACATATAGGAGGTGAATGTGTAGCCTCCCCTAGATCAATAGGGAATAACTCTCACTAACTAATAATAGAAGGAGAGTTGACTCCACATAACTAGTAACTTAACTCAACACAACTGGTACACATAAGCAAACATATCCCATGAGTGTAAGAAAGTTCCAAGTAAATAAACAAATACAAAGAAAATAAATATCCTAAACTAACAATATCCTACAAGATAAGGCCGAGTGCACCTCCACAAATAAGAGAGAGAAGGTATCCGAAGAATGTCGCATAGTGATTGTTGTAGTAGGTCCCTCTACAAAAAATAATCTCTCTTCCTTTCAAAAGAAAGAAACCCCAAGCAATCAAATTGTTAAATTCCCACTCAAGTAGAATGCAAGTAGGAATCAAAATGTAGAAGTCTGGAAAATGCTCAAATGTCTCCAAGTGAGTGCTCAAATGTGCCAAAGTCAGATTAGGAAATCCATGCCTAACTATAGAAGATGGCAATGTGGAAGCACGAAATGAAGGAGAGAGAGCAAGGGGTTTATAAGTACCCTCATTACATCCAAAGAAGAAGGTGCAACTCCATAGGAGTTATCAAAGAGAAGACAAATGTCCTCAATGGTGTCATCTAGATCCGAAATGTGGGACTCTACAAACAAGGAAGCAATATCCAATAGAAATGTCCCAAAGTGAGGTGAATCTAGAAGACATATGTGATCCTGCTACAAAGGATCAAAGGAGGGTCTTGAATGCATAAAAGGAGTAGGTGGAGGTGCCTCGTCCATAATCTCCATAAGTGATGGTGGAGGTGCCACATCCTCTAGAATCATGTCCTCTCGATCAATGAAATGAATAGGAGTACAAACTATAGATGAGTAATAGGTGCCTCAAACAAACTACTTGCTATTGTGTCCTCTATAAGAGGAGAAATAACTGTGATAAGAAAATAATTAGGATGATTCTAACAAATCCTCATGCGTATAATTACAAATATCACCACAAATAAAGGGATGAAAAGGAAGATGAACTATAGGAACAATATGAGGTAGAACAATGGTGGGATACCCAAACAAATTTGTATGTTCCAAGCTTCCTTTGGTGACATGACATGTGCAATGTGAGACTGTAGGTAGTTTGAGATGTTGAGGCGAATACAACAAAGGGCCCCAACATGTTTTGCCTCAAACTAAGCAATGTCTTTCTCCTTAGTGAAACTATGAGCATGCATAACAACAAGAAATGACTCTCTAGAAACCATTCGCCATCGATGTATCCTCATATCATTCTTTCATGTTTCTTAGTTGTTGGTGTTGATTGATTTAATGGACAACAAATCCAAAGAAGAGGATTTTCAAGGAGGAGGATGAATGACTCCCCATAGATAGAAACCCCTTTACAAAAACCAAGTTCCATTATGAGGTGACATTGTCATGCACACTCCCCCTCAATGGCAACTCCGACAATCCAAGTTTTTCACAAAAGTGACAAAACTTTGCAGCACTCAGGGACTTTGTGAAGATGTCGAAAGAACTTTACTCTTGATCACCAATACAAAATTGAGATTTATGTCATCACTTAGCACCTTTTCACGGATGAAGCGCATATGTATCTCAATGTGTTTTGTCCTCTGATGTTGAACCAGATTCTTAATCAAGAGTAATACAACTCTAGCCACCACATAGAAGATGAATACTTCCTTTAACTTCCATGTGTATCTCTACCAACAACCGCTGCAGCCACATGACTTCTTTACTTCTTTCATTGTACTTCTCTGCCTCAGTAGAAGAAATGAAGACTGTTGATTGTATTTGTTGTTCCAAGTAATGGTTCCTACACCAAAAAAACTTGAACACATATCCAATATATTTTATAACACAACATCGGTATGGTTAGAATCACAAAATCTATATAAGATAACATTTTCATTCTTAGTATAATGCAACCATAATTGATTGTTCCTTTAATATATCTAAAAATTCTTTTTGCAAGATTCTAATGATCTCTAAAAAAGGTTCCTGCATAAACCTTGAAGTAATTCCTAATGTATAGGAAATATCGATCTAGTTATAGTTAGATAAATCAAACTACCAACTAACACTTGTATATAAAATAGGATCAACCTTTTCATATGCGATTTAGGGTTAATATTTATTCCAACTTTCATTGAAGTAGAAAATGGTTTACAATCAATCATAAGAAATGTTTTCAATACAATGGTTGCATATTGTGTTTTGAAAAATAACAATAGAATGAAATACGATCATCAAGAACATGATGTGAGAGACCTAACTCATTCATTTCAAAATACGCTTCAATTTCTCTTTAATCCTATGAATTAAACCAAAACTATCACCACCATAAGAAAATCATCAACATATATACATATAATGATAATATGTGAGCCTTATTGCTTAATGAATATATCATTGTTAGAAGAACAATTAATAAAACCTAACAATTTAAAGAAGGAAAGAATTTTCACATACCAAGCTCTAAGAGCTTGTTTTAAACCATACACGGATTTCTCAATAGTTGACTCGGGCTTATCATACGTTGCGTCGGACCTTTGTCTATCCTTCAAGATCATTATATGTCGAGACAATAGAGAGTTGGATAACATGTACCTAAGTCCCATGATTGTTGTAGTGGGTAAGCAAGTGTTTAAGATATTTATCTATCTCAGCCCAAATCAAGGATGTAAAGTACCTTAGTGAATGAGATATTCATCTCCTAGAGCCCCCACAAAGGAAGCTAATTGTAGGAATGAAAAAGAGGAGGTGTGAGTAGAATCCTCAAGAACAGGACGATGAACAATATGAAGTAAATGAGGACGAAGAAGAGACCACACTAGACAAAATCCGAAGATAGAAGATACAGCAGGAGCACAGAGAGTAGAGTAAAGGTGCAAGTATTTCGAGGTGCCCAAGAAGCCACCTATAGTTAAACCAACAAAACCAAGTCCGAAGAAGAAGACAAATCCAAAGAAGAAGAATCCAAGGGTGGTTTCAATGAAGATGAAGAAGACTTGGAAAATAAGGTGGATGAAGAAGAGGTGGCTCGAGAGAAGGATCCCCGATCATCCATCACTTGGATGACGACGATGAAGAGGTTTGTGATACGCGCAATGAAGAAGAGCCAAGGGGGATGGAGAAGAGGAAGAATGTGATCGCGAGCCAATTGAGGAAAATATAGGTGTTGCGGGAGATGACATGGAGCATAAGGAAGAGCGTGAGGTTGTGTGCAAGGTTGAACGCAAGGAGGAGGAAAAGGAAGATGGCAAATAAGGTACTGGGGAGGGTATAAACATATAAGAAATAAATGGTGCATAATTTAATATTGCAAAGAAGTTTTCAAAGCAGTTCGTGAAGGGGAGAACAGGAGAGGCAACCTCAATAAGGCCCCTAGATGCAATACATTGATGACCCCGTAAAGGTGCTAAGGCCCATATACCAAAATTGAATAACCATAGATGACTTATTCTATTAGGGAATGTTTAATAAGAATGAAGCCCCACCGTGCACAAGGAAAATGATCTCCTGGAACTATCAAGCGCACATGGAAGAGCCGAGTTCTAAGTGAATAAGGAATCACTCTCTAAGATGTGATTAAAGTATTTTCCAGGAAAACTTTTCCCGTTGTCGGCTCCTAGTTATTAATAAATGAACAAGCGTGTAATGCACTTAAAAAAATGGTTGCAAAGGTGGTATTAATAATTTTTTATAAATATGCAACCATTTGGAGGATGCAAGAGGACGAGGAGCACAAATATAGGAAGATTTAGACTCGAAGCAAAGTTTGAAGGAAGAGAGGGACTGACCAGTATGTGGCATACAAGAAGGCATAAAACATAGTAAAAGGCATCACAACCGCACACACAGAGCTAGTTGATAACGTCCATGATGAGTATCCTATAGAATTACATTACTTATAAGACTTGGTGCGGATGTTATTGCATGAAAAGAAGTATGGACTGGGGCTAACGGTAGAGGAGTTAGCTATGCGAAGAAGAGTAGTAAAGAACATGTTGAAAAGCACATTATAGAGTATGAAACAATAACATTAGAGGTTAAAGAAGTTGGATGGAATGAAGAATTTGTTTTTGATCACTGCAAATATTTTTTTATCCAATTTTGAGCGCGCACACTGCCAATGAGGAGGCATAATTAAAGCAAATGCATGCCAATATGAAGAACAACAGGGAAAAAGTGCGAAAAGGTAATGGCCGAGGTCACGAAGAAAAGATATTTGATTAAGGCCATGAAGGACACACTTGGGGTAAAGCTCAAGTATTTCTTCCCTTTAATGCACATGATGGACTCATTAGAGGGAGTGGCCTCAGTCCTTGGTGTGATATTCAAAGAGCTCAAGGGGAAGATAGACAAATTGACTCCTGTGCAAGTACCTGCTATTGTAGAGGCCACGCCTGGAAAAGTAGCAAGGGAGTTACAAGGCTGGAAGGAGTTAGAAAATATTTTGGACAAGGAATTTACATAACTCCTTCCACCCAAGAAGGCTTGAGTGTTGATGTGCACGTGGATATCGATTCTAATTCTTGGGGTGGAAATCCATATTCTTTCTTGAATTCTTTATTCTTTCATTCTTCAATGATTATTTAGAGGAACATGTTTGTTTGCAATATTGCCGAGGATGGACAATATCCCTAGTGTGGGGTAATGTTGGTCGTAGAAATTACTAAGTGTCGAGTTATGTGCGAAGGGCCGCACATTGGAAGACATGTGTAGGGTGTAAAAAGTATCACGCAAGTTTGAAGGACCGTGGGAAGCACACACACAAGAAGGGAAGTAAGAGAGGATAGTGCATAGAGGTACACGCCATGTAAAAGAACAAGTTAGCGTGGAAGAGTCCACACACATGCATAGCATTTAGGATTTAGCCATTTTGGAGCATTGACTAAAAATAGGCAAAAAAAGGATGACATGAGGTGCACGCAGGGATATAAATCGGAAAAAGGACATACAAATAATACAAGGTAGCGCATGGTGGCTTCCTAATTATAGGAATTAAAGCAAGCTATTTAAAGTTTGATCTATTATTAAGACAAGTTGGAAAAACATGCTGGTTATTATTATAACATGCCTATTATTAGGAATTACATGCAAATGGTTAAGTCTGAGACCCCACCGTGTATAAATAGGTGATGCACTATTGTATTTGCTAGATCTAGTGTGTGTGACCTTTTGATATGCCATTGATGGTAGTTTGTATGCATGCATGGTTCAACGCTTTTCTGTAAGCATCGTGATGTAATCAACATACTTATTTTGTAATCAATTATGTTTTGCAATGGGTAATTGTGTTTACATTGCTAAGGTGACTATGTCTGAACATGGCTTGATGGGTATTCAAATCTTCTTAGTCATTTTCTATGAATGATTTCCTTATTATATGTGTTTCCAAATTTCTAAGCTATGATGTATCTTTTTGCATGAATGGTTATGATTATGAATATGCATGTCTAACATCTTGATAAACAAACAAATGAGAGACATGGAGGGTGCACACGCTTCGGGTGAGCTTCCATACTTTTCTGGATGAAGTGTCAACACGCCTAGCTAATATTGGGTAAATAAAGCCTATAGTGGAATGGAAGAGAAAGGAAATGCGGTGCCCGTACTATTACACTTGATCGGTGAGGGCGAAAAACCTTTCGTGAGATGGTTTCTCTTGGCAAGCACCACTGGTTTGGTTTTTGGTGAGGAATTACATTTAGAAGTTAGTTGACTCGAGATCAATCCCCTTGGAAAACAACATGTCTATGCTAGTAAATTTTAATATTTTTTTGATAGCACCTTATGTTTTGGAAACTTAAAGCGTATTTCCACCATCTCGACTCTAATGGCTTCACTTATGAGGTTTGACCAATTTACACTCTTGGAAAAATAAAATAAAATAAATTATGGTCTCATGGAATACATTGAGGGAGTAAGTGGAGGTAAGTGTGTTATATATATATATCACTAAAATAATAATATAAAAAATAAAATAAAGAAAATCCCATAAAGGGCGAATTAGGTCAAAAAGAACTTTTTCAAACTTTTGGCTGTAAAGCGGCTTTGGAAAAAAATTGGTGCAGTTAGATGAGGGTGGATGGCATGCATTGGATGGGTGCGTTGAAAGCGGGCATAGAAACTTTTCAAGCAAATTCATTTGGTAGGTTAAACTGACCCTGTGTCCTCCCAAAATGGGAGCTTTAGAAGCAGGTAGATCATAATGGTGGGATTTTATCAGATGTTGAATTTGCAACACTCTATGCTAAATGTGGATTGTTTGACAAGCACCTCAAAGATATGTGGTCTCATGGAACGTACCCTTACCATATAATATTCATTTTTGTTTGGTGGATGAGGGGTGTCAATACTTCCATGGCGTGAGCGCCTCTTATAAAAATTAGGCCCAAAAAACCAAAAAACAAAATTAATCATTGTGTTCGATAACATTTTTAGTCTGCGCAAACTATCTTGAGGAAACTCTAAATCCTATCATCAACATGAGGCGATTACGTGACTTAAAAGAGAACATAAGAATATGGAAGCATTATTACTTACAGCAACTCTTCTTTTTGAATCCGATAATCAATTGATGTAGATGCGGTTGCTCGGGTCCACATGTATGCAAAATGAGGAAGCATAGACAAGCCACGAGAACTGTTCAATAAAATGTGTCTTCATTGGCCGAAATGGTTGTAGTATATGTAGAAAATGTGTTCATTGAAAAGGCGTTAGAACTTAGAACCCCTCAAGCAAATATTACTTGTACGTGTAATATCAAACTCCACAACTCTTGCTCATCGGTTCAATACATGTGTGGATCTTATTATCCCTTCTTAAATCATTTCCATAATCTTGTAGTTTTTATTTAAGAAAGGATAAATGTTAAAATTTAGATCAAAAGGTAAAACTATAATATTGATTTCTAATTCACATCGAACACTTTTTCAAACAATTACACTAAGATAAACTAACTACGAGAATAATGATTATGGGTGGTGCGATGAAACATATGATCTTGAATCCCCCTGAATAAGATGAAAACATGTTCATCATGGTATATGTTTAGTAAGTAGAAAAACCGAGAATACAAAACATGTTTTAAAATGCAAACGATAATTTCAAATAGTGCTTCAATTATCTTAAACACCTTTCAAAACTAAATTGCAAGAAGCGTCTCTAAATCCCTTTCTAGTTTTAAACCATTGTAACCTCTCCCTTATCATATGATGACCTCGATACAACCAATAAACACCACTAAAACAATTTTTTGAACATGTGTACAAAGTGGTTTTTCACCTACTTTGGAAAATTGGATGTTGGAAGAAACCACTTGTTACGAAAGAACCTTCCAAGAATCACCTTGAGTTTTTGCCTATGTGTTTCAAAAATAAAGTATGACACTATAAACCTCTTTGTTTATATATAGATGATGGCGTAGTGTATTTCGTTTTCCTGTTCCTCCAAAAAGCACATTTTTGCATCTATATTGAAGCCAACTTGGCTTAGTTTGTTGAAGGGAAAACAATCAAATTTAGCCAATTAACTCTAAAAATTCACTTCTAGTTTGATCTTTGTTTACTTGGTTTTGGACCCCATTAGTTTCTCATGATTCTCTATATGGTAGAGAATAGGTTAGGACTATTAAACATCCTACCAAGGAATTGCAGGCCCATTTCATGGCCACTTGGGCTAGTTTGCACAACTATACAATTGGTACTTGTGGACCCGTGTTGAGCCTCCAAGGTTCATTCAATGGGTAAAAAAACTAGTGTGATTCTTGGAAGCATGTATGATGACCATAAATACAATGTATCGGTATACTTAAACACGATAGTAAATGAAAAGATATAATCACATATTTTTGGCACATTTACCCAAACCACAAAGCGACAATAGGAACCAAAACCATGTTCGAGGTCATAAAAAATTGTGTTACTAGGAAAATATTTTTGAATTTGAATGTTATGAAATCAAAATTGTATGTGTCAACTCTCGCCCTATCTAATCATGGAAATGGGTAGTTTATTTATGTAAAGGAAAATGATTTTTTTCTCTCTCTAGTCTTTTTGTAAATTCTGAAAAGTAGTTATGGTTTGAAAATATGAAAAAGTAGTAAATTTGTTTCTCTTTCTTGGAATTGATGTTGTAAGTCTTGATAGCGTGTTATATGAGAGGGTGGGTCCATACCAACATTTTTTGACCCGTGTTTAAATATCTTACATGTTGCGGGTTGCGTTGTGGGACTAAAATGATTGATGAATTTTGAGCTTAAAGTTGTTTATGGCTTATAAAATGTGTAATCTCGATGAAATAAGAAATGTATTTTATATGAGAAATTGTACCTGTTGTATAATTGAAAGAAGAAAAATTAATTTATGATTGTTTGTATTGTAATCTATATGAAGTTATAAATCATACGTGGTATTCTATTGCTCTCTTGTATAAGAGAATTTGTATCTCAAGTTACCATGGTATTTTATTATACTTTGCATAATTGTATGGTAGTAAACTAAACAAGCTCTCTTAACCTAACCGTCATGTTCCTAATCTCAGTCAACCATGGTGTATGAGGGAACATTTTGAAACAATTCCCTTTGTAATGAATTTGGCTCCACAACATGTCTAGTACTCAGGATTCTCATGCAAGCAATCTTACTAAACCTATAGACAAGAGTGTATATCTTGACAAATGGAAAGGAATATTGTGGGTTTGAGTAAATGTTTTACGAGATAAGAATGCATAATTTTCCTCTAGCGTTGTCCCTATAGTGGGTTGTGCATCTTATGTATTGGAATAAATTCATCGTTAGAACCTTTAAGTATGATTTTTGAATAAAATTAGGCTAAGACCTCTTAAGTGGCCATTTTTGGTTGGAGATATGGAAACGTATTCAATTTCAACCGCTAAAATTGTGTCCCTTGTGTATGCATGCTAAGAAATTTAGACTAATTAACAAAGGACTTAACACCAAGTAAATCCTATCCTAATCCTTTAAAAATACATCAAGATAAAGCATGAACAAAAGCTAAATAACTTGCACAAACGTTAAAAACAAGAATGCAAACCTCCCTTCATTGAGTGGATGTGATTTTGATATGTGGGTATTTCCTTTCAAGCCGAACGCAAGCCACAAACTATCAAGGAGCTTTGATAAAAGGAAGAGATCTCCTCAAAATGGCACAAAAGCCATGTTTGAATCTTCTCTTACTACTTTGACAAGGAGGTACTAGGTTTCTTTTATAGCTTTCCCTTTTGAGAAAAGAAAAATCTGTAGTGAATGTGGGATAATGGAGATGTAGAATTAGGAGTGGATAAACATGATTAGAAGAGATTAATTATGATTAATGACCCATGGGAGTTAAAGGAGGTTTAATTAATCCATTGAGATTAATTAATAAGCCAAGATTAGCTTGTAGAAGCTATTTAGAGGAGATGTAGAAGGAAATTAGTGGAATTAAAGGGGTTTGAGAGGGGGATTTAATTAATAAGAGGGTTTATTAATTAAATACAAGATTTTGAAAGAGGAATTAATTAATTAAAAGGGTAATTAATCAATTAAAGGGGATTTTAACTAACAAAAGATGTTAATTGGTATCCAAGATGGGGAAAATTAACTAACTAGCAAAAGGTTGCTAGTTGTTGTGTGACAACAAGAAGAAGGGAAATTAGTGCAATTTTAGTATTAAAATTATGTGGTGGAAATTAGGTGTCTACATTTTCCCTCTTTAATGTTAGAAAATTTAAGGGATGAATAACGTTACAAATTATAAATCCACAATATAAAATGCCAACAATTATAATTTATGAAGTGTAGTAATTAAAAACATAGATTAAGATGTTTATAATGCAGATTATAGAGTGAAAACATCATGAACAGAAAGTAAATGAACACAATGACACAAGATATAAGTGGGAAAACCTTGGAAGGTAAAAATCCACCGAAAAATCACTTATCTTTATTGAGAATAAAATTTCACCCAACACTCCCACTATTTCTCTATTAACTCGCTCATATAGCTTACATAAAATATTACCATTAGTGGTGCCACTGATCTCTAATGAGATCACCATGTTATATACAAGATGGGTGCTCATGATCCACTCTTAAAGTTGGCTCGCTTTGTGGTCTCTCATGCTTATATGTTAAATATAAGCTATAAGCCAAAAACATATAGTTTTTGGTGGGTTTTTAAATACGTAGTTTCCCACTTAATATTATAAACCCAACACTCCCCCTTAATGCTAAGTAGGGAAACATGAAAATTTTATTTTACATGTCAAATATTGTTCCAAATAACACATGCCAAGTAACATTTTAGTACAAAAGGAATTACAATCCATAAATCAATAAGTGATTTAGGCTAACATGCAACAAACAATTCTTCCGTGGGTTTTGTAATTCCACGGTGTACCATAATGATGTTTCGTTGTTTTTTAAATCTATGATACACTATTGCAATGTCCCGCACACTTATAAAAGTTGCAAACAACTTTACACACATCTCCAATTTTAGATAATCCATATTACACTATTTTTCTGTAGTTCAAAATAGTGTTTGTGGAATCTATAAAAACCGCAATACAAAGGAACATTACAAATTCTCAAGATAAAGTGATTAAGGATGAAGTCTTACATAATACCATGGAGTTGATAAACTCTTCATATCTAATGTTTCGTTGTGGATTACAAGTAAAATTCACATACATGACAATCTACTTAAACAACATAGAAATAGTCTCGGGAGTATCCATTTTGACACAATCAAGTCGTTAAGAGATGGCATTGCACAACAAAACATGTAACATGATCATTTCTTATTTCCCCCTCAAGGGCATCTCTAAAAGGCCAAAACTCTTACGATTCAAAGGTGAAGATCAATGACATTCATATGATCATAAGAGCTAAAAAACACATGTTTAATTGATTCATAGGTGGAGATCAACATCATCCACATGATCATAAGAGGTAATATCTGAAATGCTCAACATAGTACGAAATTTGAAAAACTTTGTACTACCCAATGGATTAGTAAAAATGGCTACAACTTGGTCTTCATTAGAACAAAAATTGAGATCTATATCACCATTAATAACCTTTTCCTAGATGAAATGCATATGGATCTCAATATGTTTGGTTATTTGATGTTAGACTAGATTGTTTACAAGAGAAATACAACTTTTTCTCACACATAGAACTACAATGCTTCCTTTGACACCCATACGAAGTTCTTCCAACATTCTTTTAAGCCACATGACTTATTTTTTATATTCCATAGCACTTTTATACTCTAATTCAGTAGAATATATAGATATTGTTGGTTATTTCTTGTTGCTCTAAGTTATTGCACCTACACCCAACTTAAAAACATATCCAACATAATCATAATAACCAAATATAATTGCATTATCACAAGAAGAATAACACAAGCTATAATTGATTGTACCTTTGATATACCTTAAAATCTATTTTCTCATTTACCAATGGTCCTCATAAGAATCGTGCATGAATCTAGAAATAATTCCAACTGCATAGGAAATATTAGGCCTAGTGATAGTTAAATAAATCAAACTACCAAATAGATATCTATATAAAGTAGGATTAAAGTTATCACAAGAAGGTTTTGGATCTAATTTAACACCAACTTCTATAGGAGTAGAGATAGGCTTAAAATCAATCATATTAAACCTCTTAAGAAGGTTATAAGCATAATGTTCTTGTGGTGCTATAATAGATTTGTGATTTTAAAAATAACCATGCCTAGAAAATGATTTAATAATCCTAAATCAGTCATTTCAAAATGATATCTTAACTTCTATTTGATTCTAAGAATTAGATTCTTATCACTACTAGTGATTAAGAGATCATAAATATATAAGACAATAATCATAACATGAATGTTTTCATAATTGAAAAATAAATAATTATCAACAAAATAGTTAGAGAAACCAAGCTCATGAAAGAAACTATTTATCTTAGCATACCAAGCCTTAGGAACTTGTTTAAGACCATAAAAATATTTCTTAATTTTACACACATAATTATTTTCTAGGTTCTTCAAAACTTCTAGGTTGATGCATATAAATTTCTTCTTTCATGTCACCATTTAAAAATGTATTTTTAACATCCATTTGGTGAATCTACCAACCATGTTGACCAACTAAATCTAGAAGAATTCTAACAATGCTCATTTTGCAACAAGAACAAAGGTGTCAACATAATCCAAATTGGGTTTTTGAGTAAACCCTCTAACCTTGTATTTATCAACCTTTCATGTATATTCATATTTTATTTTATACAACCATCTAGATCCTGAATGTAAATTTTAGGTGGAAGAGGGACTAATTCCCAAGTTTAATTTTTTTATTAGGGCATAGTATTCATCTTCCATAGTTGTAACTCATCTTTCATCTAGGATGGCATTTTTAAAAGATTGAGGTTCAACCTTATAAATAGTTGACAAGGCATGATAAGAATGTTGACTACGGGTCATCTTACTCGGATCATAAGCTTGAGAGTTTGAAACCAGATTATTGGCCCATTCGGGAATCATAGATTGAGAAGACTCCCCCTCAATATCTACATCCATTATATCAGTAGAAGGATGATTCGTCTCTTGCAAATCAATTTCAAATTTAGGAAACTCATAAGAGGGAAGAGATGAAGATTTATAAAAAAATCTCAAGAACATGTACATTCCTATTTTATACAATCACATGCTTAACTAGATCATAAATTCTTAATCCTTTTATTTGATTACCATATCCAATAAAAATGCAAGGGTAGGAAGTAGGATCAAGTTTTTATCTTTTAACTTTAGGAATAAGAAGAGAAGCAGGGCTTCCAAATATATTTAAATAAGAGATATCATGTTTTTGCTTAGTCCATACTTTATGAGGTGTGGTTTGATGCAATGATTTTGTAGGAATTATATTTAAAATATGAACAACATTGTTCATCGCTTCAGCCTAAATAAATTTAGGAACCTTATAATCATGAAGAATGGTCATATCCATTTCTATGATTATTCTATTCCTTCTTTCAGCTATGCCATTTTGCTGAGGAGAATAGGGAGTTTTTACCTCCCTGCGAATTCCATTAGATTCACAAAACTCATCAAAATTATTATTAGCATACTCACCTCCATTATCAGTTCTAATTATGTTAATTTCTAGATTATCCATGTTTTCAACAAGGGATTTAAACTCTTAAAACTTAGATAAGACATCAAAAATTTTCCTAATGTAATAAGACCAAGTCGTTCTTAATAAATTGTCAATAAAACTAATAACATATAAAGCAGTGCCAAGAGAAGGTACTTCCATTTGACCTCTAACATCACTATGAAGTAACTCAAACAAGCAAGAGGAATTAGACTCATGGTGTTTGTGAAGTGGTTGTACATGTTACTTACTACGCAAGCAACTTTCACAAGATTCATGATTTGATTTTATCTTAGTAAGACCTCTAACAAGGTAAATGTAGGACATCTCATACAAACTCTTAAATTTTACATGCCCAAGCCTTTCATGCAATAATTGAATAACATTACAAGAAGAAATGGAAAGAAAATAATCAACAACAAATTCATCAAAAATGTGCAATCCATTATTTTATAAACCAACAATAATTACATTACCAAGATCATTTTTAACATACCATTTATCTTGTAATAATACAACTTTACTGATTAGCTTTAGTTAATTGTAAACAAGATAAAAGGGTCTTTTCTAAGTTAAGAACAAATATCACATTTCTAATGATTCCATTTGCTAACTTAACATGACCACAACATTCAAACTTGATGACAAAGTTATCTTCTAGATAAATAATTTCATGACAATCAACTACATCATAAATAATATTATGCATATATGTCATGTGTCTATATGCACCACTATCTAGGATCCATTCACGGTCACCGGAGTCCGAAAGGGTAGTATAAAGGGTAATATATTGCTCAACATTATTGGCTTGGTTGTTAGTATGAGTCTAATTTTATTTTTCTTCTTTTTGTTGTTGTTCTTATTATTAAGATTATTATGAGACATGTTAGTATGACAATCTGTTTTGCTTTATGACCAAATTTACCGCAAGTGTTACAAGTGCCATCAAACTTTACTCTAAACTTCTAGTTATTCCTATTGTGATTAGGTTTAAACTTGGATATAAAGTTTGATTGCGGATTTGTATTAGTGTTATACCCAATTTTAGAAAACTTCTAACTTTGAGAGAAAAATGCCTAAGAGGCATTTTATTTTATGTCAAAGTTCTTCATGACACTCTCTTATTGAATAAGGACGTAATACAATGTGTCTAAATATGGTAAATCATCTTCATTTTGATATTTAGAATTCAAAATATAGATGAAGTTTCTAAACTTTTCATGAATGTTGATTTGAATAATAAAGTAAAGAAACTTATCATAAAACATTTCACAATTACATCCATCTAATTGAGCTTTAATATCCTTAATTTTATCTAGGTAATTAACAACCATTTCCTCAGCTTTCATAAGGGTTGTAAACAATTCCATGATTAACTTAATTATCCTATAGTGGCGGCTACCATCATGCATAGTTTTCAATTGATTCCATGCATTAGTTGGAGATTCCATATGTCCAATATGCAATAAGAACTCATCTTTGATGCTTTGCAATAAGATGGACACATCCTTTTAGGATTTTGAGATAAAATAGTAAAGTTCTCATGAGTATCTTGTCTCTTAGTAGGTTTCTTCTTAACACCACTAACTAAAACCCATAGCTTTTTATCCATTATAGACACTAAATCACGCACTTGGGTAAATTTCTAGGTCCTAATCACATACCACTATTCATATGATTCCTAAGCAAGAAAAGTAGTAATTGACATCTATCTTTGGCCTCTTTACTTTCTTTCTTGATTTTTTTTTGTATTCTTGCAAACCTCACTACCCAGTATGATCTTCATTTCTTTATATTTCTTGGCTCTATACACTTGTGCATAGCCGGACGACAACACATAGGATCCCTCATCCCCTCTGGGCACCCCAACCTCTTTGTATCTTACTCGCCCCTTTTGGGCATCTTGTTTTTCTTGGTGTTCGACCTTTTAGATGTTAATTATGAAATTCAAACAAGGGAATCATATAAATACAAAGCTATGTGATCATAATAAGGGACAAATCTCTAAGCATATAATATTATCACCTAAGGTTGCATCCAAAGGCATTTCAAGAGCATAAAATCATCCATCTAGCTTCATTCAAGGGACAAGGGACTACATTTTTCTACATACACTTCATAGGAGGGGAAGTTCATTTTTACATCCACACATCTATTTACATTGCTACATATAGTTATTGCTTGTTATTCAAGTGCATCTTGCATAAGAGCCACCTAGGAACGATTCTACACACACACACACAAAACTACATGGAGTCTGAGATGTAGTGCAGTGCTTGGTTATAATTTCACTCTGTTGAGTGACCATCGGGGTCAGTTTGAATCCCCATTTGCATCTTTTTTATTTTTAGGATTTGATGTTTTTTGGGGTTTTACAGGAGATCGCATGTTTTGCAGGTTATAGGTGAATTATGTGGACATCCTACAACATATTGGCGACCAAAAATGAAGGCTAGCGACACTCGTGTGACACAGTAAAAACCCTTCTGAGGTTTTGTGTAGTCACAAGTGCATACAGAAGGTATTTTGCACCTAGGCGCCCCTGACCTAGTCCACGTGCATCAGTCATGGCATATTCGATAGTTATGAAATTTTCTAGACTTGGTTGCGATAGTCTATCATCCCATTCCATTAGTTTTCTAACTCAACACACCTCATGATTTATTGTGAAATCAACTAAGTCTCTTATTCCATCTATTGCACTTAGGGTTTCAATTTCCATTTGCTTATTGCTTAGGTAAGAGATGTACTTTATTTCCTGCCATTTTTTTGTGACTCTACAATTAGGATTTCACAAATTTCAATATTTGTTAAATCATTTGGTGAACCCGTCTCATTCGAACACTCTTGGGTCTTCATTTCATCATTTATTTCATCCTCTCATCATGGATATATCCATTCATGATTTCTTGCTAGCCAATCCTGATTGTCGAGCTAAAATCATTACTCTCTTGGCTAATACACATATATTCCTTCTACTACTCATCCAGGACATAGTATATTAGACATTTGTAGATGCATTTTCTCAACAACTTAATTTTCCATCTAAAATAGTTGATCTTTCTGTTTATGACAATGATCCTCCCTTATATATATGCATATGCATCAATAACATGGGTATCAAATACACTTTAGTCGATAATGGATCTAAGCTCAATCTTTTACTTTATCATTCATTTAGAATATAGGCCTTTCCTTAGCTAATCTTAACCCAACATATATCTCTCTAGACATATGATTCTAGTATGCATCCATGCATAGGAATTGTTAATTTTCCTATCACAATTGGGCCAAAAAAAGTTCTTATAGTATTCTTTATTATTGATATTCTAGTTCCATATAATTTCTATTCAGTAGGCCATGGCTTCAAAAATACAAACAAAACCTTCTACAGTTCATCGATGTGTTAAATTCTTACATGAGGGATTTGAATATATAGTTCCCACTGATACTAACCCATTCCAATATTTCCACCTAGATTCAACCACTACATTACCTATTCCAACTTCGATAGTGCGCATCATGTTGTCGATCCGCGACCATGGACTATCTAGACAACTTGCCTCCACTCAAAAGAAGCTCAAGCTGTTTGTGCATTAGTCGATGATCCATCCGCTTGAGTATCACCCCCTCCTTCTATTAATGTTATGTGATTTATCTGGGGTCTTTCCATACATCAGATATCATACCACTTCATTATCTTCTCATGGGAAACCTGCATCTGTGATCCCTCCTTTCACATGTACTCTTTTCATGAATAATTCTTATTGGCCACACATTCCATTTGATCCCACTTTCTCTAACACTATTTGCACATATGATGGCTTGGCTCAGCTAAGATTCACACTTGATGATCTTCTCCCCCACCTCATTCACCCCATCTCTATCATGGATATGTTTGTATTACTGATGTTTATGGTCTTCGTGTTTTCCATCTATCAATATTTGTTGCACATACTCCTCGCACTTCTCCGCTTACTCTTGGGAAATCTTGGCTTGACTATATTGGCGGCACTTTAGATCCTGATCATATCGACATTTCATTCCCCATGCCCTTCGGCCACATTTTTATTTATGAATGATTCATTTCTTGGTTATTCCCAAAATCTTACTTGATGTTATGCACATGGATGTCCATTACCACCTTTCACTAACGAAGAATATGCAATGGGCATGTCAACTTACATCGTAATGGATCCTTATATGATCAACCAAATACTATCACTTACCGGATCTCCGCGCATCTCCCTTTGATTTTGACCATGACAATGATGATCTCTTAGATTATTTTACTTGATTCTTCTTCACATCATACACTTGGGGGGCATCATGCTTAATCTAAACGCCCCCACCCCCCCTTTTTTAACATTATCGGTGTCTTGCATTTCTACTATTTCACTTCATGCTTTGGATCTAGTATTTCACACGCATCTTACACATCTTGATACACTTGTATCATCATTACCCTATGACGCACTCTTGTGTTATGGTTCAAACTTAAATTTTGAGGGCTCACTATATTCATGAACCTCACATCATACACATGACACATTTCACACTCGGCACATTCATGACACATATTTCTAGCGCACATTCATCACGACACACTTCCCTATGACACACTCTAGTTCCATGGTTCATACTCGAATGCTTTGAGGGTATAAATCTGAAATGAACCTCACCACACTCACTCACTCTCTACGCTTTATGATTTGTCAATCATATCTTTCTAGTGTGGTGTCCCAGTTTCACCCCAAATGGGACTACCCTTTGTAAAAAAAAATCGTACTTTTAAAATAATGGGTCATTTTGTGTTTTAATTGCTAGAAAGTTCCTGTAATGTGTCAAGATATTCCTAAAGAGCCATATAAGCCAATTTTGACAAATACCCAGATGCCCAAAATTGTTTTATTCTATCGCTGGGGTTTACCTGCAAGAAATTTGTATTTAATTATTTTGAGCCCCGTTTGAGGAAAATTGTGCTCTGGTTTAACCCTGTTGTGATCGTACATGTCATTTTTCCCATATACCAGTAGGGTTTTAACCAGAATGCATTCTGGGCTTTATTTGTAACTTCTGGCAACATTTTGTGTTTTTAGTGTTTTCTCGTTTCATTTTCTGTGAAATTTCTCTGGATCAATTCCTTTGCCGGTTTGGCCTGATTCTTGGCCTGGAGTATCTGGAGATCACATACACACGTTGTGCCAGAAGGAATTCACCATCAGAGATCTGGTTCTCTTGGAAAAGACGAAGTCGTGCACCAAAAAGCTTCTTCTGGGCTGGCCACATTTTTGGAAAAGAGGGTTTGAAGTGGATCATGGGATTTTTGGAAGCAACAGGCAGGTGGAAATTTTGTACCTGCCTAGCAGGGTACTTTTTCCCATGGAAGCAACGTCACTTAAGTCACAATGGGAAAATTGGAGGCAATAGCCAGGTGGGAATTTCTTACCTGCCTTGCAGGGTAAAAATTCCCATTGTGAAATAAAAGAAAAATCACTTAAGGCATTGATGGGATTTTCTTACCTGCCTTGCAGGGTAAATAATCCCATTATGAAAGTCAAACAGCTTAAGTGGATCATGGGATTTTTGGTCGCAACAGGTAGGTGGGATTTTTGTACCTACCTTGCAGGGTACTTTTTCCCATGAAGGCAAAGTCACTTAAGTTACGATGGGAAAATTAGAGGCAGCAGGCAGGTGGGAATTTCTTACCTACCTTGCAAGGTAAAAATTCCCATTGTGGAATAAAAAAAACCAACTTAAGTGAATTATGGGATTTTATTGCCTTCCCGGGGTAAATAATCCCATTATGAAAGTCAAACGAATTAAGTGAATCATGGAATTTTCAGGGCTGCCTTGCAAGGTAAATAATCCCATTGTCATGTGACTTTTAAAAATAGAAATTCCTTATTCCAAAAAGTGCGACCCACCTTGGGTGAATAATAATGCATTAAATAAATATTTGTTAATATTTATTCACCCAATTTTGGCACCCAGGCTTGTGGAAAAGTCAACAAAGGGAAGTGGACAAAAGGAATTTAAAAATAGAATTCCAAAATTAAATAAATTTAATTTATTTAATGCAGCCCCATTTGGGAGAGAAATAATACTTTTTAAAGTATTAAATGATTAAATTAATTCCTATTTTCAGTGGCTAAGGTCAAAGCATACTGTGAGGCTTGAGTTAACTGAAGCAGAAGTCTAAAATTAAATAAATTTAATTTATTTAATGGCAGCCATGAGCATGCACAAAATAGGTGCCCCATTTGAAGAGTGAAGCTTATTAATTAATTAATTGATAGGAATAGGAAAGACATTAATTAATTATAGAATGGTGAAGATTATATAAGCAGGAGCTGCCATATGGATGAATTAATTAATTCACAGGTAGAGAATTGCAGCCCAGAGGAAAAGTGCACCCCATTTGGAGATGATTTTTGCTCAGAAGAAGGTGAAATTAATGTTGAAAGCTTCCAATTTTGGCGCACAAGTTGAAGGAGGTTGATTTGTGTCTGGATAATTGTTTGCATAAGTGATACAAGTGCTTAGGTGAAGTTGGTAAAATCCATGCTTGCTTTGCATGCAAATAAAACAACAAATTTTGGGGTAGCATGCTTGAATTATGCAGATTTTTATGATTAAAATCCACTGTTCATGTTCCGGTTTCCATCTTTGTCTGAATTAATTGCAGGAATTCATTACAGGTGCTTTATAAGAGAAAGGGAGCTTAAATCAATGTCCAATACATTGAACATATCCTCCGAATCTGAAGAATTATCCAAATCTGCACCAATTTTGAAGAATTCTAGCCGAATAAGGAGAAAAAGAATTGTTCAGACAAAGATAGACACAGATACTGCCATGGCAAAGCGGGATGAAAGGGAAGGATCAACAGAATCATGCATAGCTTCCAGATTTGCTGAAGTCAACAGATCCAGATCTCATAATTGCAAAAGCTTCCAGCACAAAGGCTTCATCCTCTTGTTTCGAACGCAGCCCCGTGAAGAAGTCAGTGCATGGAAAATTTCTTCCAGGATCTTGTGCATGTGCTCCCAATCTTCCAGTTGAAGCCTTCATTGAAGTTGCATTCACTCGAGTGCTTTCCAGAATTTTTAATTGCTCATATGAAATTAAAAATAAAAATGATGAGTTATTTACTGACAGACATTGCACTGATGCATGTACGGAGAAGAACTGCAAAAGCTTCAAGGATAAAAGGGAAGACAAGGTGAATGCAACACCCGTAAGCAAAATTCCAGATCCAATTGTTTCCAGATCTATCTTGCTTCTCGATCCAACTGCTTCCGGATCTATCTTGCTTCTCGATCCACTTGTTTCCGATCCATATTGCTTCCAGATCCAGCTACTTCTAGTCACTTCCAGATCCAGCCGCTTCTAGATCTAGTTTGAATCAACTGCATGCAGAATATGAAAAAGGACAAGACTGCAGCTTTCCTCTTTCTTCTTCTTTCTCTTATTTCCTCCGACAAAATAATTGAGCGATCAATTAAATTATACAACTTAAGTGATTGGTTTAAAAGCCATTACTTGAATAAGTCAACTACTTGGAGATAGGTGGTAGATGTGCAAAATATAAGGTTCTATTTTTAGTTGCAAATCATGCATGTCATGCAAAGAGGAATTCTAGGAAGGAGATTTCCATTTGTTCCTTTTTGACTTCCACATGTGCCAGTTCAACCAAAATCTTCCAACTTGTAATTGCCCCTCTACATTCTATAAGTAGAGGAAGAACCTTCAGGTTAATGATCAGAATTTGTAAGCAACATTCTTGTGTTCCAGACTTTGTGCTGAAACCCTTGAGAGCCACTTGAAGCAAATGAATATACAGGAGTAAATTTTCAGATAACTTTGTGTCACGGTGTATTTTGTTTCTAGCTTTCCATCTTAGATCTTTGAATAAACTGTGTTATTTTAGATCTAGATCTAGAGCTACCTTTGCTTATAATTCTATGTTGATATCTATTGGTTTCTTCTATGTGAATGCAATCAACTATGTTATCTATTGATTGGGATGCACATCTTCCCCATTTCTTCTCTATGTTTTTATAATTCCCTTCTTCTATAAATATTTCCTTTCTTAAACAACTGTTTACTTGTTGCAGAACTATACAGCTATGGTTCATGAGCTGAATAGTTAAAGTAAAACCCCATATAGATACTAGCATATTTTAATTGAAAAATCTGACATGGGAGCCTCACCGAGTAAATGAGGGAGATTTATCTCATGACTGCCTAGGTTTTATGCTATGTAGAAAATCTAGCCAACATAGTGCACATAATTCAAACCATTTCCGATGATGCACTCTTGTTCTATGGTTCATTCTTGATTGTTGAGGGATATTTTATAAATGAATCTCATCTCATACACATTCATACACATTTTCTCATGGGGCACACTTCTCTTATCACATTCACTTTGCATACCATTCCATCTCACTCATTCACAACATACTACATATCTTGGTTACACATACTCTTGCTTGCTTATACTTGTTACATGTACACTTTGTTTCACATGCTAGACAAATACTTTGTATGTCATTATCTTTATCATATACACATGCAAGTTCACTTTCCTTATAGTATTAAATGCATACTTTACACATATATTTACACACAACATGGATGCTTGGCACTTTGTACCTCTTACCAGTCCCACCGAGGCTCCTAGGGGCATCTACTTTCATACACACTACATGTGTTATTGTTTCATTTTATACTACTTATTCTTACTAGCACACTATTTTATATCGGATCATACACGCTTTGACATACTTTATATCTTTCTAACATGCTAATGGGTGCTTCATGTGCAACATTTTTTAGGAACTATTTTCCACCATGGTTGTCGACACTTTGCTTGCTACTATTTTCCATTGTATGACATTGTTTGTGGGATTTTCCTATGTATTTCTTTCTTGTTCATTATCTCGTATTCTTTTGGCCGCTTTTCCCCCAGATTTTCTTGCGACATTGTGAGTGATGTCCCATCTTTGAAACTTACTTTTCGCATCTACATTCTATTCTTTCTTGCTAGATTACACATTATCTTCTATATGCGTATTTTTCTTATTTACACTATTACATGTTTTCATCCACTTTGTTTGTGTGTGCCTTGGTTCATCCACATTGTTTTCATCCACTTTGTTTTCTCATATCAACATGGTTCATAGTAGTCTACTGAGTAGTTTTATCGCACACGCATAGTCCTCCGAATCAAAATACATTAGACCTTCATTTTATGCTTGGATCGAACTAGATCAAATTGGATCGAACTTGATCAAACTATAACAATGAAGGATTGCACCTTTTCATTGGTGTATAATCTTCAAGAAGAATTCGGGGATGGAGGATAACACTTGACCTTTTTCCCCAACACTTCTATCGTGGCATGAGTCCACCCAAAAACTTGCACTTGGCATGAGATCACCTAAAAATTCATTCTTGGCATGAGATCGCCCAAAAACTCATTCTTCTACAAAGCATTTCAAGACACTCTTTTATCCTTTTTACTCATCACATATTAGGTGCACATGTTCCTTTTACTTCTTTTTCACATTTTTATATACTTGGATCAAATTTTTCACATATACACGTATTTGAATACTCTTTAACTCTTCTCTTTGTAGGTCCGTCCTCATGAGAAGAAATGATTGCATCATCGAACACATTAAGTAACACCAACAACATATACAATGTGATATAACAAATATGCTTTCACCCGTAGGGTCACTTCCTCTTCCTTAGCTTCCACACTTCATTTTTATCACTCTACACTTTTTCTTTTCTCCTCGGCATGCTTTCACCATCGATCTACATGTTATCATGTACACGTCTCTTATCTACTTTATATTATTGATTATTCACTCAACAACATAAATTGAGGGAAAATGTAGACACTAAATCATGCACCTGGGTACATTTCTAGGTCCTAATCACATACCACTATTTATATGATTCATAAGTAAGAAAAGTAGTAATTGACATCTATCTTTGGCCTCTTTGCTTTTTTGTTTGATTTCTTTGTATTCTTGCACACTTCACTTCCCATCCCAACTTCATTTCTTTATTTATCTCTAGACACCGGGGCCCATCCAGGATACTAGCACCTAGTCTCCCCCGACCTCTTTATATCTTACTCGCCCCTTTTGGGCATCTTGTTTTCTTAGTGGTCAGTATTTTAGATATTAATTACAAAATTCAAACAATGGAATCCTATAAATACAAATATATATGATCATAATAAGGCACCGAGCTCTAAGAATATATTATTATCACCTAAGGTTGCATGCAAAGGAATTTCAAGAGCATCAAAGCATCCATCTAGCTTCATTCAAGGGACAAGGGACTACAATTTTTACATACAATTCATAGGATGGGAATTTAATTTTGACATCCACACATCTATCTACAAAGTGCTATTTAGCTATTGCTCGCTATTCAAAGCATCTTGCATAAGAGACACCTAGGGCACAATTCTACACACACACACACACACGAGAACTACATGGAGTCTGAGATGTAGTGTAATACTTAGTTGTAAGTTCACTCTGTCGGGTGACCATTGGGGTCATTCCGACTCCCCATTTTCATCTTTTTCTTTTAAGGATTTGATGTATTTTGTGGTTTTACAGTTACATGTGAATTCCGCAAACATCCAACGACATACAAGTGACCAATAGAGAAGGCTAGTGACGGTTGGGTGACATGGAAAAAATCATTTTCTGAGGTTTTGCATAGTCACATGCACCTACATAAGTTCTATGGTGCCTAGGCACCCCAATCCCAAAGATATCCGATTCTTCTAAATTTTCTAGGCTCGTTTTACATTCAGGTCCTCATGTTCCATCATTTTTCCAACTCGACACCTCGACACACACACACTCGAGATTGATTACAAATCAGCTAAGTCTCTTATTCCATCTCTTGCACTTAGGGTTTCAATTTCCATTTTCTTATTTCTTAGGTTAGAGTTGTACTTTATTTCTTACCATTTTGTTGTGACTCTGCAATTAGGATTTCAATATTTTCAATATTTTTAAATTATCCATAAGGATAGCCTTAATCCTAATTCTCCAAATATTGTAATTAGTTCCATTTAAAAGTTGAGATTTATCCATGGAAAAACTAGAAGAACTAGTCATAGAAAAAATTGAAAAAATGAGTGCCAAGAAGGTTTTTAGAAGTTACAAAGCTTCGTAGTATAAAGGAAACAAACTTTAGTGGATTAAAACTTAAATAAAATACCTTGTAACTTGATAAAAAAACACCCAAACAAATTTTAAACATAAATATGGAAGGAAGTAGAACACAAATAACCATCCGCAAAAGGCCACAAGGTACTAAGAAAAATATATGGCCTTTTTAAAAACATGACAGCCATGATACACTAAAACATTGTTGTACGAGTTTTAGTTTTCTATGGAAAATATACAATCATTATCTAAAATTCCCCCGAGTTAATTTGATAACATGCATTAGATTTTTCAGTTCCAAGCAAGTAGATTGATTCAGGAAAAAATTGTGAAAATCGGCTGAGTCCTTGTCCTAGGAACAGTTGGGACATTCGGGACACCAAGGCGTGGTTCGGCCGAAATGCCTCCAGGTAGCCCGCGAAGCACTGGGACAAGTGGAACAAATGTACGCGGAGGGTGCGAACCGGCCGGTTCGGCCGAAAAGGAAAATTTTAGCACAGAGACAATTGGGCCGTCGGGACGCGAGAGACGCGGAAAGCCGGTTCGGCCGAAGGAGAAGAAAAATGGCTAACTACTCGGGACATTTGGGCCTTGAGGACGTGAACCGCCCGGATCGGCCGAAATGGAGAACTTTCGTACTAAGCAGTTGGGACATCTGGGCCACGAGGACGTGAAGGATGCGAACCGGCTGGTTCGGCCGAAATAGGAAACTTCAGCACTAGGACAAGTGGGACAAAGGGACGCGCGGGACACGAATAGCCGAAGGAGCCGAAAGCCAATCAAATCACGCCACGTGTCACCGTCAGAAAAGGGACAAGGAAGCTCATTTCGGGTGGATCAGAGGATTTTGTCCCGCAAAGCACTGGGACATCCGGGACAAAAGGACGTGGTGGACGCGAAAATCTAGCGAGGCCGTGGACAAATCACGGCATGACACGTGTTGCCAGGAAAAAGGTCCAAAAAGTCAAAGGGGTGAGTTTTGAGCACGATCCGAACCAATGAAATAGTACCACGTGTCCAAGTTTAAGGGGACCACAAGAAAAGCCTGTGAAAAGGTGGAGAGAGGGAATTGCTCGGTGAAATCGAGCACACGCCACGTGTCGTCCGGATGGCGAGAGCGCGGGAAAATATTTTTAAAACTGTTTTTGCTGTTTTGTGCCCAAAATCTTGAGACCTTCATATCTTTCGATCCAGAGCTCGGATTTTCACGTTCTTTATATCAACGGAAAGATGTTGAAATTATCTACATAATTAAGGATCAATCTTACATTTTGGTACAATTTGAAGGAGAAAATTAAGAAAATGTCTCTGACGCGTGTGATGATAGACGAGAAGTAATGCTTCAACTACCAACTTTAATACAAAGACAGACAGCTCGCCGCTCTGTTAGACACCCGCCGTTTTGCCGGATCCGCCGCTTCTGCCATAATGAGATGATTTTAAATGTATCTAGAAGTGGTTTTGGTAGATTCGACTTTCCTCTCTCTTTCCTCTCTCATTCTTAGTATATATTGTAAGGAGGAGCTTCTTTAAAAAGGTCGGAACATTCTTGTTTTGTATCCTCCCTTCTTCCCTCGCTTGCAAGAGAATTTGTGGAGCTTTCAAACCTCCCATATGGGTTGTAATACCGGTATTTTTGCCTCTTAGCCACCGCAATGATATCTTGTATCGACTCTTGAGCAATAATATATACGTTGCGATTGACTCTCAACCCTCTCATGTATTCATTGCTATCATTTTGATCTCTTATTGCAGTTTGGTTACCTGTGCATGGTGTTTGTATTGCATCTATGTGGTCTATGTTAAATTTGCAAAACAAATGTCTAACATTCCTCGGTGCATCACCTTTGTAATTTAGGTTTTATTCTATGCATTTTCTTACCCTGTCTCCTTGGCAAGTAGATTAGGTTTTAGTAAACCCTCTGCATTTTTTTTTGTGTGCACCTGAACAGAGGAATAGGAACCAGCCTTCTCTGGAGAATCCTTTCTCATCTTTACAAGTCCCACACTTGGAGAAAGGATTCCATGTTGTGCAATCACACTGGATGCCTGAACATCAACCTAGAATCCTGATCTGCATCCAGGGGTGCTGTGAGTCTGCAACAACAGTTTTGGCACACCCGGTGGGACACTAGAGGTCTCATTTTTATTGCAGCAAAGTTGATATGCATTTGCTGCAGTTTTCTTGCTTATAAGAGCTATTATTTGCATATCTGGTGACTCCAAGGGGAAGAACCAACAGATTCCAAGCTTAGGCCTGAAAACTCATGAGAAGAATCACCACAAGGTCAAGAGCTGGAGAAGAAGAAGTGTTGTTTGAATACCTGTAATTATCTCCAAGAAGAAGGCAAAGAGGAAGAAGGATTCAAAGGTCTCCATCTCCACCAAACAGAACTCTCTCAACTCCTCCACCTGACAGGCCTTTCATTCAGTATACAAGGGCTTTAAGACCGATTAGAATCGCTCAGAACAATCCCTATGTCAACTTCACGAGCAAAGCAGCCCACTTACTCTCAATGCACAACATCCAGTTCCTATTGCAGCCTTGAAGAACATTCCCTACTTCACTGGAGAAAATCAAACTACTCCAGGTGATCATGTTAAAGATATTGCTAACCTTTGTGCAATCCATGAAATCAATGAAATGCAAGTGGCTGTCAAGTTACTGGCATCTTCCTTCAAGGGTAAAGCATTACAATGGTTTAGGAGCCTTGGAGCTGGTTCTATCACAAACTGGAATCAGTTGTGTATTGCACTTCACGAGCAATTTGGAGAGAAGGGAGACAACTTGTCTCTTTTGGAGCAGCTGACGACTATCAAGAGAGCTCCCAATGAGCAGCTGGCCGATTTCAACTTCAGATTTCAAAGGTCTTGGGATAGGATTCCAGTGGCAGTCAGGCCAACAGCAGAAGGTGCTTTTCTATATTACCTCAAAGCTTTGAATTCTGATATTTCTATGTTAATTCAGTCCATGGGAGGCACAACAATCCCTATGGCTTATAGCATTGCCATTAGAGCCGAAAATTGTCTTATTCAAGCTGGTAAACTGGCTCCTAGGCCTCCCATGCCCTTGTATCCAAACTTAGAAAATCCAAGCACTAGTCAAGCACCCACTTTGGCTCCTGTTCCCACTCCTAGAAATCAGAGTTCAAATGAAGCTTCCACTTCATCTCCTAGTGCTTCAAATGAACTCCAAGAGGTCATGAAACAGTTGCAAAATTTGGGAAATGAGCTAGTTACTATTAAAAGGCAACAAGCCCAAGGTTTCAGACCTTCTTATCAGCCCCAAGCTCAGCCTAATAGGCAGCCATACCAACCACAAAGACCACCTAATCAGCTGCAAATCAAAACCAAAGCCAAGCAAGGCCTCCTGCCAATAGACCATTCCAGCCCTATAATCCAAATGCCATATCTACCTCTAAGGCATTAGTGCCAACACAGAACAACATTGCTCAGGAATATGATTGGTGCTTTCCATGCAACGAGCCTCATAACCAATCCATGTGTTTCAATGGTGCTCTCAATCAAGCACTAATGGTGACAACTACTGGTGTGGAGGGTGAGGGCAGTCAAGGAAATTGCCAACAACTAGAAACATTCCAACAACAATCAGCCCCAAATGACACCACATTGGTAAACTCGCAAAGCAAAGGATTTACGTGGCATGAATCGAGCGGTTTCTCAAGGTGTTGCAGCTACACACAAGGTCAAAGAGGAGAAATTTGGGCGAAGAACAGCCATTAGCCCCAACCAATCCATAACCTTCCACGGTTCCACAAATGATTGGCAAGCAAATTCCAGATTCAAATGCACAAGGGCAGCCAAGAACAACCCCTAGGCCAACTCAAATGCCAACTGTTGCTGCCCACGCGTAAGGAGTAAATGTGCAAACCAAGGGACAACAGAGAGATTCTTCATCACCATTCAGTATCATTGATCAGATGAAGAAGACCAATGTCAACATATCAATGTGGGAATCCCTATCCATCCCGGGCAAAGAGATCTGCAGTAGCTGCCATGAAGGATTGGCCAACTTCAAATCAGCGAGGTTCGATGCAAGACAAAGTGCTTACAAATGCTGCCCGACTGAAGGAGTTCATGGAGCACAACAAGGTAAAATGTTGAAGCCCCCTCCTTTCTATGTTTCATTGATAGTTGGAAATCAGCTAGTGCACAATTGCATGATAGACTCCAGAGCAAGTAGCTCAGTAATGCCCAAGCAAATAGCTGATCAACTAGGGCTCCAGTATGAAACAACATCTAAAGGAGTAGTGCAGCTAGATGGGACAACAATAGCAACAGTTGGAGTGATTAGAAATTTGAGTCTTACCTTGCATGCATGTCCAAATGTTGTTGTTTTACAAGATGTATCAGTCATAGAACTTCCACCACTCTTTGCCCTTTGCTTGTCAAGGGACTTCACAGTCAAAATTGGAGGCTATTTGTCTGCTGATTGGTCTCACATGCTGTTTAGAACAAGGTATGGAACTAAGGCTACAATTAGGTTTGAACCTATTACAAACTTCCATATAGAGTCTTACACTCCAAGTCAGATTAATGCCAATTGCTTAGCATTTGATCAAGAAAATCACCCTAGTACTCTTGATGAGGTGACACCAAGGTTGGAAGTATCCCAAACCTAACTCTTGATGAATGGGCAAACAAGATACATACTTTTGATCCCTATCGAAGTAGAAGAATCGAGTGGGAGTCTATTGTATGCACGAAGAAAATCAACTTTGTCCCTAGCATCACCAAGCCAAGTCATAACGATGACAATGAGGTATGGCAGCTGTTTTTGACGGATCAAGGAGTAGGCAAGGTGCGGGAGGTGGAGCCATGCTTGTTTCACCTCAAGGAATAAAGTACTATTTAACTTTTAGATTTCAATTTGCATGCTCCAACAACACTGCTGAATATGAAGCCTTGGTGCAGGATGCATTGGGCAATCAAAAGAAAAATAAAGAATCTGCAAGTCTTTGGGGACAGTGAATTGATTGTAAATCGTGTCAAGGGACGACATGCTTTGCCAAGAATGATCTACTCAAGTGCTACAAGAACAGGTGTGGGACCTCATGGAAGATTTTGAAGGTTTTGGCATCAAATCCATTCCCGGAAAGAGAATCAAGTCTGCTGATAGGCTTGCAGCAGTAGGGGCAGCCTTTGACATTATGGAAAGCATTCAACAAGACAAGGTACAACAAAACATCCATGTGATTGTGAGGCCTTCAGTGCCGGATAACAATGTCAGTTGGCAAGTGTTCGAGAATGACTAGCAGATTGTCAATTTTCTACAAGAAGAAGCTGAGTTCTCTGCCAGGAATCAAGACAAGTTACATCAGCATTATGGTGACCAAGTGGTGCAGCTGAGAACTAACAAATTACCAAAAGGCCTCATAACCTTGGAGTCAATCTTCAACCCGAATGATCAGTTCCGGAAGGAGAAAGTGAACATTCAAGTAAAGGGTGAGGATTCAGAGCCTATTTTAGTGGAAGAAGGCAAAACATTGCAGATTGGCAAAGTAAGTACCTCACAAGAGAAATCTGATTTTGTTCAGCTTTGTGAAGAATTCCCAGATGTTTTTTCTTGGACTTACAAAGATCTAAGAGGTTTCAATCCAAAGTTGGCACAACATACTATTGAGCTGGATCTAGAATCCAAGCCTGTCAGGCAAAAGCAAAGGCCAGTGAATCCCCATATTGAGCCTCTCATGAGAAAAGAGTTAAGCAAGCTTATTGAGGCCAGTATCATCTTCCCCATCAAACACTCAAGTTGGGTTGCCAACTTAGTCCCAGTCAGAAAGAAGAATGGAGAGATCAGGTTGTGTGTCGACTTCAAAGATTTGAATAGAGCCTCTCTCAAGGATCATTATCCACTCCCTTCCATGGAGCAAATATTGTAGGTTGTAGCTGGTTCAGAAAGGTTTTCATTGCTAGATGGATACTCAGGCTACAATCAGATTATGGTGAAGGGAGAAGACCAATTCAAGATAGCCTTCACAACTAAATGGGGCACATATGCTTACAAGAAGATGCCATTTGGGCTGTCCAATGCTGGTGCTACCTTTCAAAGGGAAATGGACATGGCATTCAAAGGCTTGATCAACAAGATAGTGCTGATATATCTAGATGATATCACTGTCTTCTCAAAGAATGCAGCAGACCATCTCTTTCACCTCAGGCAAGTGTTTCAGAGGTGTAGAAAGTTCGGAGTGTCTTTGAACCCCAAGAAGTGCATCTTTCTTGCACATGAAGGAAAAATTTTAGGCCATATTGTCTCCAAAGAGGGACTGCAATTGATCCAGAGAGGGTTGAAGCCATAAGAGCACTACCATTGCCAAGTCACAAGAAGGCTCTTCAAAGTTTCTTGGGAAGGATAAACTTTGTTTGGAGGTTTGTCCCAGATTTTGCAGCCCTTGTCAAGCCCATCACCAAAATGTTAAAGAAGAGCATGGCTTTTAAGTGGACAACAGAAGGCAAGGAGAGTTTTGAAGCAATCAAAGAAGCTATCTCTCAAGCACCAACTCTCATCAACCCAAACTTCTCCAAGGATTTCATCCTCTATGCATTTGGAGGTGATGACACTATTTCCGCCATTCTAGTACAGAAGAACAAAGATAATGATGAGCAGCCGGTTGCCTTCTTCAGCCAGAGCCTAGATGACTGCGAGGTGAGGTACTCTTTTATTGAAAAGCATGTACTTGCAGTAATCAGAAGCTTGAATAAATTCAAGCATTTAGTCTCAAACAACAAGGTCCAGTTTCTGTAGTCTCACATGCTGGAGTTAAGGACTTCCTCCTCAACAAGGATTTGAATGAGAAAAGGGCAGGATGGATCACCCGTGTCATGGAATATGACATTGATATCAAGATCACCAAGCTGGTAAGAGGGAAAGGACTGTGTGAGCAGCTGGTTTTGGGAAGCAAAAGGAAGTATACAAGTATGCAACGAGGAAGAGGCTGTGCTTAACTTGCTGGATCCAGGACAGCCATGAGCCAAGTGGCGATCAAGAAGAAGACAATGCTTCCCCACTCCTTGTTGATGGAGTTTTGTTAGACTGGAAGAGTTTCATGGTGGACCAGTGGTGGCCATTTTGCACCAAGAGTGACCAGCACTCTAAAAATCATGAAGGCTGGTTATTATTGGCCTAAAATTTTCAGTGATTGCTATGCATGGATCAAGAGGTGTAAGAATTGTGCATTCTTCACAGGAAAAGAAAGACTTGCTGCCCTTCCATTGCATCCAATCTCAGTTGACCAGCCATTCATGCAATGGGGTTTGGACTTCATTGGAGTCATTAATCCCAATTCAAGCCAAGGGCATAAATGGATTTTGACAGCCACAGACTACTTCACCAAATGGACAGAAGCAGTAGCACTCAAAGAGGCAAATGAGTCTAGCATCTTAGACTTTTATGAGGGGATAACAACCAGATTTGGTGTACCTGCCACAATAATCTTTGATAATGCATTGGCATTCATTGGATCCAAGGTGACTGAGTGGGCTGTCAAGAACGGTATTTACCTAAGCACTTCATCGAACTATTACCCTCAGGGTAATGGCCAGGCCGAGTCTACAAACAAGAACTTGTTGAGGATCATTAGGAGAACTCTTGATGAGAATCAGAGGTCTTGGCATACCAAGCTGAAATCAGCCTTATGGGCTGATAGAATCACTCCCAAAAGATCCACATGTAACTCTCCATTCAGGCTTATCTATGGAAGAGAGGCAATCTTGCCCATGTCACTTGAGTTACCAACATTGGAACTCATGAAGCAACTAGAGTTGCTAGAATTCGAGCCCATGGAAGTGAGGTATGCAGAGTTGATGGAGCTGCAAGAGATCAAAAATCGGGCATCCCAAGCAATGGAAAAAGATCAAGCTTTGATCAAGAAGACCTTTGATAGGAAAGCCAAAGATAGATCTTTTCAAGTTGGAGACCTAGTGTTGAAATGGGATGTGGACAGAGCAAAACCGGGAAGGCATTCAAAATTTGATGCCATTTGGAGTGGCCCATACATGGTCACAAAGTGCAAGAGCAGCAATGCTTTCCAATTGGCCTCATTGGACGGTGAAGAACTGCAGATTCCAATAAATGGAATCTATCTCAAACATTGCCACTTTGAAAACGGAGGTTCACCCTTGTAAATATTAGCCTAGATTTCAATTCCTCCAAGTGCGTATGCACATTGTCTTGTTGTAGTTAGGTTTCAGTTTCCCTAAGTGCTTTGGCGCAGGTTTTGTCGCTCCTGGATTGAGTTTTACAGTTCAGCGTGCTCTCGTAGAGGGAGTTGTAGTATCAGGCTCATTTCAGGTCATTGCTTATGACTCCATGCCCAATGGATCGCAAAAAGGCCACTGATCTTCTACCTAGCAGGCAGGTGACCCCGAAAAGTCGCCAATTGTTATCTAAAATTCCCCCAGTTAATTTGATAACATGCATCAAATTTTTCAGTTCCAAGCAAGTAGATTGATTCAGGAAAAAATTGTGAAAATCGGCTAAGTCCTTGTCCTAGAACAGTTGGGACATTTAGGACACTAAGGCGCGGTTCAGCCGAAACGCCTCCAGGCGGCCCGCGAAGCACTGGGACAAGTGGAACAAATGTACGCGAAGGGCGCGAACCGGCCGGTTCGGCCGAAAAGGAAAATTTTAGCACAGAGACAATCGGGCTGTCGGGACGTGAGGGACGCGGAAAGCCGGTTCGGCCGAAGGAGAAGAAAAACATGGCTAACTACTCGGGACATTTGGGCCTTGAGGACGTGAACCGCCCGGATCGGCCGAAATGGAGAACTTTCGTACTAAGCAGTTGGGACATCTAGGCCGCGAGGACATGAAGGATGCGAACCGGCCGGTTCGGCCGAAATAGGAAACTTCAGCACAAGGACAAGTGGGACAAAGGGACATGTGGGACGCGGATAGCCGAAGGAGCCGAAAGCCAATCAGATCACGCCACGTGTCACCGGCATAAAAGGGACGAGGAAGCTCATTTCGGGTGGATCGGAGGATTCTGTCCCATGAAGCACTGGGAGATCTAGGACAAAAGGACGCGGTGGACGTGAAAATCCGCAGCCCGTGGACAAATCACGGCATGACACGTGTCGCCAGGAAAAAGGTCCAAAAGTCAAAGGGGCGAGTTTTCGAGCACTGATCCGAACCAATGAAATAGTGCCACGTGTCCAAGTTTAAGGGGCCCACAAGAAAATCCCGCGAAAAGGTGGAGAGAGGGAATTGCTCAGTGAATCAGAGCCTGCCACATGTCGTCCCGGATGGCAGAGTGTGGGAAAAGATTTTAAAACTTGTTCTTGCCTGTTTTGTGCCCTAAATCTTCAGACCTTCATATCTTTCGATCCAGAGCTCGGATTTGCATGTTCTTTATATCAACGGAAAGCTGTTGAAATTATCTACATGATTATGGGATCAATCTCACATTTTAGTGCAATTTGGAGGAGAAAATTAAGAAAACGTCTCTGACGCATGATGATGATAGACATGTAATGCTTCAACTACCAACTTTAATACAAAGCAGACGACTCGTCGCTCTCCTGTTAGACATGCACCCACCGTTTTGCGAGATCCGCCACTTCTGCCATAATGAGATGATTTTAAATGTATCCAGTAGTGGTTTTGGTAGATTCGACTTTCCTCTCTCTTTCCTCTCTCATTCTTAGTATATATTGTAAGGAGGAGCTTCTTTAAAAAAGGTCGGAACATTCTTGTTTTGTATCCTCCCTTCTTCCCTCGCTTGCAAGAGAATTTGTGGAGCTTTCAAACCTCCCATATGGGTTGTAATACCAGTATTTTTGCCTCTTGGCCACTGCAATGTACGGTATTGACTCTTGAGCAATAATATATACGTTGTGATTGACTCTCAACCCTCTCATGTATTCATTGCTATCATTTTGATCTCTTATTACAGTTTGGTTACCTGTGCATGGTGTTTGTATTGCATCTATGTGGTCTGTGTTAAATTTGCAAAACAATTGTCTAACATTCCTCGGTGCATCACCTTTGTAATTTAGGTTTTATTCTATGCATTTTCTTACCTGTCTCCTTGGCAAGTAGATTAGGTTTTAGTAAACCCTCTGCATTTTTTTGTGTGCTCTGAACAGAGGAATATGAACCAACCTTCTCTCGAGAATCCTTTCTCATCTTTACAAGTCCCACACTTGGAGAAAGGATTCCATGTTGTGCAATCACACTGGATGCCTGAACATCAACCTAGAAGCCTGATATGCATCCAGGGTGTCTTTGTGAGTCTGCAACAACACAACCAAAAGCCACGGAAAAATTCTACGAGACACTAGAAGTCTGCAAAACAAAGAAGAGTCCACGAGACACTAAAAGTCTGCAAAACAAAGTAAATTTTCAAAATAGAGGTAGACCTTCGAAGAATCTGAGAAGCAAAAAAACATGCCATGAAGGTCTACATGCAACACACAAAGAGAACATGCACGAATAATTTTTGAGGCCATGGTACAAGGAATCCAAGTAGAGATAAGAGAGACGTAAAATATTACAATTTTGTGTAGCACAATAGAAAATTGTGGAACACTACAAGTCTACGTAACAAACAAAATGAAGCCACGAGACAAAGAAATTGCGCAACGAGTAGGTGAAAACCGAGAAACAAGGAAATAATGTTGCACAAGTCAAAAAAGGTTGCATGGAATACTTGGAAAAGTCACGCAACACTAAAAATACCCACATAAGCCTAAAAATCCTCGCAATACCAAAAATACCCTTAAATTTTCAAATAATTCGTACAACAACTATAAAATGGTGAAAATGTGTGAAACATTCAAATAAACAACTGAATACTAGAAAAGTTACTAAGGACTTAGAAATTGTCTCGAAGGTCTTGTAAACTTAGAGGAAGGTTGTAGATTTTGAAAACTGTAGATCCAAACACACAAACGGATGTGGAGGATAGAAACACATGCACAAGTAAGTTCAATTCTCCATGAATTGATTTAACACTTCAAATCATTCAAATTCAAATTATTGTGGTGTGAATTGGAGTTTTGAACATGATAACCTTGAAGCAAACCACGAAGCGAGCTAGGGTTTTCCAAGTTTGAAAATATTCAAGTTTCTTCATACCTACCAAATAAAAATATCAAAATCTATCTTACACATGCATAAATGTTGGACATGATACTTGTGTTAGGAAATTTAATGGTTAGATAATGTTACAAATTATAAATTCACAATATAGATTGTCGACGATTATAGTTTATGAAGTGCACTAATTAAGAACATAGATTAAGAAACTAGTGTTCTATGGCTTTTGAACTTATTTGATCCTTTGATTCCTCCACGGATAAACAACTCCATGATACTTCATTCAACTTCTCGTGCCAGGAATTATTCCTTTAGTGTTACAAAAATACCGCAATATGCCACACAACACTAGACTTGATCAATTTCTACATAATTCCCTACTACACGCTCTTTTCTTTGTTCCGCGGATTAGAAGAACTTGCGGAACACTAAGTTCCTATATTCCATGGTAGACTGAATTAGTCTCTTGCGAATTTTATAGAGCATGAAAATGGTTAAGTCCTTTATATGGGTTGATCAAAATTACATGGGGTGTTATTTTGGACAACAGGTTTGTGACTTTCAAAGGACATCTTTCTATTAGATGATGAAGACTAGATACCTTGAAGCATCTATTGCAAATGAATTCAAGCTTAATCCTTAAATAAATTGATCTCATTATAAATCTTGCCTCCGAAATCCACACGAACTTAACACTGGACTGGATTTCATCTATGGAGTTTTGAAGGATATATACAAAAATCACTCTAGTTTCTAGTTTTTGCCACGAATCCTAGATTTGACATGATCTCGCACATGACTCCAAGTGGCCAAAAATTATGTACAAAAGTGAATATCATACATTCCTCAAGTGAAGCACACAAAGATGGAAAAAACTTATTACAAAAGGGGAATCAAAAAATTGAGGAAAAGGGCACTCAATTCAGTGATCAACACAATAAGAGGAGAATATATCTAATAATAAAATTAAACTATTTACAAGATGAAAAAAAAAAACTTAATGTAAGTGTTTGAGATAAATATCATTGACTAGGATTTGCAATAACTCTCCATCAAGATTAGACAACTCAAAAGAGTTGGCCTCTTTATAAGCAAATGATGATAAATGACCCACTCTAAAGTGCATCAAACTTGGAATGCTGCCTTGGTTTAGCTCTTTTGCATCCCACTTGAGGACCAAATCTCCTACTTTGAAAGTCTACATCTTAAATTTCTTCTCAAACCACTGCTTAGTAAATCTTTGGTGCTTTTCTAACCTTTCCATGGAATATTTCCTTAGTTCTTCAAGTTCAACCAATTCCACCATTTTTATTTCTCTTTGATACACCTACCTTTAAATTGCAATTGTTTGAACTAGCTCCAAAGAAGGTAATTCAAGTGATATTGGGAGTCTAAATTCTCTCCCACATACAAGAAAAAATGGTTAATTTTCAATTGCTTTATTTGGAGTGATTTTATCAGCCCAAAGAGTAGTTTTTACTTTAGTGTGCCATTGTCTTTGATTGACTTGCATGGTTCTCTTCATGATTCTAATTCAGGTTCTTATTAGTTGATTCCACCAAACCATTACCTTATGGGTAATAATTGGATGAATTATTCAAGTAAAACCCACTCCTAATATCCCAATCAAATAATTTAGATCCCAAAAATTCCTTATCATTATTATAAATGCTAGTTTAGAGAATCAAAAACCTTGTTGCAATTTCCTCTAAGAAATCAAGGATAACTGACTCGGTTCCATCCTTAAGTGGTATGGCTTTGGTCCACCTTTTGAAATAATATGTTTCTTTCAAAACCTAATTTTGACCCATACTATATGGAGGATTGATCATGCCTATGAAATCTAGTCCTCGGTGAGAGAAAGGTTTTCCAACCTGAATAGGATGAAGGGGAAGGGTTATCAGTTTTTTCTTGCCTATGAAGAAGGTACATTCTTTGCATTTTTGACCCATTGATATGCATCTAGAAATAATGTGGGCCAAAACTATCATGCACTAAGTATTTTCATTTTTGTGGCATTGGATGAAAAATTCCCCCCAGAGGAGCCATCATAAAATTCCACCAAGACTTCATCTATTTGTTCTTCCTTAATACATCTTTGTAAGACACCATATAAATTCCTTTTGAAAAGAATACCATCAATTAAAACATAAGGAATTGATTGTAACTTGAGGTGTCTTCTATTTTTCTTGCTAAAACTAGGATGATAACTACTAGTTGCTAAGAAGTAAGCATGTTATTCATCCAACTGTTGTAGCTATGTTGAGTTCCTTTTCATGTCAAGTTGGTTTCCTATGTTATGCGGGTTCCTATAACTTGTTCCTATTATTCATCCATGAAGAAAGAATATTCTTCATAATAGTACTGAGCATCTTTAGCAATCTTCTCACATAATGCCCTTCCTCTCACCAATTTCATGGTGTTGATGGTAACATCAAACTCCATTATTTTGGCTACCCATTCGGCTCTTTTTCACTAATTTTGTCCCCCATAATGAAATCTTTCACGCTAGGATGCAAGACTAGAAATTTTATTTTCTTAGAGGTTATGAGAGGTTTGAATTTATTGAGATCACTCAAGATGGTAAACAATTTATTTTCCAAATGATTATACTTGAGTTTGAAGTATTTCAATGTTTGGCTAAAGAAAGCCACATGTTGCTCCATATATTTCTTGTTCTTCTGAGTGAGAACCACAACTATACTAAGATTTATGTCATAAGCATAAAAGATAAAATCCTTTGAAAAAATGGATTGAAGAGAATTAGCACTTGAACTATAGTGGATTTTATCATATTTAAGATTTCTTTCCCTCCATGATCTATTTGAAACTAGTGTCTTTCCTTAGCATCAAAGTGATTGGCTTGACTAATCCTGCAAAGTTATGAATGAATATCCTAAGAAAATTGATATTTCCAAGGAAATATTGAAGATAATTCTTGTGAGTTGGTAATGAGAGGGAAAGGATAATAGAAACTCTCTCTAGGTCAATTGCAATTCCATCTTTTGAGACAACGTGACCCAATAACTTACCCTACAGAACTGTAAAATTGCACTTCTTGGGGTTTAATAATACTCCAAACTCTCTACACCTTTCAAACACTTTCTCTAAATGTTCCATGTGTTATTTACCCTACTTAGAGAAAACCATGATGTCATCTAGATACACCAAGACAAACTGATTGATGAGTCTACGAAAGTAATGTTCATTACTTTCTGAAATGTGGCACATGTGTTTGACAAACCAAAAGGCATTTTTTGATATGCATATGTTCCCCATTTGGTTGTAAACTTGATTTTATATTGATCTTCCTCTTTTATCTTAATTTAGGTGAAGCCTTTAATATCCATCAAACATAGAAAATATCTCATATCTAAACACTATCTAAAGGATTTGTTCCATGGAAGGAAAAAGCTGATTATATTTCAATGAAGCCTTGTTTAGGTCCTTGAAAATCCACACAAAGCCTTATCTCTCCATTATTCTTTCTAATAGGAATGAAATTTGCCACCCAAGAGGAATATTTGATAGGAAATATTATTTTTGAATGAATGAGTTTAGATAGCTTGTTCCTCATTAGGGGCTCAATCCTAGGATTCATAGGCCTTTGCTTTTATCTTACTGGCTTGAAAACATGATCCAGATCAACATCATGTTGATCAATGTTGGGATCAAACCCTTTTAGATCCTCATAGCTCCATGAAAATACATCATGAAATTTTTGAAAAAGATAAACAAAATCTTGTTCCTCTTCAGTACTACATACCTTTCCTAAAAAAATCTCTTTTCCTTCCGTAATGGTGACTTATTTGCAATCTTATTGACCCATGAACATGCCTTTGTTTTTATCCTTGATCTCATCATTGGGATTTAATATACCTTCAATATTGATTAATCCTTTAGGTATCTTGTTTTTCCTTAATTGAATGATCTGATCACTATAACTAATTTGTAACACGGGCGCAAGTTGGAAGAGAATTTTGCTTCATTTTGAATAAATTGAACAATTTTTTCATAATTCTCAAATACTTGTCGATTAACATGATTATCTAGAATATATGATATGACAACCATATTGACATGTTTTCCTTGGATAAGACCTTATGCAAGAGAGAACTAAGAACCAATTGTTGTCATCCGAATCGCCTCCTTGTTTTTCTTTTCTATGACATGACTTGAATATTGAAAGATTCAAAGCTTTCCAGAAGGTCCCAAACTCGGTGCCTATAAGCTCTCAAAATATTTTTTTTTAGCCATTCACCTTCCTCTGACTTGGTGAATAGCCAATTCAGTGTCCCTAAAGACTTGTATAATCTTAATTAGTCTCTTTTTTCAATAAAAAACCATGAACCAATGCTTCATACTCTGCCACATTGTTGGAGCATGTAAATTGTAGCTATAACTAAAGAATATTTTTTTACCTAATGGAGAAACAAGAACTACACCCACCCCATCTTTGTTTCTACTTCTTGAACCATCAAATTATAATTTCCATATACCAAAAGCATCAATGTCTTCTTCCTTGTGTGGCATGGGGGTAGTGAGGTTTTCTTCATAAACATAATAAGTACCTGACCAGTTTACATAGTTGTATCATAAGGATTAAATTTATATTTCTCTTTTTCCCATTCATCTAGTATCATATCTAAAATTGAAATTGATGAATGAAATATTTCTACAATTTTAAGATCATTGTTTGTTTCTTCTTGTATCATGAACAATTAACATTAATAGGGATAAGGTCATGAGCTTCACATGATAAGTGTAAATAGGCTCATCCTTTATACCTTGTTCTAAGAAGCATATGAGACCAATGCAAAGAAAAATTTCCGCCCATCTTAGCTATGAAATTCTTGGAAAGGAAAAGGGCGTGAATAAAGGTGGCAAGTTAATCACATAAATGTCCTGCATTATGGTAAGACTTGGGCAAACATACAAGGTTAATTTAAGTTTTTTATTATACCTAAGACTTGCAATATTGATCCATCAAGTTTGTAGAAACCCTTGGAAGTTGGATTACTCAATTCCTAAGATGTCCTGCTATTTTGTTTGGCATAATTGAAGTACTAACACCTGATCTATCATATAGTTATGAACAAAGTGCTTCCCAATTATGAGAGACATGTAGAAAGGAGGGGGCTTGAAAATTAAACTTACATGTTCTTCCTTGGTTGATAAATGATGAAAACAGAGTCTAATTTGTGCATGGCAGGTTCTAGAGGTGGAAGTTGATTTAATGCTTCTTCTAAAAGATCTTTTGAGATGGATAGATAAGGAATCCCACATGGTGACATTGATATTTTTATTCTTCATTTGCTCCACAATATTGAGGGGAATGTATGTGGATTATTTTAATGAAGGCATGACATGATCTTTGTTTCTCTTCTCTACCCGTGGAGACTCTTTGATTGGCAAGTTTTGTATGTTCTACAACTCTTGAGTGACCCGTGAAAAACTAGATGAAACTAAGTTCTGATTTATTCCACCTTGGATGATTAGAAGTGTCACGTGGAACTAGAGCAATAGGGGAGGATATCTCACATCCATATGTAGCTTCTTAGCTCTTGCATGATCTTCACATGAAGTTGTGGCCTATCTGAGCTACCCATGGCTTGATTAATAACACAAAATTCTTCAGTCCAAAATGAATGAATTTGGGTTCAGGAGAAGACTCTTGAACTTCATCTACATTTATCATAGAAGGAGTTATGGTTTATTCCTATGGATAGTATGGGGTTTGTACCATGAAAGATTTTTCCACAAGGATTTCATTCCAACCTCACATGTGTACTGATTATGGGGTTGATCACATGGATAACACCACTTAAATCCTTTTGCATGTTATTATGTACTTGAATAATGGTTTTTATTAAGTAGGAGCATGTGAGGGTTATAGATTAGCATTTGATAGTTTTCTTGGAGAATAGCTCTGAGGAAATATTTGATTAGATACTAAAAACCTTGTTGTGAATGACCCTGAGGAGGGTTAGGATAAGTTTTAGGAGCTTGAGCTTGATATCTATTAAGGGAGACAATCTCATTTGTTAAATTTTTAAGTTGGACACTAAGACTTTTAATTTCTTCTTGTTTGATAAAGGAAATAAATGTAGAAGCATGATATGAAGCAGATGGTTGAGGAATAGGAGAAATAGAGGATTAGATATCATATGGAAGTTTAGGAATAATGGACATAGGAAACCTAGGGGATAAATTTCATACTTGAATTAAACAAGTTTTAGCCCTAATGGCTATTGCATAGGCATTTGGTAATTGACAACACCCATAGATTGAATCATTACTACTATATCAAATTTAGAGCTCTAAGAAATTATAAGAATGCACTTTGTGGGGTTGGTCTTAGCAGCATTAGAATTTTATCCCATGTTCATTGAAATATAAAGTTGAAATATGCCATGATCTCATTTGGAGCTCACTTGATTGATGTGAGTTTCTCTAATAAAGATATGTTATCTGCTTTCTCCTCGAATTATTGACAAATAATTGTGCCAAGATAATTCCAGTTGTGAATGGAAGCAAGTCTCAAACTTGTATACCATTGAATTTCTTTACCTTTTAATGAATAATCAAGAATCCTTATTGTAACATCATCTTTTATGACTAGATGGACTGAATAGACATTTACAACATCTTGAATATGATCACGGGGGTACTAGAATTTTCACCGAGTGAAGGATGGAATGCTTTTAAAGGTAGATATTGGTATATCATGTTGGGAATTAAGTGCCATAGGACTACCACCATTGAGGCTTACAAAAGTAAAATTTCTCATTATTGTTTCATGTATGGAATGGGTCTTAAAACCCTAGAGGAAATTAAGAAAGACCTAATAGGAGGATTAGAAAGAGTTTTATTAGGAGGATATGGTGATCTCTAAACTTCTCTACCACCTCTTCATCTCCTTGGTGACAACTACAAATATTCAAAAGGCTCACTACTCATTTCACTTGATCTAGTATGTATTCTTCTCATGAAGATGGCACTAGGCTACTGAGTAAAATCAAGATATTTGAGCTTAGAAGTCACCATATGTTTTAATAACTACCTCAAAAGGATGAAATCACTAAGTCACACACCAAAACTTAGCAATAATAAAGTTAAACAAATCTTGAAAATTTGTCCCACCAAGCATGCCAAAAATATTGGAGATTAAAATTAAACCCTTCTTAAATGACGCGGATATGGGATTTTGAAGCAACATTGGATGATCTCTATAATGTGTGTCTTGCAAAATGAGACCAACCTCTTGAGAAGGTCGTCTTCCTTGTTATTCTTGGTTGTGGGAAAACCTGCATAACACAACCTACTTCTAAAAGTAAAACCACTCCTACAACTAATCCTACACTAAAAATTCTAAGTGACCAAGGAGAGAGATGCAAGAAAGGTAAATCCTAAGCTAAGGGGGAGTGATATCAGTAAAATAAGGTGGAATATTTCCCAAATTCAAATGACCTAGAAGCAAGAGACGCAAGGTCCTGGGTCATGAGAATGCGCTCATTTTAGATGCAAGAGAATAGAAAAACATGAAATATACAACATGGTGAAATATTCACACTAAACACAAAGTATTCAAGGGAAAGGAGTAAACCACACTTGCATTGATCATTATTTAAGATATTACATATAGATTCAAGGTAAGATAACACCGGTTTATGAGTTACAGAGGTCGAAACATTAAGTTTTGAGTTTTATAGAGAAGAGCTTGAAAATGTTGTAAGGAAGGAAAGAGAGAGAAGAACATTTCAAAGTACATCAATTCTATATTTATATCATTTGTAGCATGAAGAAAGAGAGGAAAGAGAGGGAAAAGGACTCGCTAATCTGAAATTGGCTATATTTGAAATATGCATTGAATGAGTGTGGGCACTGTGATATCTTGCATGATTTATGTGTAGTACAAACATGGTCACCTCCAAATGCAATCAACAACTACAAAATGACTCCCTTTGAGTCTATCACATGTCATAAAACTAATCAAAAAGTTTCATACTCCATTAAATCCAAGTAGTTGGAGTGGCTTCCTTTCTCGTTCTAGTTCAACATGGATTTTCCACCTTGAACTATGTTTTCCGGCTTCTACTACAGCCTTTTACATTTTCCATATTCCGCAAACCCTCATAATTTTCACATTGATTTGAGAGAGGAAATCCTCCACACCATTCATGAGGGTGTAAATTCTCGATCAACAAATATTTCCCTTTATTTTTGTGTTTGAGAAAACCCGCTAGACATTATAATTTTGTGAGCCCGTGTAACACCGAACTAGTGATCGACAACTTTTGAACTTAGAAAATCATTTGATTCCTTTTGTACCTCATTCAACTACTCATGCCAGAGACTTATTCCTTTAGTGTTGTAAAAATACCGCAAAATGTTGTGTAACACTAGAATTGATCGATTTCCTCCTAAGTCCATGTGTTTCTCTTTTATTTGATCAGTAGGTTAGGAGTACCCATGAAACACTAAGTTCCACCATTCCATGGTAAATTCAATTAATCTCCCATGGATTTTCTAGAGCATGGAAATGGTTAAGTCCTTTAGATGGTTTGTTCAAAATTACATGGGGTGTAATTTTGGACAACAATTATCAAGCCCAATGACAAAGATAGAGATCTCATGGTAAAGCCTCAAGTTTGAGAGCTCCCATGGCTACATGTGCCAATAATAGTGAGGAGGACTGAATTGTATTAAAAATTTGATTATACATACATACATACATATATATACATACATATATATATATAATACATACATACATATATATATATATATATGTATATATATATATATATATGTATATATATACATATATATATATATATATATATATATATATATATATATATATATATATATATATATATGTATGTATATATATATATATATATATATATACATACATATATATATATATATATATATATATATATATACATATATATATATATATATACATACATATATATATATATATATATATATATATATATATGTATATATATATATATATATATATGTATGTATATATATATATATATATATATATATATATATATATATACATATATGTATGTATGTATATATGTGTGTGTGTGTGTGTGTGTGTGTGTGTGTGTGTGTGTGTGTGTGTGTGTGTGTATATGTATATATATATATATGATCATTTGGATTTGTGTTTTGTTATCATGTGTATGGATGACTCATGTTATTGATTCTTGATGATTGGCTTGATGTATATGATGATATGTTATCAAGTAGTGTTGAATCATAATGATGATGATGTTTATGTTATACATTAGATGATTGATGTTAGAATAGACAAGGGAAAAATAGTGTAATATTTGTGATGATTTTATAGTAGGTGGTTGATATAGCTAAGATATGTGAAGGCTTAGAATATGATTGAATATTATATCTTATAGTAGAGAAAGGGATGTTTTGTAACCTTATGTATGGGTAAAAATCCATGAGTAATCGAGAGACAAAAAGTTGTTGAAAAACTATGCGTAAAATGTAGGAAGGGTGATCCACTCATATTGACAATGAATCGTAAAAAGTAAAAGACATATATAGGGCCATGAAATAAGAATCAATATAAAACCTATCTAGAGGTGAGGTGGTGAATGATTATGCATGGCTCAAGTGATGCAAAATAAGATACATATGAAGAAAAAAAAATGCCTAATGATGGTGAAATAGTATTCATGGAAGCATTTTTAATATTGGGATCTTGTAACACAAAACATTGTTCTTTTATGACCTCAATGCTACTAAAAATAATGTGCTTATGCTTCCATTGAAAAAGTGAGGACAATTATGGGTTCTTTATGAATAAAGTGGGTAAAATCTTCTTGATCTAAATCTATAACCTACACACAAACACACTTGAAAAAAATGTTAGTTATTTTTTTGTGGTTAGGGGACCTTCCTCGGTCATATCCCTAACCATTTAAGGAGATAAAGACATTTTATTAAGTAAAATGACAAAATAATGCATAAAAATGGAAAATGTATACCTAACTCATTCAAACTGTCATGAGTGTGATTCACTTAAAAATCACATAGAGATCACAATCCAATCATGAATGTGTAGTGCATGATGACTACACATGTTTGAAATTTCACCAAAATATGATGTTGTGAAGTTACACCTATCCTTTGTGATCTTCCTTCACCTCTCTCCAAAACCTACAATACCAAAATATGTGAGCAAAGAAGCAAAAACTCAAGTATGGGCTCAAGTGCACAAAGAGTCAAGGATTCAAGAGGATGGAATGATGGGGTGAGTGGTGTTTTATAGTTTTTGAGTGCATAGAATAATGTGACACATATGGGTGTAATGTGCATAGATGGGTGAGATGATAAGGGTCCATAGTGCATTGGGCATGCAAATGGGTAGGTGGGATGGACAAAATTAAATGTGAGTGGGTGAGGGTTAGTAAATGAGTGATGAGGTGTCTTTTATCACCATTTTTGTGGGGTTTTATATTTTTAGTTTTTTTTGGGATTATTTGATTTTTTTGGGATTATTGTGTTTTATGATGTTTTTGTATTTTTGAATAGGAGACCTTATGCATGCAAGTGTGTTTTCTAGTGTCTACATTTTTCCCCTTTTTGGGTTGTGTGTTGTAGTAAGAAGGATGTAACAAAAAAATTGAAGATGAGATGGGGGTCATCTAACCCTATGAAAATGGTTTTCATAGTTGTGGGCTTAGATGGTTGACTAGATAGACAAGAACCTTGGAAATGTGATCGATGGGCCACTTCAACTGGAGTCTGTGAAGGGATCGATAGGTTGATTTCACAAGGCAGACTATTGAGTCAATTTGACTAAGATGATTGATGATTGGTGTCATAAGATTGATGAGAAGAAGGTTTTGATGTGATATCCCCCTCAAGTGATAGTTTTTTGGAGCCACAGTTTCCCCAACATAACATGGGAGACAAAAAGTGGCAATTGATAAATGATAGAAAAATGAACCTTGGTGAAGGCATGATGAGTGAAAGTGAGGAAAATGTTTCCCTAGCCATGTGTAGGTGAAAATGTGATGATATATATGTACAAAATGGATGTAAGTTAGAGAGAGCATGAGAGTAGTTTTTCCCCAACCTAAAGTGATGAGAAATGATTGCAAGGTAAATGACATGAAAAGTGGTGATTATGCAAAAGTGTATAGAAGGCAATGGATGCCCATGGATGTTCATTCCAAATGAGGTGGAATGTAAGTATGAAAGTGACATGGTTGCAATGATGGAGTGCAAGAGGTGTGTAGGTGTATGAACATGGTTTGAAATAAAAGAGTTTTGGTGAACACATGATGAGTGAGAAGGAATGAGTCATGAGACAAAAGTGAGCTAAAACAAGAGCTTGAACAAGGTCTAAACATCACAATGGTGACATACTAGCCCTATGTGTCTCATTGAGATCTTGTGTGTGTGTGAAATTTAATTAATTACTTTGAAGTGAAGACCTATAAGACAATGAGTGAAAACACAAGCCAATGTGTAGGTGTGATTGAAACATAGTGATTGATGATAGATGGAATGGAAGGAAATTGTAAGTCATGCATTGCTCTTGCTATCAAGACCAGTCTATAGCCCCATGAGATACATTTGATTCTAGTCACAACATTTCTCTACTTTATCCATAGGTCCATAGCCTCGATAGAGATACTAGAAAGACCCCTTGAGAGAGAGTTTTTGATATTGCTCTTTTTTTTTCTTTTTTTTTTTTTTTTTTATTTTGATTTGTGATTTTTTTTTTTTTTTTGACATGATATTCATCTCTCTCATTTTTCCAAGGGGTTTAGAACCACTAGTGGCTTGATGGAGGGAGTGGAAGTGATTATGGAGATGATATTGGAAAGTGTCAAAAAATAATGCCATAGGGTCTTCAAGACAAGTTTTTAAGTGTGTAAGAGTGTATGGATCTCTAAGAGGATAATTCATTCTTAATTCACCAAGTAAGGAGAGACCAAGTTCAAGAAATTGTAGTAGAGACTATTGACTCACAAAAATGATAACAAGATAATCAAGAGTTCACCAAAAGTTGTGAAACAAACCAAGACATGGAATGTGAATGAACTTGTAAATGAAGTATGTAGTAGTGAACCAAGAATTGGAATGAATATGAATGAATGGAGAAAATGTGGAAGAATCCATGAGAAAGTGTTTTTATTGCATTTTTTGGGATATATAGATTTTTTTTTTTTTTTGAAATATGTTTAGTTGTTTTTTAGATTTTGTGTGTGTTTTGTTTGTGTCAATGATGATAGTGTAGGATGTGTGGAGAATCAGGACATGTTTTCAAATCTAAGATGGATGAAGAGAATGGAATGTATGGGACATGTAGAATGTGGTAGTGAAGAAAAAATGAGAGTCCCCCAGTCCATGTAGGGACTAGATGAATGAGAGACATGATGTATGAGAAAGAAAGTGATATATGAGGTAGATAATGGGATTGGATTGGATGATGTGGATGATGAGTGAAGAAATGATGCAAATAGAAGCCATAAATGGTGGTGTGTGGAGGACATGAGTGTGGGGATGAAGCAAAAAAAATATGTCAAGTGTGGTGAATGTGTGATAATGTCGGGTGGACAAGGACATGAAAATAGATCAATGGTAGAAGATAAAGTGATATGAAGCATGGTGTTAGTGATGATGTCAGGTGGATGAGGAGTGGAGAACATATTGATGTTTGAAGGAAGCATGAGAGCCAAGGGTGTGGTCTTGTGATGAATGGGTGTGATGAGAGGATGATGATGCATGGAATAGGAAGGGGTATGTAAGAGTGATGTCAAACAAATGAGAATGTGGGAGAAAATCAAAATGATGTGAAAGTGTAATTGATGTGGAGGAGGATTGTGAGGTAAATGTGTAAGAACAAATGGTTGTGTGGTCATGATAGATGATGTGAATGAAGAGGAGGAGTAATAATAAAGGGTTCTAAATGAGTGGTGATGGAGGAAAGAAGGTGCATGTGGAAGAATGCTCCAAAAGAGGTGAAGCAATGAGAGAAAGTAGGTGACTTGTGAGGAAGAGATGGAAGAATAAGTGGATATAAATGATGGGAATAGATGTATGCAAGAGGAGTGTGAATGAATGTAGATGGTATAGGATGCAATGGAAGGTGGTGGTGTAAGAAGAATGGTGCTTGAATGAGTGATGATGAAGGAATTGAGATGCATGTGGAAGAGGTCTAAGATAGGTGAAGTGATGAGTGGAACCATATGTGATGAAGAGAATGTAGGTGTGGTAATGGTTGTGTGATAAGTGGGGTGTATATGATCAAAGAAAGTGATGAATTAGAGGACATGGTGGTCAAGATAGAATCACATGATGATATAGAAATATATGATGAAATGTGGAGAACTCTGAAAAAGGATGATGGATGAGACCATCCAAAGTGGAAGCACATGATGGTGGATATTGAGAAGGGGATGACATAGATGAGGAGACACTAGGTGTGCATGGTGATTGAGAGATAGTGAAATGATGATTTGAGATGATGGAGACATGACATTGGAGAGGTAGTGGGAAATGATGATTAGATGATGGAGACATGACACATGAGAAGAAGTGGGAATAGTAGTAGTGTGGGAAGTGATTGGATTGGTGTTAGTAGGTGAATTCGGAGGAGATGGAGGCTCAACAACAATGTCCCCCTTGTCGAAGAAGGTCTTGAATGAGGTTGTGAAGTTGGGGACATGAGTTAGTGGAATGAACATCAGTATGATGATAAGACATGTTTCATGGGAGGAACACCATAATGGTGGGGGTGGTATGGGAGGGAGAGTGATGAGATGGGCATCAAGAACTTGTGGAGAATAGAAGAAAGTGACTCGGTCAAAGGAGTGAATTTGTGAGGGGTTGGATGAAAGCTATGAGCCCTAGTAGAATGTGATGAATGTGAAGATGTGGGTGTAGAAGGTGATGAAATGTGAGAGGATCTGGTTGGATGACATTGTGAACATGGAAGTGTGATGGTGGAATAGGTGGAGGAGAAAACAAAATGTGTGGCAAGGAAGGAAGATGACCAAGATGGATATCCTCAAGGCATTGTGTCATGTGCACGGCCTCATCAAATGTGCATAGTGGATGAATTTGTAAGTGGTGTGAGATGTGGGGGACACAAATTTTATAAAATAGGTCAATGAGCTTAGATTGTGGGAGTGGAAATGAGAGGTGGTGAATGAGTGCACATTAATGTACAAAAAAAAATTCAAATAGACTCATTATGGGATTTTTGAAGCATGTGAAGGTCAATTAGTGTTGTTTTGGGTGTAATATGGATGAAGAAGTGGGATAATAATGTGTTAGCAAGTTGTGTGAATGTGTAAATTCTATGTTGTGGGAGGTGGGAATACCAGTCAAGTGTTTGGCTAGTGAGTGAAAGTGGGAAGGTGCGTAGGAGGAGTGTGTCATCATGTTGAATGAGGTGGCATGTGTAGTGGAAGATATGTAAGTGGTGTTGAGGGTCCTTGGTGCCATCAAATTTTTCAAATGTGGGAAATTTGAAATGTGGTGGATAGGGACATGGTACCATGGGGTGGATAGGGCTCATTGCAAATTGTGTGATAATTTGGTGTGGGTGGAAGTCCCCAAGTGTTGGGACTCAAGCTTGGAAATGTGGTCAAGGAGATGTTAGTGGAGAAATTGGGGTGAATGACATGGAAGTGAATATAATCCATGGATAATGAATAGGTAGAATAGGTGGGTGGAGATCATGTAGGGTGATCTTGGTGCATGTGTACAAGGCTTGTGGTGATAAGGTGGAAGGTAAAATGGCAAGCCATCCTGATCGTGCTAGCGGATGGGATTTTTGAAGGGTTGTTATGATTTTGTATTGGTTTTTGTTAAAAGGAAGTGGACCAAGTGGAAGAGAGGGTGAAATAAAGAGGTGCAACTAAGGATATGGAGGTGTAACTAATGTAACAAAATCACAACTAAAGTGATGGAGGCACAACTAATGTGACAAAATATAACTAATATAATGGAAACGCACTTAATACGACATAAACAAAATTGTGATGGAAACAAAAATGTGATTGAATGCACCTGATGTGATGAGACACATACCCAATGAAGACCCAATGGACAAAAATGCACCAATATGATGGAGATGCACACCCAATGTGATGGATACACATCCAATGTGATAGAGATGCACCTAATGCAACAAAAGATGACCTATAATGACTAATACACAAGCCCAATAGCAGAGAAATGGAGACGCAAACAATGCGGTGAAGGAGATACACCCAATGTGATGGAGAACACAAATGTGACTAAGAAATACCCCAATGTGATGGAGATGCACCCAATGCGATGGAGATACACCCTAATACGGCAAAAAGTGCCCAATGTAAAGACGCAGTTGATCGGTCCGGGAAAAATTAGGAAAATGTAAATTGTAAATTAAAACTAGTGTTCCCATAAGTGGCCTAGGAAAAAAATTTTACAATGAAAGATACATGATTGATAGGGGAAAATTTAGGTTATAGGGGAGGTTGCAGACTACTGGATTACATGAAGGTTATAAGGTGGATCCAAGACATTTGTAAGCCAAAATTTGCAGGGGAAGTCGCATGCACTGGTCTGTGACCAAAATGAAGTGAGGAGATGGAGAAAATGATGGATCATAATCCATAAGGGACCGAAGTGTGCATAGGGGATGGCCGAGCGAGAATGTAAATGACTAAAGTATGTAGTATGACTAGAGACTTGCGAGTGAACAAGGGAATATACACATACAAAGGGGCTAACAAGAACACGCAAGGGAAGAATTGGATCTCACAAGGAGTATGAGTACAAAGGGACTAGAGCACACTTAAGGGTATATGAAATATGTAATGAGGAGTGTGAGTAATGCAAGAAAATGTGTAGTAAATATGTATGGCATCACGCTATTCATACTGAAAATTTGAATGATACTATGAAAATTGAATGAAATGAATGAGTAGGTTGACTAGAATGGGAAAATGATCTGACTGAAAAATTGTAGGGTAGTCGTTCCTGCGACTGGATTTAGAAAAAAATTGAGATGAAGAATCACACTGTAATCAAGTTGCGAGAATAGTTTGCAGAAAAATCTAGGATGTAGAACAAAATGTGATTGAGCAAACTATGGATCTAGAAGGTTATAGACTAGTTTTAGTTACTACTAGCTCTAGGAAAAATATGAGATGAAAAATCATAGGGTAGTACACCTTGATTGAGAATGGGACTCATAATGACTACTTAAAATGGATAAAAAATCTGTGGGAAATGTTGTTAAGAGTATTTGTTCACAAAAAAATTTAGTGTCTATGCGTATGTGACCACTTGATCATCAAGATGGGGTCATTAAATGAAGTGGTTTGACCGAGATAATGGGTGGAAATTTTTTTTTTTTTTAGGTTGAATAAGGTTCCTAGTTACTTTCGTTTCTATGTAAGTATCTCTCTCAGCTTTTAGGAATTTTATCTTCCCACGATTATGCGATGGGTATTTACCATTCACCCCTAAAATTTGTATTCATGGAATTTTCCCTTGATCAATCAAGATGGGGTTTATGTTTTTTGGACAAAATTAGAAAACATTAGATCTATGACTACCTCACGAGTTGTTAGATTAGTCTATTAGGTTGGGTCATAGTAACCATTTTCACTAGAGATTCCTAAAGATTTTTCAATATTATCTACTTCGTGGTTCCTATGGTACTCAAAATGATTTTTTAGGTTTTATTCCTTAACTTCCCAAATTCTACAATATGAGTATTTAAAAAATGTATTTACCCAAACCTATATTCCCACCGTGGTCACCAAAATGTATGCCTAGATTTGGATCACCTACAAGATGTATTAGTTGATATGAAAATCACCAAATCAATGCTACTAAAAATAATGGGATTATGTTACCATTGAAAAAGTGAAGGACAATTATGGGTTCTTTTGAATAAAGTGGGTAAAATTCTTGATCTGAATCTATAACCTGCACACAAACACACTTAGAAAAATGTTAGTTATTTTTTGTGGTTAGGGGACCTACCTCGATTAGATCCCTAACCATTTAAGGAGATAAAAACATTTTATTGAGTAAAAATGACAAAATAATGCATAAAAATGGAAAGTATATCTGACTCAGTCACATATCAGTCATTGGTGTGGTTTGCTAAAAATCACATGGAGATTGCAAGCTTGTCGTAGTTCTGATTGACACCTATGTTGAAATTTTTCCAAAAATATGATCTTGCAAGTTTAATCAGCCCTTTGTGATCCACCTTCACCTCTCCAAAACCTGAAATACCAAAATATGCAAGAAAAGAAGCAAATGACTCAATTATGGGCTCAAGTGCAAAAGAGTCAAGGGTTTGAAATGATGGGGTGAGTGGTGTTTTGTCATTTTTGAGTACATAGTGGAATGTCACACATATGGGTGGAATGTGCATAGGTGGGTGAGATGATAAGGGTTCATAGTGCATTAGGCATGAAAATAGATAGGTGGAATGGACAACATTAAGTGTGAGTGGTTGAGGGTTAGTAAATGAATGATGAGGTGTCTTTTATCACCATTTTGTGGGATTTTATATTTTTAGTAAGTGCATAACAATCATTGTCTCAATGTCAATTGAACATATAGAAGTTATAGATATGTTAATTATGTTTTTGTTGCAATCGATGAGGAGGGTGGTGCTCATTAGAAGGTAGTTATTGGCATATATTTGTGTGCACCCTTCTAATTTAGAAATATAAGTGTCTTAAGTTCTTTACAACAACAATGGGAGTATCTCTATGGTGTGGGACCTTAACCCTTGAGATAAACCTTCAGAATAAGGTTGGTGCCTTTCCTTAAAAGATTTAGATTACCCACTAATCTAATATAAATACAAAACTATGTAAAATTAAGGCAAAAGAGTGCTAAAATTTGAAAATAATGGTGATACACTAGGATATGAAGGTATCAATCTCCTTGATATCAAGTAATAGGGGAAAATACAATAACATAGCGGCAAATATGAGCCACAATGCACACTTCATTCTAAAGAACCTTTAATCCTCTGTATAAATGACACAATGGACTAAAATTATGTAAATATAATTCATACACATCATACAATAATAATAGAGAAAGGTAAGATGCAATAACACAAGTCAAAGGATATATATAAATCACAATCAAATAGATATTATTGCTTAAGAAATACACAATCTCTTGTGGTCATATAAAAGGAAGTGAATGAATTTCATAGTTAAATACAAGGGTTTGCACAAAATCATAACACTTATAAACCAATTGGGAAGAGTTTTTTTGCATTCAAGAGATGATTATTTCACTTCTGAAATTCATTACATTTATAAAAGGAGAAGAGAGGAGAATGGATCTAAATATGTCATGGGAGATGCTTAACTGATTGACCCTTCCAAACTACCCTAGAACTAGCTTAGAAGGTAATCGTCAGTCTCATGATGATCCACACCCATGTGAGTTCCTTTATTTCAAGAAAGCCCTCATATATTTTCTATGTGGATGAGCTCTAACTTAGATCAATGAATACCCACAAAATCAGGGGAGATAGATAAAGAGTGAGTTTCCAAATGTCTATTTTTTGTCATAATCATGTTTTTGGAACACTAATAATAACTCTTTTTTGTTACACAAACCATTCAACCCATTATCTTCATTTTTTTGTGCATGAGGATAATATCCCATTTAAGAAGCATCATGAGACAAAATGAATCAAACAAAAGCATCTGTAATTAATTTGGGCATCAATTGATTGAGAAAATGACTCAAAATGACCCAAAATTCTATCATTAAAATATCCCAAGTATCACTATAATTATTTTCAAAAGTGATCCTTGAGTAAATCACTCAAAAACACGTCCAATGAGACCAATCACATGTCAAACAAATGTCTAGATCAAAATATATGAGCAAAAACCCGTCTCGTGTTTGAGTCAAAACTCAAATCTAAAAATAGTTTTGGACCCCAAATTTAGTTTTTTATCACAAAATGTTTTTTTGTGATCCCAAACTAGCTCCAATGAGTATCTCATTTGAAAACCTTTCCAATAGTACCATTTTTCTCAATTTCGTGATCCCGATCAAAAGTTATGACATTTTGAAGATTCCCACAAAATTACAAGAAAACCTTTATAGTGCGGAATTTCAATTCCTTCATAGTGTAGATTTTAAATTCATTCAAAGTACCAAATCAATTTCTTTCAATGCGAGGATCCAATTTTCTTCAACATGTGGATCCACTTTTCTTTCAATGTGTGGATCCACTTTTATTCAATGTGCGGATCTAATTTTCTTTCAATGCGCGGATCTAATTTTTTTGAATGTATGGATCCATTTTTATTTCAATGTATATTACCCTTTGATCTGTGACTTGTTGTGTGGATTTTCACTTTCAAGTGGATTTTGGATCTTTTCATGGAATTTTCAAGCATCGCGAGAAATTCTAGAGTTTCGTGGATTTTTAGGCTTACGGGGAATTTGAAGAGGCAATGATTTTAAGGCTTCCATGAGAATTTGAGGAGGCCGTATATTTTTAGCCTTCCGAAAAATTTGAGGAGGCCACATATTTTAAGGCTTCTATAGAATTTTAGGAGGCCACAGATTTTTAGGCTTCCACAAAATTTGAGGAGTTCGTGGATTTTTAAGCTTTCACAAAATTTGAGGAGGCCACAAACTAGTAGGGATCCAAAAAAAGCAGGGGCCCACGGAATTTTAGAGATCTGTGGAAAACTAGGGACCCATAAAATTTTAGGGTTCAAGTGGAAAATTAGGGGCACGCATAAATTTTAGGGATCCATGAAATTTTAAGGATTCGAGGGAATTTTATGGATGCAAAAGCAAGGCGAAAAAATGATTAAGTTCTTAACTATTTTTAATTGTAGAACCCTAGGTCTAATACACGTAAGTAATTTGAACAAGATTTGAGGCATTAAGGATCAAGATTGTATTAATACCACCAATCAAGACCCACAAGTCTTCATTTTTTTCAACTAGTCACCAAAAAATAAGCTAAACACATCTTTTGGAAACATTTCTGGTGACTCAAAGGGGCCATCTCTTTTGCTAGATGTGATAACCAGCTCCATTAGGTATGGAGTTAGTAAAAAAATCTGAAAAATTCTCCTATACTTTCCAAAAATATATCCTTCTCTGTAATAAAAACTGCAATGGCCTAGAATCTGCTTTATGCTCCAAGATGATTCACACTTGGTTTGATTCTAGGTTCTTCTCCCAAAGTTCTCAAATTATTTGTAAACTCTAACCCATTCTCAACAAAATCCACAAGTTATTCAAGTGGGAAGAAAAATAAAATGGGAAACTAGTTTTCACAAAAGAGATAGATAGGAGATCACAAGACTACAAAAGTATTTCAAACACAATTGAATTTAAAGATTAACATTGCAATCATTGTAAATTGAGAGATGAGACCATGGTGGCTCAAGGGTGACTACACAAACTCCAAAAATAAAAAAATTATTAGCAATTTAGACTTTACAAAATGGGAAAACCGACTGAAAACACAGATTAAGAGAAACAAGCACCCATATTCTAAAAATTGAGGCCAAGAAGACACCAACAACGACAACAAGAAAAAAATAGAGTGGGAAAAAAATATTATAAGTATCTACAAGGGGAAGAAAAATTTAGAAATAAGGCTTAAGGAATATCTCATTGTTGATCGTGATGATAGGTAATATTTCATTGTCAATATTTTCCAATTCAAAATCATTATTGGTCTAGACAACAATCGAGGAAGCAATTCTAATGGGGAAACTTCCAGGAGTCATAACTTCCTCACCGTAGCTCTGATTGACTCCATTAAAAATACGTCGAAATATTGGAACACTTAAAATATGGTAAAGGGTGTAAAACTTAATTTTGCAAATTTTGTACCCCAAAATCCACTTCTAAAGGCCTCAAAATGTAATTTTTGTAGTGTTGTCTAAAAATAGTAATTTCATGAAATTTTCACATATGTAATTCATGAAGTATGAACCACCTCATATCCCTCAAGATTTGTGACCTTCCACATTCTTCTAGATGTATCTTCATATTTCTATAATTAGGTATATAAGTATATGTAACCCGAAAGGGAAGGACACACATCTCCTTACAAAGATAGCTATTGTAATCTCAATCTTTTGAACAATATACATCTCTTTTTAGAGATATATTTATTATTTACATCTGGCACAATTGTTATTTTTCCTTTAATCCCAAAAATCCTAATTTTTGGATCAATTAATCTCCTTAATCTTTGTAATCTAATAAGGACCACTCCAAATAACATCAAACTTCTTATGTTTTTCTACCTTGGAGTGGTCTTCATTTTAGGACCAAATCTCCTTATTTGAATTGTTGAAGGTGGGATTTATTCTTAAATCAATTTTACATAGCTTATTTTTGGTATTGTGGTTTCTCTCTAGCTTCTTACTTGACTTCTTGTAACTTAACCAACTCAGAAATCTTTATGGTTCCTGCATCATGATGCTCTAACTCCAATTGATGAGCCAACTCCAGAGCTAGGATTTCGAGTGAAATGGGAAACCTGTCTTCTCTCTCATTTACACGCATGAATGGAGAGTTCCCAATAGAATTCTTGGGTGTGATTGTATCAACCCAAAGTGTTTTTATGACCTTAGTATGCCACTACCTCTTATTGTCTTCCATTGTTCTCTTCATAATTCTAATCAAATTTTTATGTGAGGTTTAACAAGGAAATTTCTTTGAGGAAAATATTTCAAGGTGTTTTCAAGAAAATACCATACCTCAAGGAAAAATCTATCACTTTGGCTCTAATGAAATCCTGGCATTATCGGATATAATTGTGTGGGGAACCCCAAATCTGGTCACAATGTCCTTTAGGAAGTCAATAGTGACGTTATCGCTTTGTTTCCTTTAGTATCACAACTTCCACCCACCTTGTAAAGTAGTTTGTAGCAGTCAAAACCCAATGATGGCTAACACTTAAAGGAGGGTTCACCATACCAATGAATTTTAAACCCCATTGAGAGAAAGGTTGATCGATAAGAACAATGGGTTAAAGTGATAGGGCTGCATTCCTCTTTCTGCCAGTGAAGAATAAACATTCTTTGCAACTCCTTATCCATTTATAATAATCTAAAAATAAAAAGGAAAAAAATAGCCAACACTCAAGATCTTGGTTGTAGTAGTTTGAGGAGAAAAGTTCCCACCAACAAATCTTGTATAAAATTCTTTGAGTACCTTTTGAAATTTATCGAATCTATACATCTTAACATCACACTATCAATGTTTCTCTTAAAAAGGAACATTCAAACAACTCATTAGAGACCAAAAATATGAAATACCTTCTTTGTGTTCTGTTGAAAGTGTTGGGAATCTTTCCAGTGTGACGGTATTCAACCATATTATGAAATCAATCATTTTCAACACTTCTCTCTATTGAAAATTTTACTGATCAGACATAAACTTATTCTTGTGTGAGCCCTTCATCTTTATCCAAGTGTTAACAAATTGTGCTACATATGATTAGTTGGTGGAATTTATTTCAATGTAAAATTCCATGATTTTAGTATTCCAAGCAAAAATTTTATCACTTATTTCATTGCTCATAATGTATTGGTTAATGATTGGATGAGTAACAAAGACTTTGATCTTATTGTTGGATAACAAGTGTTTAAAATTTTTAGAGCTCTTAAAATAGAAAAAGTTCATTTTTCAACAAAGTTTTATTTGAGCTCATAATCCTTAAGTGTTTGACTTGTAAAAGTTATTGGTTGTTCCAATCCTTGTTGATTTCCCTAGGTTAAGATGGTAGCAGTGTTGCTCTCCTTTCCAAAGGCATATAAGATAACATATTTTTCAAAATTAGGGTTGATGAGAGTGGGAGCTTGGGCTATACCCTACTTGATCTTCTCAAAATTGCTCTTGGCCTCTTGTGTCTATTGAAAATTACATCCCTTCTTAAGCATCAATGTTATGGGCCTTACCAACCATTGTCGCCCTCAAAATCCCCCTCATTTTCCAAGTCAAGTTTCAAAATTTTTGAGTTGGTGCCTTTGAGGAATGTTTAGAACAGAGTAAGAAGTCTAGAGAGATGGAGAAATTCATGCTTTGAAGTTGTTGGTGCTCAGTTTTTAATCCTGCCAATTCCATTTAAAATTCCTTAGTCTGCATTTTGAAACATTTTTCTATTTCCTTTCATGGATGCGTGGAATTTATCTATCTTTTTCTATGGTTGTGGACCACGTCAAGCCTTGTATTCCTTGCATTTATCTTTCTGCATAAAATCTTTGATTCGGGCGTGGATGGTGGCGTTTTTCCCCTTCTCTGCATTTTTCTATGGGCATATCTTCCCTGTCATTTTTTTCCCCAACATCCACAGGTATGTGGACATCTCTAATTGGATGCGGCAGGACGGTTTATCTTTTAAACTTGTCACTTTGTTATTTTTGCAAAAGTGTCAAACGGCCTCATGGCCCCGAAATATCCTGATTGATCAAAGCAAAGGTGCGGAAAGGCGGGCCCTTTTTTTATAGGCATTATGGTGAAAGGCGTAAAATCTAAAAAGAATGCCTAAGGCTTGCAAAGGGACAGGTGGCCATTTTTAAGTCAAAATCTGGGAGGTGGGTCATCATAGCACTTTTGGAAATTTGGTTTTATTTCCAAAAGGGATTAAAGTTGTAAAATGAGTCGCGGCCCTGCTCATACCAAGGGATAAAGTCAAATGTTGAGCCCGCATCGAAATTCAAAGCATGAGGGAAAACGGTAAGGGAAATTTGGGAATTTTTGGGTTTTATTTCCAAAAAGAGAGTTAAAAGTTATAAAATGATCCAAAACTCTGTTGGGGTCTTAAGCCCACGTTGAAAATTCAAAGCGGGAGGCGGGTCGGTAGAGAACTTTGAGTTTTTGAGATTTTCTTTGAAAAGAGTTAAAATTGTAAAAGTGAGCCACAACTCCGTCCCCACTCAAGTAAAGCCACGTGTTAAGCCCGTATCAAAAGTGGATGAGCGGGCAAAAATGTAAAAAAATGCAAAATCTCTGAGAGTCACAAAATACAACAAGCGTCCTCGCACCCACTTTGGTTTAGATATTTTCCATGTGGATGACTCATATTTGAAGTTACAAAATAGGTTTAATGGCTGCATTACAGAGCATCATTTTTTCCACCATTAACGCTTCTACAAGAACCAAGAAACTGAATGTAACCATTTTTTAGGATTATTTAATGGCTTCTCCATGTCATTGTTCGGGGTTGGATCTTGGTACTCTGTAGATGTAATAAATTCAAAAGTAATCAATACAAAAAAATTCCCTTTCTTCCTCTGCTATTCCTTCTTTCCTTGTCCGAATTTTTGAATCGTCCATCTTTGCATGCCAAGAAACTTTGTGTTCTTGTTAATATGATTTCAAGAACTTTGTGTCGTGAAATTATATTTGTTATAAACATGAATGATTCCATTACGCATCTCCTTAGCTCAATACGTATAAGGTTATACTCTTCCATCTATATTTCCTGAAAGTATTGTTATGTTCTTCCTCTTTGATCTCCTTAGTTCTTCTATTCTTTCATATTGATTATTTTTGGGCATAAAACACTTCAAAATATCAAGAATTCACACTTTGAAAGTTGTACATTTGTATATAAATTTTTCTACTTGCTTTCAATAAGGGAATCTCTCCCATTAAAGAGGAGGGACTTGTTGTCCCATGACTGTGGTTGTTAAAGTAAAGTTTTAAAACCCAACACCAACTCAAAAAAATTATGTGATGAATTTTCTTATAAAATTGATCTTCCCTATGAATGACTACAATGATTTTTGTGTTGGGGAAGAGCTAGAGCTAAGAAAACTGTAATTTTATCTCGGATCATAGCCAAACCACCTTTAGACACAACATGTCCCAAAAAATTTCCCTCGTGGATAGCAAAGATACATTTCTTTAGATTCAAATATATGTTAAATTCCCTACATCTATTGAAAATATTCCCAAGGTGGATTAAATAATATTCTTCTCTTTTAGAAAAAATAGCAATATCATTTGAATAGATCAAAACAATATCATTGATCAGCCCCTTAAATGATCCAAAACTTAGGGGTTTTGGGATTATAGGACATAATAATAATTGTGATAGATGTAAACAAAAAAACTATCTTTGAGAAGAGATGTCTAATGCTCAAAACAATCTCTAAAAGAGATGTATATTGCTCGAAATATTGTGGTTATAATAGCTATCTTTGCAAGGAGATGTTTCTCCTTCCCTTGCAAGTTTTATCTACTTATGCAATACTTTTAGGAATATTAAGAGACATCTAGAAGAATGTAGATGTTTCACCATTTTCTTTACTTTATTGAGACAAAACAAATAAGGGTAAGGGCTGAGGAGGAATACTTATTATTGTTGATCAGTTGATGGTTGTTACGCGCATTCTAACTTCTCAATCCAATGCTGATTATGAGAGCTTCCTTTTGGTTGGGAGGAACTACCTGAAATAGAAAACAAGACCATAAAAGAATAGTTAAATGATATATGACAATGGACTTCCTAGCGTATGCTAGATCCAGAAGTGTGATACTCCCTAGATGGTTGTCAATCCACTATTTAAAACAAATTAATGCGAGAAATAAGTAAAGTCCTACTGTAGTTGATATGATTTAGGTATCTCATTCAATCACAATAAGCAAATCTAATATAACAGGCTACGCTATAGTCAGATCTGAAGGGTTGGTAGGTGTCAGGTCTGGAACCGGTCGTGGGGTCAGTGGTATGGGTTGTTTAGATTATTTGGTAAAAGGTTGTTTGGTTCATTATTGGCATAGGGTATGAAACATAGAGACCGATGTCAGTTGGGTATAACCGATGACAATTTAAGGGAGACCGACGACGGTTATGGGTAACCGACGTCGGTATAGTAGGGTGATAGTAGTTCAATGAAAACCTTATTGTAGAGTTTGGGTGAGGTTAGATAGAGCTAAAGAAGGGGATGACGAGGTATGTGGGAATGCTAAGAACACTCAGAGAGGTGGAAGGGCCATGATAGGTGATCTGATAAATGGGTGGGTGAGGTTTTTGAGTTTTTCAGAAAGAAGGCTATGGAGGAATGGGAATGTTAATAGAAGAATGATAACGAAATGATAACAACTCTATGAGCAGAATAAGAATGGAAATTATTAATGATAAAAACACTTACCAATGTTGTAGGTCTAATGGTTGGGTGGTGGTGATGATCGGTTGGTGGAATGGAGCTTGTTGTAATAGTGATGCTTCCTAATGTTACTTGTGAGTGCAAATGCTTCTGGATCTGTCCTGGTGCTAGCTATGGATGTCTGGGTGCATGAAAAGACTTTGGTTACTGCTTGCATGCAGCTCTCTTCTCATCCTCTTGCTCTCAGAATGTGCCAACCCAAAAACAAGGTTGTTAAGGTGAATAAATGGTAACCGACGGTGGTTTCAGGTTGACCGACATCAGTTTAGGGTGACCAACGTCGGTTAAGGTAGGATTCCCTAGGTTTACTAAAATTGGTAGATCTCACCTCTTTTTACTCATGTTCATTCCTTTCTTTTTGGATGTATAACAGTGCTCCCATTTTTATGAACAGGAAGGTGGTTAGAGGGATAGTAGGCATTTATTTTTAGGGTTAACTAAGTCTTAGTTAGTTATGGAAACATGCCAAGAATAGGTCTAAGGTGAGGTGGCTAGGTGAGGTGGAAATTAGCTTAATTAGAACAATTAAGTAATGTATATTGTGAGGGTGGGTATTAATTTAAGTAATTTAATTAACCTAAATATTAATGTGGGGTGGAAGGGGCCATGGTTAGGTGAATATGTGAAAATTTCGTGAATTTACTATTTTTAGAAATTACTATTTTTAGATAACACTACAAAAATTGCAATTTGAGGCCTTTAGAAGTGGATTTTGGGGTCAAACTTTTCGAACAATTTTTTCACCATATTTTACACTTCTCAATATTTATGATACATGTTAAAAGGATTCAATTGGAGGTGCGGTGTAAAATTTATGCCTCTCAGAAGTTTCCCCACTAGAATTGCCACCTGGGTCATTGTCAAGATCATTAAAAGCTAAATCCATTTCCCTTTGAAAGGTAACACCAGGTATTAGATAGTCCAAAAGAAGTTTTTCGATAAGAAAATTTCCCCCACTTGGTAGTGAAAGTTGTTTTATATTGATTAGACTCTTTGACAAGAATTTAGTTATAACATCTAAAAGTGAAAACCTTTTATCCTCTGCTTTATTGATTGTAAGATTTGGTCCATAGAAGGTAAATGATAATTATCCTTAAGAAATTATTTATTGAGGTCTCTAAAATCTACACATAGCCTTATCTCTCCATTCTTCTTCCGAACATGGACATGGTTTACAACCCAAGAGGAGTGTTTGATGGGGGAGATAATTTTGGCTTTGATAAATTTGGTAAGCTCCTTTTTCATTAAGGGTTCAATCTTATGATTGATTTCCCTTTGCTTTTATGTCCCTATTTTGGTTTTAGGGGATAATTTAATGGTGTGTTGAATGGTATTGGGATCATAGTCTTTAATGTCATCATATGACCATGCAAAAATGTCATCATATTCTTAGCATAATTGGATGAAATCATATTGTTTCTCAGATGTACATACCTTTCCAAGCTTGAGTTACTTTTCATTAGAGATAGCCACATAATGATAATCCTCTTCTTTGGTTTGCATATTCCTCTTCTCTCCTTTAAATTTATCGCTTAGGGTAAACATGCTTTCTAAGTGATTAAACCTTTTGGTAGCTTGTGTTAGGAAATATATCTTAGTGCTCCATTTGTATGTACGGGTGAATAATAATTACATGTGTAATTATTATTATGGTAAATTAGTGAAAGTACATTTACTATGTAAATGTAAATAGTAAATGTAAAATGTGGTTAGTATGTGGTAAGTTAGTAAGTTAGAATAATAAAACAATTAGTATTGTTTTATTATTATATCGATGAGAGGTTGAAACCATATGGGTGTATGGTTATACATGAAGACAAATGTTGTTGTAAGGATTATTATTTTACATCTCCTATATAATGGAGTGTAATGAAATAGTGAATATATAATAAAAATATAATATAGAGTTGTTGATTTCAATTATTGTCCATGTAGCTATTTCATGGATTCTTTGTATTCGATCAGAGTAATTTCTACACTTGTTATTCTTTAGTTGAATTATTTATTTACTATAATATTCTTGTAACCTTGGCTATAAAAACCTAGAAAACTTGGCTTCTTGCTAAATGAAGAGGGAAATCCACTCATCGCGGTCAAAAATATATGTGGCAGATCATTATTAAGCATTGTGTGTCTAATTAACACTTTAACATGTTGGTCTACAATGTTCATGATATATTTGAAAGAATTGAATTGAGATCTAATAAATCCATCTTATTTATATCGACATTTTGTTCTCTTTGAACAACATTAAAATTGATAACATCAAAATCTTCAAGGAGATCCCAAACTCTAGGTTTGTAGGATTTGAGGAGAGTGTTCTTAGCTAGGAATTGTGACCTAAATTATTGCACTAGCTCAACATCCCCAAATATCATATACTTTTTGATCCATTTTATTTTAGAAATTATTAGCCCTTGAAAAGGAGCCTCATATTTAGTAACATTGTTTGTGAAGTTGAAATACAAACTCGAGATAAGAATAACTTCTCCTCCTTTGGTGATTATAAGATAACACTTGCACAATCTCCCACTTTACACTTTGAACTGTCAAAAAATATTTTCCATATTTCATGCGAGTCATTCTCTGATTTTAGCAAGCTAGGGATAAAATTTCCCTCATCCATTAAACACTATGTGTCAAGTCCATTCTCCTCAAATTCCTCATAAGGATCAAAACTTCATGTCTCTTTGGCCAATTCATCCATTTTTTCATCAAGCACTTTATCTCTCACTTCAAAAGGTTCAGGGTTAACTTCAATTCATTCAATTTTAGAGGTTATGGCACAATTAATCTCAAAAGGATTCGGATCATATGCTTTCACATGGAATTAGGCAATTGGCTCAACCTTTAATGTGATTATAGTGGCATACATTATCTTAAGAAACATGTGACTAATCAAATGATAGATACCCCTATACTTTAGTATTAAAATCTTTTGACAAACACAAAGCAAAGATAGGAAAAAGTCTATAATTGAAATATCTTGAGGATAGTTATCTTGGGAAAGCATGTAGGGTTAGATTAAGGTTTTTATGATACCCACAATTTTCATAACATTACCATCTATTTGGATAACACATCGATAGACATTGTCTATGTTTTTTTCATTGATTTTAAGTAACATTGATGTCAAAGGGAGTCTAGGTGTCATAGGATTTTGTATGAGGTGTCATGCATCAAGAAGAGTGAAGGTTGATTGGTAGCATGGTTCTTGAGGCATGGTCAAGAAAGTAGGTGTTGATTTTCCTGATTTTCCTGAATGGAAGAGCTCCTTGCTCGGGATGGTCAGGGCAAGCACGATCTTCGGGAATCACCCCTTGACTTTAGATTACGAATCGATCTTGCACACAACAATGAAACACTGAGCTCTGTTACCTCCATGCTTTGAGTAACATACATCATATGTTGTATGCAATTAGTGATCTTGACCCCACCATGCGGTGGGAGTCTCCGAGGAATGCTCCTTGTGAACACCATTTTACTTCCACCTAGCCTTAAGGAGGCCTCATGGCTAATCTCCCGATCCTGAAGGACGGGGGCCAAGTGAAAGAAAACTCTTCCAGCTATGTGCATGATGGGAAGGCATTTCCCTACACAAGGTTAGTGTGGGCTCGAAAGGTTATGTTAAATTTGATATATGATCTATCATGTCCAATCAGGTGCTTTAAAGATGTTTTATGGTTTTCATAATGGTATACATGTTAGTTTCAGTGTGATAGGTGGTGATACGGTCCTAACTAGGCCTAATCCTAGACTTAGTCCATTGTAAATAACATGGTTGCATGAGGTATGAAGCGGTAAGTCTTGTTTAAGCATGTGGAAGGTTTTTGAGAATATATAACAGGTTTAGAAGGTCTACAAGGTCAATTTTCAAGAGTATGATTCATGTTTAAGGTCCATAGGAAGCAAGTGTATGAAGAAAAAGCAAGTGTGCTTGCGAAAGTCAAGGTGTCTAGAGAGATTCAGAGGTAACTAAGAATGAATGAGAATTAGAGAACATAAAGGAGGTTGTTTTATATCTTTGGACCAATTTTGAGGTCAAGATTCAAATAGGAAAGCAAGAAAACCTAATTTTAGCCCTATTGAGTTCTCAAAAGTGCATTTCCCAGGTTTAAAGGTCAAGTTTGGAGTGATCAATTACTTGTGAAATATTTTCATGGGAACTTGAGCATTTTAACATAGTTGAGGCATGGAGCTAAGAGTGTTTTTCAGTTGGAACAAGGTTAAATAATGTCCTATCATTTATGAACGATTTTTAAGAAGTAGAGGTTGTTAACACCCTCCCCAAAACCCTAGTTCTAGCGAGATAAAGAAAATATGTTGTGTATGGTCTCCAAAGATATTGGGAAATCTGGTTTGATGATTTAGGGATGTAGAGGACTCCTCATATCTCCTTTTAGTGGTGGTTGTATGCTCCAAGTGTTTTAGTAAGTTGAAGAAAAACCTCTGTTTTGTAGAGATTTAGTAGTACACATGTGAGTTGAAGGTTTCATGAAGAAAAACCAATTGTTTTAAATAGCCTGTTATGTTTTCTAATTGATCATGAAAATAAGTGGGAAAGTTCTATGGATAAAATTGGAGAAACAAGTCTCACAATGTGACCTACCGCTTTTGGCTTTGAGGGCTAAAACTAGTCATGGTGATCTAATGGTGCGTGAGTTGTTTTGTATGTTGGAACTATATTTTATGAGCTTGGGTAGAATTTTGGTGTCTGATGTGATGTTTTTAGGTCTTGGTTTGATCTAATGAGGTGTTTTCATGTTGAATTAATCATGGTCTAAACTACCTTATTTAGGCACATTAAGAAGGCTTATGGATCGGTATGCAAGTGAGGTTTTCTCCTTATGAACTATGGTTGTGAGTGCTTATGGAGGTGTGTGAATATGTCCTTGATTTTTTCAAGTGGTGGAATATTTTCAAGCTTCATTTGAGGCTTTGAAGCTTGATTGCTTAAGACTGGTTCTTGAGATCAAAAGTGCAAGTTTGAGTTATTTGAGAGATGGAGATGTTCCAGTGCCTTGTGCCATGATTTGGTGATTTCCATGAGTTGTCCCATGTTCCCGATGATGAGAAATTTCCATTTATATGTTTTATGATCCTTGGTGAATATTTTATAGGTGTGAACCAGTTCACGTTTGGAGAATGATTTTTAGGTGCTTGAGACCTAGTTGGTGGTGATCACTTCTTGGTTTGATTCATGATGAAGATGAAGGTTTTGAAGGTTTTAAAGGTTTTTGTGCATGGCGAAGGGATCTTAGAATTTTTTTTGGTGTATCCTGAGAAGTTGGATCCTTGGTGAAGTTTCTCATGCCTTGAAATTCAAATATGTGACCATTGGAGATGACTAATGTCTTTGTGGCCTAAATGAGAAGTGTGAGCTTGTTCATGTTTGTATGGTTAACGTCGAATTTAAGGTCTCTTTTTATGATTTATATGAGTGTTTATAATGTGTTTTAATGTTTACGCACAAGCCACATTAATGGTATTATTTGACTGTGGTCATTTATGGGGTGTCTCAAGTATAAAAGTAAAGTGTAATAGCTCATTTGAGCTAGGCTAGAGGATGGAAGAATGAGCGAGCTAAAGGAGCCATGAGAGAGTGTTGTAAGGGTCCTGAGGCATAGAAAATAATATGATGATAAGTTAAGGAGGGAAAAAAGGATCTTTAACGTCATTATACCTAATCAAAATATTATGATGCATCTATGAGTGAAGGAGAGACAAAGCAGTTTGAGAGGGTTTTGAGTGGAGAGAGCTTACAAAGTGATCACAATAAGTTTTTGGTGTAACAAGTACTTAAGTGATCTCCATAATTATGTGGTTGAGTTGGTTTTTGGTCATCTTAGTGGGTTGTATCCTCATTGTGGGGTTGGTGCCTCACTAAATTAGGGGTTGGTACTCTTTGTAGGGTTGGTGCCCTACTAAACTAGGGGTCGATGCTCCTTGTGAAGTTGGTGCTTCACTAAATTCCTTTTGTTTTGTAATATATGCAAATTTCCAATGGGTTTTCCTCCCCTTGAGGGTTTCCCACTTTATATATGGTGTTCTTGTGTTCTCTCCTTTTTCATGCTCCTTTGGATGGATGTTTCATACTTAATATGAACAAAATGGTTAATGAATGTTGAATGAATGATTTGAATGGTTTATGTAAGTTAAATACAATTGAATTAAAATTTTAAAGGACTGATTCACCCCCTAGTTAGTATGATTCCAATAATTGGTATCATAGCAAGGTCATTTGAAGAAAATTTAACCACTCAAAAGAGATCCTTGAAGCACAACAATGGGAAAATCATCTGAGGTTGAAACAACATATAATAATATAAGAAGGAAGTGTGATATTTTGGAGTCCTTGGCCATGAGATTAGATGAACATATTAGTTTTATAGATGAGGAGCATAATCAATCCATCAAAGAGTTGGAATCTCAAGTTAAGAGTGTGACAGAAGCTCTAAAAGGAAAAGAAGAAGAATGTTGCAAGATCAAGTCTGAAGTAGAAACCCTAAGAGCTAAAGAAGAAGATTACATCAAGTATGAAGATGAGTTGAATTCCTTAAAGACATATTTAGAGTAGACATCTAGAAGATTGAAGACTTATAAGAGACTGGATAAGATTTGTATAGATAACCAGGCATGTCTAAGTGCTCATGAAGACATGAAGGAGACCAAGAAGACAAATTCAAATAATTCTAATCCTATTAGGAAACCAAATGTAATGAGGTATGGTTATTATTTCAATGGATTTTGTTATTCTTTCCATAAGTTTGGTCATAGAGTTATATATTGTAATAGAATGTCCTCAAAGAATGAGTATTTATGGAATTATAAAAGATCCTTCAAAGTTCAATTTTATTCATGTTGTGAATATGGTCATAAGGATATGGATTGTAGTTGGAATGTAAGCTTATACCATTCAAGAGGAAAGAATAGTGTCTTTTGTTATAGCTGTCATAAACCAGGTCATATAGCAAGATTTTTTCATTATGGGTCTTCCAAACAATGCAAGAAGTTTGATGCATCAAAATAGGGTATTTAAGATAAGAATCTATTTTTCAAGAAGTCTACCAAAGAGGAACCAAGTACATCTAAGGAAATCATGAATTATGATCCTATAAAGACAATCAAATAATATTTAAGGATAAGTCAGAAAATGAAGCAAAAGAGGATCCTAAAACTATCAAGACTATCTTGATCTCAAATCTTACAAAGAAGGAAAGGGAGACAACCAAGGAGTCTGAATCTAATCGAAAAAAAAAAGTCAAAAGGTATGATAGCTATGATTGAGAATAAGCTAGTAGTTGAGGAGAACCATATATGTTTGACAAGTTTTCAATTAGTAGAATAAGATAAGGCAGATGAAATCATCAAGCCTAATGTGTCAAAGAAGAGAAAGAGGGCCTCAAAGGCTAAATGCAAGAAATATGATAAGAAAGCCATGGAGTTTTGGGACTCCTCTAAGGAGTTCATAATTTTTTAGTGATCCAAAATGCACGGAGTGTATTCAATAGGCTTCATTAAATCATTCATAAGTAAATAGAAGCATGAGTGTGTTATTCTAGAGTGATTTTAGGTATGGAGGTCTTGGATATGTTTCAAAGATATGTGTTTGATTTGGTCGGTTGTTATAAGAGAGTGCTAAGTTTCACTAAGGTATGTTTGGTGATATGCTCTAGTATAATCTATATGTTGTCAAATTTGGGCTTATAATTAGGTTAAATATGGCTTTGAGTTTTATTTTTTATGAAGGAGGTATGATAGTATCATCATGGTCTTGTGATATTCATATAAAGAAGGGTATGAGTTCCGGTAAGATGTAGCATGTTGATTTTTGCATACTTAAGCCTAGTAATGACCAAATATGGTTTTTCATTCTTGTAATTTGTATCCATATATATAAGTGAATAAGACTCAATAGATAGGTCTATGAAAGGTTGTTAATAGTTGTGTATGTGTGTTGAGAGGACTAATAGTTTTTATAATAGTACACATTATTCAAGGAAGGTTAAAAGTACTTAAAGCAGATATCTAGGGGTGTTCATCATCTCATGAAGCATGAAGAAAGTATCGTGAAGGTCTATAAGAACTATGGAAGATCTAAGACATATATCTTGTGGCAAGGAAATGATGGTGCAACATGTTTATAGAATTATTTCCAAGGTTGAAGTCATGGTGATCTCTTAAAAGGTTCTATGAAGAAGCTAAGAAGGTTGAGATAGCTGTGTATAGGAAAGTCACTCATATTGAAGTTTTAATAAAGAGTGTTAAAGAATGTTTGTGTCCTCTTAGTCATGAAAGTATGTGAATAAGCGGTAAAAGGTATGTCTTGATTTGTTTCAATTATGTTATTATTATAAATGAATTTTTGTAGTGGCTAATGTGAATTTCTCAAAAGTGTGTTCCAAAGTATGTCGGTGTTGTGAATAACATCTAAAGGGAACTAAGTCATGTCAATATATATATGAAGATCAGGATTCAAGTTACTCAAGTGAGTGAAAATTGTTCTTGAACAAAAATTATGGTCTTTGTAATCTAAAGGCATATTATTTTCAGAGATTGGGTTGTGATTCAAGTTAAGTTATGTTTGTGAAGTTCAATGTTGGTATATATACAAGATAAAGTTTTGTTACTATTAAGAAAATGGAATCATGATAGGATGATTTTGGTATAATGTGTCTGTCTAAGGTAAGGTTATAGGTTTGGATTAGGAGACTGTTCCATATCAGTCAGTCTGATCTTGAAGGTATAATCTAATTATTTGGTTTATGAAAGACAACAAAGGACTTAGGTAACAATATTTGGGTCAAAAAGTTGAGTTGGGAAGCATGGATCAAGGGGTAAAAGTATTCGAGGCGAGTATGATTAGAGATAGTGTATTCTAGGCTTGAATAATGTTTGAGCTAGGAAAGGTTTTTGTCAAATCCATGTTGAAGACCATGAAAATATGATTATGGATCCCTTGTTTAGACAAGAAGATGGATCTACATATATGCTTTTGAAATGATATATGGACTGATAAAAGGGCCATTGTGACTTTTGTGCTTCCCAAGGTTTGAATTTTCATTTGAAGAATGTGTTTGGTGATATTTTGGGCTCAAGATGATAAAATTCGCTAAGAAGGAGATAGGGTACATATGAGTTTGGTCTATGACAGAGTTAAGAATTATGACATTAGGTGTTTCAGTCAAGACAAGATTAGGTATGTTGAGAAAGAAATAGAACAAAATTTGGACTACAAGATAGGCATGAGGTCTCTTTGAACATATGATTATGGTACGATGTTATTCAATATCATCCATGAGAATATATTACAAGATTGAAATTTAAAGGGTTTGTATCTTGATTTAAAGAAGATATTTTGTGCTTTCAACATCTGAATAATTGATGATGATGGTTTCATGCTTCAACGAAGATCCGAAGTTGTTATGATTGTTGTGCGAGGAGGTGAGAAGACTTTGAAGACCTAGTCATGATATTAAAGGTATGATCTATGTATTTGGTGATAATATCCTTAGTGGTTTTAGGTTGCATTTGAATAATGTAGTATGAGGTATAAAGAAGTTTGTAGGTGTACAAATAGTTAGAATGCATCATTTCGGGGGAAAATATGTTGCTCACCATTATGTCGGGATAGAGGTAGATTGAAGATATCCAAGGTTTTTATTGATAAATTCCTAATATAATAAATAAGGTATAAACTCGGGGGAGTTCTGAATATATGAAGGGTCTTAAAAAGCCTCAAAAATGTCTATATAATCATGAATACTCAAGGAGGCAACCATTTTGGAAACATGAAGTTCTACAAGGTATGTTCTTGTTTTGATTAGAATAATCTTGGTGTAACATTGCATTCAGGGCTCCTAGATTATGTATGATTATTTGAGAATGTTACATGAGGTTTCATTCTCTATTGGTAGACATGTAGGGACCTCCATATAGAGTTCTCTATGTAGGGATAGGGATAGGAATGATGGCCTATATATCTAGGGGCCGGAGTGGCCCTATATCTGATTGATCTATATGGGCCATCCATCTAGAATCAGATCCATGAATGAGATGCTATGGGGAATTTGATGGAGAGGAAAATCCCTCTCTATCCCATATAGAGTTTAGGGGGTGAGGGAGAGATATGTGATATAACTGATGATTAGTTGTATCATGAATGATTATCATATCACGTATTAAATCCATAACCCCTATCCATATATGGCTCGACCTCCCGATCATGGCATGCATATATTGTTTTTGATGCTCAAATAAGATCATAAGGTGATAAAGACTTTCAAATTTGACTGCAAGGTGAAAAATATGGTTGTATGTTGATGATGTTTGTTATCATCCGTGTGACTCAAAGAAGGTGTGTTTTGGTATTCTGTTATGATGAGTTGGTTAAGAAAAAATGTGTCTCAAAGCTTAATTTAGGTTTGTACTTTCTCATTTTGGTAATTTTGGTGACTAGCCTAGGGAAGTTGTCCTATGTTCTTAACAAAAATATGCTTATGTTAGAATAATATTGATGTTGTGAGCTAATCGATGTATTACATGGTGCATAATGTGTTTATACGTTGTGAATGTGGGTATTATCTTAGGGGAGATGGTTTCAGTCATAAATGTTGAAGCAAGTACATGATGCGATCACAAAAATCATGAGAGATTGAATATCCAAAGTGTTGTCTCCAGTCATCTTGAAGATAAAATTTGATGAGTATTTTCTCGGGGGAGTAATGCATTAAATAAAATCAGGTCCATGGATCATTTGCATCTGTCGAAGTCAAGTTTGTGAGTACAAACCAAGGAGGATCAATCAAGTAAGTTAGTATGCATTTTTGTGTTGTTTTCTTATTAATATTTTTTTATCCTTTTTCATTAGATTTCAAAGAGGGAGAGTGTTCTAAGAAACATGAAAATTGAGTCTTGTAAGTGCTTGCAAGTTTGGTTACCATCAATGTTTATGAAGATGAGTACAATCAATGACAAAGTAGGAAATTTTTGGGCATTGTGTTTGTGTTGTTGTCATTGATGTCAAAGATATTCTAGGTGGAATAGGTTTTTTTATGAGCTATCATCCATCAAGAAGAGTGAAGGTTGATTAGTAACATGGTTTTTGAGGCATGGTCAAACAAGTAAGTCTTGAGTGTGGGATCCAAAGGTTGTGTGAAATTTGATATATGGTCTAGAATATCTAAGAATGTGTTTTAAAGGTGTATGATGGTCTACATGATGGTAAACATGTCATTTTTAGTGTGATAGGTGGTGATACAATCCTAATTAGGTCTAATCCTAGGCATAATGCATAGAAAATGACATGGTTTCATGAAGTATGAAGTGGGAAAATCTTATTTAAGCATTTGGAAGGTTTCAGGTGCATTATATAATAGGTGTGGAAGATCTAAAAGGTCAATGATTAGGAGTATAATACATGTTTAAGGTCCTTAGGAAGAAAGTGCATGAAGATAAGGCAAGTAGCCATGGGAAATTCATGGTGTCTGAGAGATTTAGAGGTAAATAAGTATGAATGAGCATTGGAGAACATCAAGGAGGTTGTTGTAGAGATTTAGACCAAGTTTGAGGTCAAGATTCAAAGAGGAAAACAAGAAAACCTATTTTTAGCCCTATCGAGTTCTCAGAAGTGCATTTCCCAACTCGAAGGTCAAGTTTAGAGTGATCAATTGCACGTGAAATATTTTCATGGGAACATGAGCCTTTTAGCATATTCAAATCATGGATCTAAAAGTTTTTGTATTTGGAACGAGGTTAAATCATGTCCTCTCATTTATGAACGATTGTTAAGCAACATATTTGGTTAAAACCCTACCCAAAACCCGAGTTTGAGAGTGATAGATAAAATATGTTGTGTATGGTCTCCAAATGGACTAGGACAGTTGGTTTGATGATTCAGAGGATGTAGAGGGATCCTCAAATCTCTTGTTGGTGGTGGTTGAATGCTCCAAGTTTTTGGTAAGTTGAAGAAAAACCTTTGTTTTATAGAGATTTTTAATGCAAGTGTGAGATGAAGGTTTCATGGTACAAAACCAATTGTTTCAGATAGCCTGAGATGTTTTCTAAGTGGTCATGAAAATAAGTGGGTAATTTATATGGAGAAAATTGGAGAAACAGGTCTCACAATGTGACCTACCGCTTTTGGCCTTAAGGGCTAAAACTAGTCATGGTGATCTAATGGTGTGTGAGTTTGTTTTCATGTTAGAGTAGTAGTTTATGAGTATGGATAGCTTTTTGGTGTCGATATGATGTGTTAAAAGTATTGGTTTGATGTAATGAGGTATTTTCATGTTTTAGTACTCATGGTCTAAACTTCCCTATTTAGGCATGTCAAGAAGGCTCGTGGATCAAGTATGTAAGTGAGGTTTTCTCCATATGACCTATGGTTTTGAGTGTTAGTGAAGGTGTTCTAGGATTTCCTTGATGTGTTTCAAGTGGTGGAAGATTTTTCAAGTTTCATTTGAGGTGTTGAAGCTTGATTGCTCAAGATTGGTTCTTGAGATCAAAAGTGCATGTTTGAGTTGTTTGAGAGATGGAATTGTTTCAGTTCCTTGTATCATGATTTGGTGATTTACATGAGTTTTGACAGGTTCTTGATGATGATAAATTTCCATTGATATGTTTCATGATCCTTGGTGAAGATTTTAGAGGTGTGAACCAATCCGCTTTTGGATAATGATTTTTACTTTCTTGAGACCTAGTTGGTGGTGATTGCTTCTTGGTTTGATTCATGATGAAGATTAAGGTTTTAGTGGTTCTTTTTTCATAGAGAGGGGTATTAGAAGTGTTTTTGTTTTTCTGAGGATTTAGATCCTTGGTGAATTTTCTCATGCCTTGAAATTCAAATGTGTGACCATTGGAGATGAATAGTGCATTTTAGGCCTAAATGAGAAGTTTGAGCTTGTTCATGTTTGTAAGGTTAATACTGACTTTAAGGTCTATTTGTATGATTTATATGGGTGGTTATAATGAGTTTTAATGTTGAAATATTATCCTTAATGGTCTTAACTGACATGTGGTCATTTATGAGGTGTGTCAAGTTAAAAGTAAAGTGTAATGGGTCATTTGAGCTAGGCTAGAGGATGGGAGGATGAGCAAGCTAAAGTTGGTGTGTGAGAGTGTTGTAACTGGTCTAAGGTAGAGAAAATAAGATGATGAGAAGATGAGGAGGGAATAAAAGGATCAGTAAGGTCATTAGACCTAATAAACATATTATGATGTATGTATGAGCGAAGAAGGAGAGAGAGAAATTTGAGAGGGTTTTGAGTGGAAGAGAGCTTATAAATTGATCACAATAAGTTTTTTTTGCAACAAGTACTTAAGTGATATTCATATTTAGGTGGTTTAGTTGGTGCTTATTCATATTATGGCGTTGTAGCCTCCTTGTGGGGTTGGTACTCCTTGAGGCTTGGTGCCCTACTAAACTAGGGTTTGGTGCTCATTGTGAGGTTGGTGTTTCACTAAATTCCTTTGTGTTGTGTAATATATGCAAAGGTTCGGTGAGTTTATTCCTTTTAAGGGTTTCCCACTTTATATCTGGTATTCTTGTGTTCTCTATTATTTCATGTTCTTGTGGATGGATGTTTCATACTTAATAAGCACACAATGGTTAATGAATTTTGAATGAATGATTCAAATAATGTATGTAAGTTAATCAAAATTGAAGTAAAGTTTTAAAGGAATAATTCACCCCCTCAATCATTTTACTTCCAAAACCTTTGTTAACAGGGTTATAATTCAAAGCAAATATATCAACAACTTCTTTGGACATGGTACATGCTACTACTAGCCCCGGAATCAATCATATAGTTATGGATAAGATATTTCCTAATGATTAATTATGTAAAATGGAGGGGGTTTAAGAGCACAACTTTCATCACTAACATTAGATTAATATAAATTGGATGGGGTGGGACTTACCTCCTTTTGAGTTTTAGGAATAAGCTTGAATTTATGTAATCCTTCTTACAAAGTAGATCCATCTACCTCGGAATTTCGAGAGCAACCCATGGGAGACATGGATATTTGTTCTCTTCATTTTCTCAAAAGTATCAAGCATCATTATTACAGGTCTTTGTGAATTATGAGTATCCATAACTTTCTTTGACTTCTCAATGATAGGTTAATTTTAAACTATAGACACCTTGTTTATCTCATGTGGGTGAGGTGAAACCTCTTTTGGTTTTGAGATTTATCCTCTTAAAACAACTTTCACCTAATATCTAAATGCCTAAAATTCTATCTCCATAATTATTTTATTTGATCTTATATTATAATCAAACCTCGCTTGTGGTTGTTGAGTTCCCTAAAATATATTGGTGGCACAAAATATTCCTCCTACTAGTAGACCAAACTCTCACCACCTGTTGAATTAGATGGCGGTGATTGATCATTCATTTGATTGGGATACAAAAAATAATTCTAAATTTCCAAGGCATGTATCACTGCTCCATGATGGATAATTTTAGAATCATAGGGTTGGGAGAAAGGATAACACCACCTCATATCTTTAGCCATGTTTTGCATAGTGACAATTTCTCTATTCAAATTAGGAGGATCTTAGTATGTTTGATTTATAGGAATTGCATGGATGATCTGGTTTTGAGGTTGTGTTTTGGTGGGTTGGTAGGCTATGTTATCTAGTTATCAAGGTCTTTGAGTAGGAGGGGATTATTTCATTTTCAAATTGGTTGCTTCATTTTCCATATTCCTTAACATGACCTTAAACAACTCATTAGTCTAGGTATTGGGGATGATTGCCAATGGTTGAATGACAACATGTTGGGGATGGATTACCAGAGTGTGGGATAACTATGGGAATAATGACATGGGGGCCTTGGGGCTAGCTTAAAAACTTGGAAAAGTTGTTCTAAACTAAGATTGCAATATCAAATATAGCAGGAAGTTATACACCTCCCACCGATTGGATCATAATAACAACAATATAAAAATTAAGATACATTAGATAGTACAAGAAAGTTGAATGTGAATAAGGCCTTACCAAAATTTGGATTCTATCCCACTACTTATGGAAAATGTAGTTAAAATCATATAAATATTTTATAGATTCCCTCTTGATTGTTGTCATATGCTTCATAAGTGATAAGTGGTCGATCTTGTCTTAAAATTATCTCATTAAGCATTCTCTAAAGTCATCTCATGTGTGAATAAAATTGTGGGAAGACTCCTATACCATGTTAGGGGTTTTCCTTTTAAGGAATCTTCCAAGCATATCATTACAACATTCATTTGGATTATGTGGTGAGCTGATAACAAGTGGGTAATGTCCCTAAGTGATCGGTATGATTATTAGAATTCTCAACTATGAAATAGGGAGTAATTTAAAATCAACACATGGGAGGTCATTCCACACATTTATAGTTAGTGGGATACCAACATTAAAGGCTAGAAAAACATGATTACTTGGATGATCCATGGTATTTAAGGGTTGCGAGGCTATCTTGTAGGATTTTTAATGAAAACCAAGTCGGGAGTGGAGAGAAATATTTCAGACTTAGGTGCTCTCTCATATCTTTCTAAATAACTACTCCTAAAATTTTTGAGACAATTGTAAGAGTTTAAAATATTATTTAGAAATACTACTTATTTTTTTATCATTCTCAAAAGCCAAGGAAACTAAACTTTGCAAATCAGATTTTATAGATTTGCCACGTGTTTAACAAAACATGGTTTAGAAACAAAATAATAGCTAAAACAACACTAAAACTTAGATGCATTTTATAAGAGAATCTTGGAGAATATTGATAAACCTCACAAGATGTAAACAAAATGGAAATAAAAGTGTCCCACTTTGGTGTGCCAAAAGCTGTTGGCGATATTTGTGTGTGCACTTCTAATTTAGGCGATTATTCAAGTGTCTTAAGCTCTACGAAACAACAATGGGATATCTCTAAGGTGTAGGACCTTAACCCTTGAGATAAACCTCTAGAATAAGGTTGGATCCTTTCCTTAAAAGATATAGATTAACCACTACTCTAATATAACTAAAAACTATACAAATTTAAGGGGAAAGAGTTTTAAAATTTGACAAGAATGGTGATACACTAGAGTATGAAGGGATCACTCTCCTTGAGATCAAGGAAAAAGGAAAAATATAGTGACAAAGGGGCAGATATGAGCCACAATCCACATTGCATTCTATCAACCTTTAATCCTCTATATAAATAACATAATCGATTGAAATTATGTAACTATAACTCGTACACATCATGCAATAACAATATATAAAGGTAAGATGCAATAATACAAGCCAAAAGATATATATAAATCACAATAAACTAGATATTATTGCTTTAGGAATACACAATCTCTCACAGTTGAATGCATTGTACAGTTCAACATAAGGGTCTACACATACTCGAACACTCATAAACTAATTTGAAAATTTTTATTTACATTCAGAGAGGATCATTTCACATATGAAACTTATTACATTTATATAAGGAGAAGAGAGGAGAAGGGATTTCAAGATGCCGTGGGAGATTCTTAACCTGCTTAACCCTTCCAAAGTGCCCCAAAACTAGCTTATAAGTTAATCCTTAGTCTCATCACTCTCCACACACATGGGGTTCCTTAGCCTACAAGAAAACCTTCATATATTTTCTATGTGGATGAGATCTAACTTATCAATGAATGCCCGCGAATTAAGGGGATAAAAATAAAGAGTGAGCTACTAAATGTATGTTTTTTGTCATAATCATGTTTTGGAACACTAATAACGACTAATTTTTGTTACACAGACCATTCAAACCATTATCTTCATGTTTTGGTGGGTATGAGGATAATACACAATCCAAGAAGCATCATGAGACAAAAAGAATCAAACAAAAGCATATCTAATTAATTTGGGCATCAATCGATTGAGAAAATGACACAAAATGACCTAAAATTCTATCATTAAAATCTCCCAAGTATCTCCATCATTCTTATCAAAAGTGATCTTTGAGTTAATTCCTCTGGAAAATGCATCTAATGAGACTAGTCACATGTCAAATGAATCTCTAGATCAAAAGATATGAGCAAAAACTAGTCTTGTGTTTGAGTCAAAAACTCATATCCAAAAACAATTGCGGGCCCCAAATTCAATTTTTGATCACAAAAATGCTTTATCATGATCCAAAACCACCTCAAATGTGTATCTTATTTCAAAAAAATTCCAATAGTTCCATTTTCTCAATTTCGTGGTCCCCATCAAAAGTTATGGAATTTTGAAGATTCTGTCAAAATCGGGAAATACTTTGTAGTGTAGATTTTTAATTCCTTCATAGTGTGGATTTTTAAATCCTTCAATGTGTAGAATCACTTTTCCTTTAATGTGTAGATCCACTTTTCTTCAATGTGTGGATCCACTTTTCTTTCAATGTACAGATCCACTTTTCTTTCAATGTGTGAATCTACTTTTCTTTTAATGTGCAAATCCAATTTTCTTTCAATGTATATTACTCCTTTGATCTGCAATATACTATGTGATTTTCACTTTCACGTGGCTTTGGCTCTTTCCTGGTAATTTCAAGCATTTTGCTGAAATTCTAGTGTTCTATGAATTTTTAGGATTCCGTGGAATTTGAGGAGGCCACGGATTTTAAGGATTCTACAAAATTTGAGGACGCCATGGATTTTTAAGCTTCAACAAAATTTAAGAAGGCTACAAATTTTAGGGATTCCATAGAATTTGAGAAGGACACATATTTTTAGGCTTCCATGGAATTTAAGAGGCCACATATTTTAAGGCTTTCAATTAATTTGATAAGGTCATGGTTTTTAGGCTTCCACAAAATTTGAGGAGGCTGAGAAAATTAGGGATCCACATAAAAGTAGGGACCCATGGAATTTTAGGGATCATGAAAAATTAAGGATCCGCAGGAAACTAGGGACTGCGAAATTTTATGCATCCAAAAATTTTAGGGATGCAAAAACATTTAAGTCCTTGACTATTTTGAAATTTAGAATCCTAGGTCTCACCACATAAGTAATTTGAACAATATTTGAGGCATCAAGGATCAAGAGTGGATTAATAACATTGATCAAGACCCACAAGTCTTCATTTTTTACAACTAGTTTCCCAAAAATAAGTCAAGAACTTATTTTGGAAACAATAACTAAATCAAGTGCTCATTAATTAGTGTGTGTAAGATATCATGTGGCTTAACAAAATGAGATAAGTATAAGGTTCCCCTCTTAGGAGGAGGAGTGAGCTATGACGGATGTCTATGTGTAGGTGGATTAAGGCAAGATGTATCACCATGATGAAGTAGTTTGACCTCATTTTTATGGGGTATGAAGAACGTGAAGCTATTGCAACAATGTTAGTGGATTGGTCTTTGAATGTGCAAAGTGAGTGGATGTGAAGGGTGATAGATGTGTCATACATGGGTGTAATATAGTGTGGATTAAGTATTTCATGTTATAATTCAATGACTCGAGGACAAAGTGTGGTAAAATATTGACATGTGTCATGGAATAATTTTTTTCTTAAGAGGAAGGATTAAGCCGTGAAAAAGATATATAGAATTTGTAAATCAATAGGTTGATATATTAAATGATTAATGCAAGATTTGAAATGTATATAATCACTAAAAGATTCAGTCTTTCCTTGATGTAATGATGGAAAAAATATCATATGTAACCTTAGGTCCATTATTAAACATAAAATGCCTAAGAAATGTTTCTTCCATGTCAAGAAAAGTATGTACAAACCCGCAAGGTAAATGATGCAACCAATCTAATGTAATGCATATGAGACTACTAGGAAGTGCTTTAAGGAGTAACTAATCATTGGGATGTGAATCCATTATTACACGATAAGCTTTGAGATGCATGTAAGGGTTACATGTTTCATCAAAGAGCATAAAAGCAAGCATGGTAAAATATTTAGGAAAGGAAAAATTGAATATATTCTTGCGAATATGATTTCCATAATTGAAATTATAATCGAGACTAGCATAATAGACCTTACTTTGAAGGGTAAGCTTATGAACCTGATTTTGTAAGTCACCTATAATATGCATGAGAGAAAGGAATTCCTATGTAGGAATAACATAGACATTAAGAGGCTCATTTTTTTATTATTGGTAAATAGTTTTTTGAAAGGGACTATACCCTTGTATACAAAAAGGGGCCTAGAAGCCAGAATAGGAGTGAAAAACATTATAAGAAGGATCAAGATCCAGATAATACATAAGAATCTAGTGTAACCAAAGAGTAGTTACCCCAAAACAACTAACCAGTTCAAACACTGCAGAAGAGTAGCCAAAAATAGAAAAAACACGACAGAAGTCAGCAAGAACATCGCAGATCCACAATTACTTCTTGGCGGCTTTGGCAATTCTAGATTTGATAGTCTACCAGGAGGTGAACATAGCCAATGTCATCATGTGAGAAGGGTCAGTAGTATCCAGCTATTGAATGGTTTGTTTTCTTTCTTTTTCCGTGCCCCAAAGAGTAGCTGGTATGCCGCTGAGATTAGAGACGCAACGGACATGCTGCTCAATAAACTCCTCAATTGCACTAAATATAGCCATATTATGATCATGGCGAGTCTTGGTTTTTCCAAGTCGGTTGTCCAGGAGTAAAGTTTTTTGTAGATATCCTCAACCTGATTGTTGTCAATATCAGCCTCCTCCTCCTTCATTCTTTCAACGGTCTTGGACCTATTTGGAATATGGTTCTCGCAACGTCTTGATTACTTCACCTACCTATAAATATGTATCCTTATGTGTTTATATTCTTTGTTCACCTCCATAATGGCTCTATAAAACCTACTCAAACCCTCAAAACCCTTGTAGTGCAAGGAGTTCCTATAAAACAAAGTTAGGTGGGTTGTGGGAACCCCTATGTATGGTCAACATCATCACTACTCTTAAGAGGGATCAAATCACACGTCCTTCTCCTAATGTGTGATATCTATCGTAGTACAATCAGGCTTAAAATTATGTTTTGATAATACTTCACTCAAGTTTCACTCTTACTCAAATACTCAGGAAGGGTCACTTTGCTTGCTTGTAGGATGAATATGGAGACTCCTAAACCTAGAAAGACACTTCATACCTATAGAGGGTGCTACCGTAATGGATGTGCATGATCTATTTTATAGTATAGGGAGCTTTGTGTGCCTTTAGTGCTTGTTTTTACATGAGGAGTTCTTAAAGTGCCACGTTACCAAATGAGGTATGATGAACTTTTTTATATATGTTTCAAAGGTTGTTATGTCATGAAAGGTCGACCAAGTGGGGATATTTGTTCGTAATAATGAATAGACTTGAAATAATTATTTCAAAACATTTCAGTCTAAAATCGTATAATAGGGAACTTTGTATGTAATTCTTCATCCCGATTAAACTGACTTTTTTTGGACATGAGGGAAAAATGTTTGTTTTGACTTCATGGGCCTAAACATGAATGTTTATATATGTATTTTATTCAATTAAAATTTTGGTACTGATTATAAAGAGGTGCAATTTTTTTTTAAAAAAATACATGAAGTGTTATCAAGGTGTGTTAAAGAAGAGTGAGGAGAGTGCATTTGTCCATGCAAGTGTGTAATTTCAATATTAGTAATGTTAAAAGATAGATTTCCAAATTTTAGTGTCTACATTTACCCCCTTAATGTATGAAATGAAATTACATGATTAAAGGAAAGGATACATGAGTGTGTAGATACACTTTGTCTTCACTCACAATAAATTTGTTTTACAATATCTTGTTGTGTTGGTGTTAGCATACTCCAAAATGAAACCTACAACATAAAGTGTAGTAAATTCCTAAGATAGGAAATTGAATCAGTAACCCCAATATAATGAAATTACTGTAAATAAATGTGCAACAAGAAATGCTAAGAGAGATGAAAAATGTGGAAAGAATACACCTATTTATTTTAGGGAGGGAATGTGCTCTCATTCTTGTGCCTTGGAGATTATGAATTTGTTGAACTCTAAAGAAGAATCAGGGGTGATCAGTCCCTAATTTTTGGGAAGGAGATATTGATGTGCTAGGTGTACCAACCCAACACAAAAATGTCAAAGAGAAAAACCAAAAAGATGAGGATTCGAAGCACCTTGACAAGAAATAATATTGTATATCAAAGTCATTCAACAACTTTGATATCTTCCCCTTAAGTGCAAGAGGATAGGAAAGTATTCCTACAAAGAACTTGGCTACTTCGACACCTTCCACAACCCCACAGACCATAATGTTACAAATGGATATAAGCCCAATTTTGTAAATTAGGACACATAATAGAAAAGAGAAATAATTTCCCTCATACTCTTCCCATGTGCCACACAACTGAGTAGAAATTGAGTAGAAATGATTACAAGTTGAAATTTGGCATGAGAAAGGAGACACATGCCCCTAATGTGTCAAAAAATAGAAATGAAACTAAGTACCATGGAGAAAGAGAGAATGAGATAAATCATGCTATTTAATATGATCCAAACTGAGTCAACCTGAGTATGAAACCCTATGAAAACATTGTACCAAGGATGAAAGCTTGGGATTGTTGAAAGATCTGGAGAAAATTCCCTTGGGAAAAACCGTATAATAGGGTTAGAACCGTTCATACAGTCTGACCTATCTCGTAAGTTTTTAACCTATGCGATTATACCAATTTCATATGTCTGAGTCCAATTTTGAAGTATTTTTTTCTTATTTTGCATATACATGTGCCTAAAAAATAATTGTGTCTACTTTGGAAATGTAGAATAAACCCCATTGTTTTCCCCTCTTTTAAGGTGGGTATGATGAATAATTTGAGATTTTGGTTCAAAAGAAAATATGCATTCCCATGTCGATAATCTAGAAACATGTGGATATACTCTAAAAAGTTGATGTAATTATAGACACTAGAATTAGGGCACCTAATTTCCATAGGTGTGTACACACTCTTCACAACCCTACATGGTCATTTTCACCTTTCTATTGACTTAAATTAACCATTACACCACTTAAAACCATAAAACAAACTTAAAACAATAAAAATCAATTAAAAAATAAACTAAATCAGTTTAAACAACATAACAACCCTCCTATGAACTTAAAATAGCTCCTAACCCATTAGAAAAATAAAAAACTGCACAAAAAGTAGTTAGAACCAAATTCCAAAATTGGTGTTGATTTATGCAAATTAGTGACAGTCCATTGAAATAAAATTGATGCTATATAAACCAATTTAGGCCTTTGCTCTAGGATTCTGATTTTTATCCCAAACCCTCCACGATTTGATCCTACTTTGTCTTTTAAGTCCCCTACTTTGGTAAAGTTGTGGTTGAACCTTTGAATTACATTTCTCCACAAGAGGAAGTTGTTGAAGAAGAACTTGCAAGAATCTAAGTCATTCTTAGAGGATTTGAAGCGAGAAGGAGCTGAAGAAGAACCACCAATGTCTCAACAGGAACCACTTCCCTAGGGGAAAAATAAAGGTCCCTTAGCACTCACCTCGCCTCTACATGATCTATCTAGAGGGTTGAGAAATAAATTCCCAAGTTATATGGTAATGGGAAGCAATATCTCGATGACCACATTTCAACATTCATCACTACTTGTGGAGTGTTAGGATTTGGATGCGAAGATGTATCAATCAGCCTTTTTTGTAGAATATTTTTTAAGATGCAGCAACAGAATGATTCTATCACTTGCTAGCTAGATCTATAACTAACTACAATGACATGAAGACCAAGTTTGAAACCAAATTCAAACACATAAAATATACTCATGCACTTTTGGCCCAATGGTTTCGACTAAAGAAAGAACCCTTTGAACGGATGAGGGACTTCATGGCGAAGCTCAACGGAGAATGCTTTACAAGATACCTAAAACAACCCGACCTACTTGTAGACACCAAAATTGGGTCACACTCCCCTTGGTCCCTCGTCAAATAACCAGCTCAAACATACTCATCTAACCATGGCCCCTTCCACCCCACATCACCATTAATTTAATTTAATTAATATATATCCTCACAATATTTAATATCTAATTACCCTAAATTCTACCCCATAACCTCACCTACATACCTCATCCATCCACCTCACCCTAGACCTATTCTTGGCATGTTTCCATAACCAACAATAACTAAGTCTTACTTGCCTTAATGAGCTAAGATTTGGTTTAACCCTAAAATCTCTCTAACCACATTCTCGCTCATTATAAGGGAATTTTCCATTCTAATCCACGAGAATAAATGGATTAGGCCAAAAGAAATCAGAAAGATCTGCCCATTTTAGTAAACCTAGGGAATCCCACCTTAACCAACGCTGGTCAACCTGGAACCATCGTCGATTACCATTTATTCACCTAAACAACCTTATTTTTGGGTTGGCACATTTTGAGAGCAAGGGAACAAGATCAGAGCTACATACAAGCGAAACCAACATCCTTTCACATATCCAGACATCCAGAGCCATCACCAGGACAGATATTGAAGCATTGCACTCACGAATCATTCTAGGAACCACTGCTACGATATCCAACACTATTCTTCTGATCAATAGCCACCTCCATTTAGCCATCAAAATCTACATCATAGTATATACATCTCTACCAGCATTATCTATTTCAGCATGGTTAACTTTTTTTCATTCCTTTCAGCATTATTTTCTACTTGCATGTTCATTCCTCCATTTCTTATTAGCTTGTAATACCACAATTTCCCTTACCCACACCACCAAATCACCATTCTAACCTAATATCTATTTTTGAGTGTACTTGAGATCTCCACAAACCTTCTCATCCACTCTTCCAACCTCATTTGACCTCATATCAGCCCCTTCCATTTGATATATTTGAGTTTCTTTTACCTCGACCATACCGATGTTGGTTATCCACAACCATTATCGTTATACCTAAACCGACATCGCTCACACCCGACGACATCGGTCTCTATGTTTTATACCTTGACTAAGAACATACCCAACAATCATCCTACCAATTGACCTAAATAACCCGAATGGACCACCGACCAGTCCCAAAGACTTGTGACAGACACCTCATCTCTCATATCCAACTATAGCCTAGCCTATTGTGATTGGATTTGCTTATTGTACTTGAATGAAATACCTAAATCATATCAACTACAATAGGACTTTACTTGTTTCTCGCATTAATTTGTTTTAAACAATGGATTGACATCCATCTAGGAAGTATCACACTTCCCGGAACTAGCATATGCTAGGCAGTCCACTATCATATATCATTTAACTATCCTTTTGTGGTCTTGTTTTCTATTACAGGTAGTTCCTCCTAGCCAAAAGGAATCTCTCACATTTATTTGTGGATCAAGAAGTTAGAATGCATGCAATAACCATCAACCAACTAGCATTAATAGGTATTCCTCCTTAGCCCTTACCCTTATTTGTTTCGTCATTCCAAAAGGTAATGAAAATGGTGAAACATTTTGGCACGCCCGGTGGGACCCATCAGGGTTTCTTATTGCATTTTCTTCATTCCTAGGCAAAATTTGTGTGTTTTTTTCACTTCAAAAATCTTACACATTAATTTTTTCCTTGGCAATCTTCTCTTCTTTCTAATTGCTCTAAAAGATACACTTTCTTTTGGTGCATTTAAAAAGAACCATTTCTTTTGCTTTTTACATTTAGTGAAAGAGCATACCCTCTCCTATTCACCATTTGTGTCATCGAATATAATCTTTCGATTTGGGCTTAAAATTGATTGCATTACATTCTGATTTGTTACATTATTAGCTCACATTAAAACTAAGGGCAACCTATATGCTAGAAGTCATGCCCAACTGATGGTTGACATATAAAGAATCGTAAAAGCACAATTCTCTCTCTCTCTCTCTCTCACCAAACTTGCACAAAATCAAAATATACAGATCTTTCTTAAACAACATCTTACCCGGAACATCTATCAGTGATCACACGATCTGGTTGGTAGGTACTCCCTAGCTCGTTGCCTCTATCGAGTCATCATCTCAGAGGACAGCCCACCCCTACCATAACATACTTGAAACCTCTCCTTTTAGATATCCTTCTTTGTATGAAACCTTCCTAACCAAAAAAATCATTCTAAATACACACAATCAGTCCTAAATAGCATAAGCTAAACAAACATAAGAAAATCACTATTAGGATCATGCTTTTCTTAACATTCTTCTTGACTTGTGTTTTGAGGTGTGAGACTACGAATCTCCATTTTTCTTCTTCCTTACACACTCCACCATCGTAGTTGGAGTATTTTGACTTTGTCTTAGTGTGCCAGGGACCCATCTCCTCATTCTTAGGTTTCTGAGTTTGATTCTTCACTTAATTTAATTCACAAAACCCATTTTCTTAATTTATTTCTAATATCACAGTCACTGACGTTGGTCCAACAACCGTCGTTGGTTCACATCTGACCATCGTTGGTTAAACCCTAACCAATGTCAGCTTTTGGATTTCTAGTTACTTTACCTAGAATATCCTTCATCACTCTTTCTATTCTATTTTTGGCCCTCAAGGCATCATCACATACATAGTTTTCACAAGTACACATCTAACATTCATGTTTCATTCTTTAAGACTAGTTTTCTTCCATAGTGACTGGTATCGGTTTCAGCAACCATCATTAGTTTTCCCTCAACTATCACCAATCAAACTAACCATCATCGGTTTTCCTCGACCATCATCAACTTGGTCAACCCCGACCATCGTCGGTTTCTATGTTTGATTTTCAAAATCTAGACATTGACCAAATTCACCTCCCAAACCCCATTATTCTTTGTTTCTACTATTTTTTGTGTCATCTACATAATACAATCTTACCAGGTCAGCACTTGTTCACATGGTGTTGACTCACACTAGACTAACGCCCTCATATTCCAAGCTAGTTGTCAACCACTCCCACCTAGTCCCCATCACCTTCCGTCCTGTCACCCATGGATCCAACCATTGCTACCACCATTGCTGACGAAGAGTTTTCACGACTCCTTGATCAGAATCTTGTGGCCTTACAGTTCTACCTTTCCCACTCTTCCACCCGAGACTCCTCAGGTCAGTTTATATGGCATGCCATGTATCCATCTCTCTTGCCCTTATTCCTACTTTTGCATCAGCCCCTAATAATGCGGTGTTACCCTCACCTACTTCACCCCCGGTAGTTTCGCAGCTAGGACTCATGCCTACCATGACCGCAAGTTGCGTCTGCAGATTATCACTTGCACTTGTTATATCTATTATCCCCTCATTGACCACCCAAGCCATAGCTCATCCTCTGCACCAATTTCTCACAAATACCCATTGCAACACAACTACCCATGGTTTTGGTGACCCCTACTCCATTCCAAGATCTCATCCTCTCCATCCCACAAACACTTCCCCCAATCGCTACCAGAGTCATGACGACCAACCCACCTACATACACATACTATCAACAACCCCCTATCTCATCTGTCACCCATTCTGGATATGTGCCTTCTATGTCGGTTCCCTATTGTCAACCTCCCTATCAGGTTCAATATCCACCCCCTTATGCCACAGGAGGTGTCCCTCCATCACAACCTACCAAGGACCTCATCAAGTTGATGATGGAAACGATGTAGACATTAGAAGTATCTATTTCCGGCTCATGCAATTCCCTCACCTATGATGAAATTTGTAATGAGCCTATTCACCCATCCATTCCTATTTAACCATACCCCATATATTGGGAAATGCCAAAATTCAACCACTTCAATAGCAAAGAAGATCCACAACAACATTTTTGTCCTTTAAACATGGGTGTTACCTGATTTCCCACGATGATGCTTTACTTTTGAGGAATTTCCCAATGTCCCTGACAAGACCTACATTGGACTGGTACAGTGGACTACCAAGACACTCCATTTACTCATTTAATCAAGTAGCCCAAGCCTTCCTAGATCACTTCTCCATCAACATTGTTAAGAAGGTTACCATGACTGATCTTTATTCCACACAACAATATGATGATGAGTCTATCACTAACTTCATCGCTCACTGGCGCAGCCTCATTAACCATCTCACATTCCAATTACCTCAAACTGAGCTTATAGAGCTATTTACTCGGGTATGTGCTAGACACATCTCACCAACCCTACAGGTGAAAATTTTTTCCCACTTTTAATGAGGCGTTCACCATGGCACAAAAATTGTAAATTCGTGCTATCAAAGAAAAGAATATTCAACTTCATAACAAGAACATCACGTTCAAATCAAATGATGCTTGTTCATCTTTGAAACCCCAAAACAACTATTCAAAACCCAAAGGATCTGCTTTGCTTCCATAGTTATCAAAGTCAGTCCCCCTCATCAATCAAACCTAGCCAAACCCCCTTCTAATCTCTCTCATGTTCAAGATTTGCAGTTCAGATGAGAACAACGAAATTACACTTCCATAGGAGAATCTTATTCTTCTGTTTTGGAAAATCTTGTTAAGGTTAGTGTCATTACCCTTCCACCAATAAAACCACATACTTGGTTTCGACCACTGAGTGACCCATGCCCACGTGGTATAAGCAACATGAATTTTTAACTATCATCGTGTCAAAGGTCATACTAACAATAACTACATCACCTTCAAGAATATCATCCAAGAAATGTTAGATAATGGAGATCTAGTCTTGGATAGCCTGAATGCGCCCACTAACCAAAACCTGCATATCTTCAAGAAGACATTCCCTAATCATGCTCCATATTCCAACCAAGTTGGTGATACCTCAAACAATGATAGTAAAATCCGTAAGGTCCACACTATTTTCAATGACACAACAATTTCTTCCCAATTTCCTCATGTTCCTTCCATGGATGAAATATTAGCCCGTGTGCTCCCCTACCTACACCATAATCTATATCATCTACCCCTATCCATGAGGAACCCCCTTCATTTTCCCCTTCACCCGTTGAAGATCCTATAATCAAAGCATGCCGCTTTGACTCCTCAAAATTATGAGTAGTTGTTAGTGGCACCTCTCCTACTCATAGAAGATACAGGTCCACCACCTACACCAACACAAGGAGAGTCCACTTTGGCTGGCCCATCCTCCCCTCTACCCATATGGGATCCTATAGAAGTACCACTAGGCCTATAGATGACCATTCACCATTAGAATTTCAAGATCCCGTTGATCTACTTACGGTTCTCTTACCCACAGAGTCCGAGGCTAGCCATCTCCCTGTATCAAACACATTTTATAGGGATTTCCACTTGATCCACATCATCCCCTCTTACAATAGTACCATTCTCACTTGGCCGATCGCTCTGACTATGTCGATAGAGCCTTACTTTGGGGACGTCTTCTACTTCTGTTTCAACACAAATGCAGATTGTCCACTCACCGACACCTCCACTATCTATCTAAAAGTGTTACAAGTGACCAAACCAAACACAACCACAACTATTGCAATACCTTCCAAGGAACCACTCATGGCCTAACTTACACCTCTTCCCATAGCCCAACATGAATCTACACCTAAAGCCACGCCTATATCATCTCCTTTGCCTAAACCCATCACTACCTTAGGGGTCATACAAAACTCACCACCCACCCATCAAATTAGATTTAGCTACATCTTCCAAAACTAACACCAAACTTAACTCGGACCACGAAAAAAGAAGATCCAATCTCCTAGATCTCATACCCCAACCTCACCTACCATTCCCGTATCACCTTCACCCCTTTCGTCCATCCTAGGACCTCACCCCTCGACCACCCAAAGAAAAACCCCCATCCACCAAGAAACCAGAACACAAAGACCCATTTCCTATCACGGACCTTTAATATATAACCAAGCAACCCACACAACCTCTACCCTCACCCGTAACCTTCTTAGTATCCATACCTCCAATACCATCAATAACTTCTTCACTACCCATGACACTTCCTTCTCTTTCACTCACGCCTCCTGCCCAACCCACACCACCTACCTCCACAACACCTTGGTTACCCCCATGGGTAACCCACCCTCTTCCACCATCAGATTTTCCCTCCACATCTTGTACGCCCGTATCACCTTTACCCAAAAATATGCAACCTAAAGCTAAAAATTTGCTATCCTCCAATAAGGTAGTTAAACCAACCAAACCTTCCATTGTCAGTTCATCTACCATGCCCTTACCCAAGTAAATACGACCAACACCTAAGGCCACACCACACACCAAACTAGTAGCCCAGCCTACTCCCGCTCTTGTAAAGACTCTTCATCCACAAATCACCACACCTGTACCCAAACCCACATTCACCTCCCATTGTGATCCATTAGCAGGGTCCTACACCAATATCCTAACCAATCTCCTCGAAAATTTTGTCATCACATTACCACTTCTTAGAACTTACGACCCACTCAAACCCAAACCAAAAGGGTTTGATGAAACCAAAATTTGCACCTACCATCATGTGTCAGACACGATGTAGAGAACTATAAGGCTTTAAAAATGCTCTTGTCCAATTATGTCCTCTTGAAGAAAACTTTGACGATGATGATCTTCTTGATGAGGACCCCATTTCACCTTTACCAATTTCCACAAATCTTCCCCCATTTCCCACTCAGTGACAAAAATCTCCACCCCTACAACTCTTTGATCCACCACTAAGATTCAAGATTAACATGGTTTGTGTAAGAGAGTTGGCCAAACCACCACCCAAATGCCAATGCACCCAACTCATCTCATAAGGCTCATATCCACCTAGGGTTTTGTCCCTCTCTGCCACTATACCTTCCATGACATACCCTCTTCATCCACCTCCCTCAAATCAACATGATCAACATTACCACTCATGCTCGGAAAGACAAGGGAAAGGAGAAAGCAACTGGCCCATCAACCAACCCTATACCCAATATACCATCCGCACCCACACCTAAAGTCAACATTCAAGGTCCTGTGTATCCCATTTCCGATGGGGTCACACATCGCACAATGATAAAACAACTACACCAATCCCCCCTCAAAATGTCTTTATATGACCTTGTCCAAACCTCAAAGTCACATCATCAAGCCCTCATGGAGGTCCTTCAATCTATCAAAGTCTTACCAAATGACCCCACACCCATAGCCTCCATCATTACCCCTCACCACATAGCCTCTCTCACTAGGTCTTCACCTTCCTTTACACCTCCACCCACTCACCAAGTGGCCACCCTCAGCTTTTCAGATGAAAAGATCACTCCCTTCCAGTCTGATGACCCCGACCCCACTCTTTTCATCTCTATCTTTATCGATAATATATGCATATGACGTGTTATGATCGATGGTGGTGCTAGTATTAACATCATATCCTCCCATGCGTATGAAAAAATGTAAATACCTACCAATTGCATGCATGGTAACCCCATTATGTTGTGTTCCTTCAATGACGCCATGACCTCTACACTAGGTACCATTGTTCTCCATGTCCGTGTAGGTCCCTGCACCATCCCGAAACTTTTCTATGTCCTAGAAGGGGAGTTCCAATATAACTTGTTGCTTGGCCAACCTTGGATCCATGCTATGGGTTGTGTCCCTTTGACTTTACATTGATGCCTCAAATTTGAACATGAGGGACATAATTACACCATCCCTGCCAACCCCTCACCTTTCAAGACTTGTAACATGCTATATCAACTCAATTATGTGCTTTTACTAGTCAAGGAAACCGCCACCGTCACCACTTCACCTTCACCCACCACAAAAATTACCACTACTTCTACTACACCGACCTCGTTATCCCTACCGCACTTGTAGCCTCTACCACCGACACTCTTGTTTCCTTCATCTAGCGAGCCTTCTATACCCGCTACCCACATACCAACCACTAATCCCTTAGAAGGTGTTTTTCAACACCTCGCTTTAGGGGAATACCGCCTATACATTATCGATACCTTCCTCACCCCACAAGAGTATGGGAATCTACATCAACAACCTAGTTATGACATCCACACTAGTGATGTTTTCCCTTATGGCCCTCCCCACCTTCGCACCAACCAAACATATGGGGGACTTGATATGGTCACCTATAAACGCGAACCTCCATTCCAAACCCAACCATTTTCATCCGACCTTTACTCCCTCACTAACCACTGCTTCACTCACACTTTCCTCCACCGGTGCGTGTGGAAAGGATTTGGCTTCAATTTTTATGAATAAGGTCACCACACTGTCATCTCATGTACCTCTCATAAACAAAATGACTGTAGTGGCATTGGTTTTAATGCTCCATCCTCTAAGAACGTTAACATCGACTTTATCTAGGATGAGAAATCTTCCCCTCTCATTCACCCACATTACCATCTTTACCCATGGAGTCCATAGATCCCGAATCTATTCCTCCTAAAAAAATTAAGTAAACACCATTTCCACCGGGACCATGACCTATCAATGTGATAGCGAGGCTCCCTCTTATTTTCGAATCCTATATCTTGACATGATCGATGACGATACACCTTCAATTAACGTCATTTAATGTCAGGATGATGAGTCCATAATCACCTACCTTGGTGTAGAAGAATCTTATATTCATTGGTCGTTACCCTCTGAGACACAAACCATGTTGAATGAGTTGACCATTGAAATCAACATTAATACTCAGGATGACCCACACATTCTAAAGATCGGCCAATCCTTAGACGTCACTGAACAAGAAGCCTTTACCTCTTTCCTTCATGACCATAGCAATGCATTTGCTTGGTCCTATGCCAATATGCTCGGCATTGACCCAAAAATCATGGTTCACAATATCGTAACCATTCCTGATGCCAAACCCATCAAACAAAAGCTGAGAAAATGCATTGTCACATTGCCCTTCTAATCAAAGAAGAGATTCAACACCTTCTCTCGGTTTCCTTAATTCTACCTATAGACACCTAAAATATGCTTACACTTAGCATTTCCTCCAATCCAGTCAATTAATGATACTTCGTTAATTCCCTATTATTTGCTCCATTCTCGGATGCCCATGCATGACACTTCTCAATCACATTCCTCCTATAATCAAATTATTTGCCTAATATCTCTCTTATTACCTAAACATTCCTCCTTCCAACCATTCGAACCTCCCTAGTTCTCTCTAGACCACTTCTATCGGCTTCATAGGCTATCCATCACCACAATTGGTTATCCAGGACCCGTCCCAACTCTCAATGAATCTCTAATCACTTGCTAATAAAATTTTAACTATCCTAAACCCTAGTTAATTTATCATAAACCAAGCTTAACTAAGCCTAAAGCATGTTTATCCTAATCTAATCCTAAAGTGCTTTTTATACTTTAGTCCCACATGCACCCAAAGTTCAAACTCTTCCATTTGGAAAACTATAAATAGAAGGGTCACCCCTCCCTCTCAACCTTACACCTTGTTTTCATAACAAAAATCTCTCATATTTGGAGATATTGGCATTAGACCTCATTTGTATTAGCCAAGATAATATGATCTTGGCTATCCTCCATTGTTGAAGCTCCTCCATCTTGCATCCATGACTTCATAGTAGGTTAGTAGGAGGGTATCTAACTTGGTCTTGTAGCCATTTTAGAGAGACCTCTTCACCTCCATTGAAGAAAACAACACATCTAATTTGATTTCTTAGAATATATCTAGGTTCACTTTCATTAAGCTTTCATGGAATAGAGAGCAAGATATATGCTAGGTTTTGATTTTTGTCAAAGTTATGATGCATGTATAGGATTAACTCTTGTTTATCTCTTATCTCATGGTGCATGGATGAGTAAAGCAAAGCTTGAGGTTCTTTAACCTCATCCCATAGCTTTTTCAACTTTTCATTGCATACATTTGGCACACCCAGTGGGACACTTATGTCCACTCTCCATTAATGGAGGTCTTTTAGGTTTTTCAAAGTTCATTTTCAAGTTTTTTGCTCAAATCACTTGTTATTTTCTCATTTTTATTTCTAACCATAGATAAATGACCTTAATTTATATACATTTTGTGGGTTTGATATAGAAATAAGACACTTTGACTAACAACTAACCTGTTTGCTCTTGAAAATTTTAAAAATTCATGTTTTTTGCATGTGTTTTACAGGGTGTGCGTAGGTGTCAAACAAAGGGCGTGCACACGTTGAAACCCCAGCATACCCATTGGATCAGGCGCGTACTTGTCAGGAGGTCCTCATCATTTTTAAATTTTCTCTCTAAAGAGACATGCACGCGTCTCCATCATCTGGGGTGTGTATCTGCCTCTCTGGCTACGCAGGCATAAATGGTCTGACTGTGTAAAAATTTTGTAGTTTTTGTTTCAGGCTTAAGCACGTACACGTCGGAACCTGAGCGTCCATGTCAATATAGGTACATCTCTGTCATATTTTAAGTGTATGTATTTACAGCATTAGGTTTTATTAATTTTTACTACAGGTGTATTTGTTAAGTAGGGCACGTATCCATCGGTTGGAGAGTGTTGGTGTCAGTATAGATGCACAAGTGTCTATATTAAAAATTGAAAAAAATTACAGTCTACAAAATATTTTTCTCTGATCCATTACTGCAGGTTCTAGGACTAACAAGTTGAAAAACAAGGTTCTTTCTTAAACATTTCAGTTTGCATAGATTAAAAGTGTTTTTTTCTTGGCTTAGAATTAGCTTTGTAGAAGTGTGTATGCTCTCTCCTCACGTCTTCCAAGGTGATCTTGGAGATCAAAAACACCTATACAAAACTCATATAAATTTTTCAAAAACACTTGTTTTATAAAGGTTGAAGTAAAACTTTCATGTGATTTCAGTAGAATTTTTCATGTTGCGTATGCTCTTCCTTCACACCTTTTGGCGATCTTAGGAATCAAAAGCAAAGTGAAAAACTCTCTTTCTTAAACATCAACCTACAAATTGGAAAATTACTAAACACTTGTTATCTACATGACATATCGCTTGTCAAAGAAAGGCGTCGAAAATGAAACACAAACCTTCTAATACACATGTTCTTATAGGTTTCCAAACAGTGTGCTACTTGAAACCACATTAAGCTAAGCAAGATAAAAAAACACACCATATTCAAAACATTGTATTACAGGTTTTGGAAAAGGGTACGTCCCTATCTGCTCAACTAGAACATAACCCCTTTGGCATAACGCCTTAAGCTATAACAATGGGGGTGGTTCCAGGAACCCTAAAGTAGTCCACCGCTGTGTAACCTCGTGGATGAAATAGGAAGCACTCCACTTACCCACTTGATTAGTTTTCCTTGTGAGATAGAGTTACAAGTTTTCCCTATCGCGACCCTATTAAAAGTACATGATGGATGCATTTACTACCCACTGTGCTTGAAGGGGGCAAAGCCGAGATACTCCCAAACTAGTCATTGTGACTTTTTGGGTAAATCACCCCACTCATGGATAACTTTGTGACACCTAGTTGAGAGAACTTATTAGGAAAGCTATTTTTCTTAGAGCCCACTTTACTAGTCCTTTTCACGTCGAGCCACATGAAGTGAAAACTTATTTGGAGTTTGAACCTTGTTTTTCGAACAAGGAAAAGAATCCACTTAAGTTCGACCTAATTTCCTTTCATCACAAAAATTAGACGATGTTTCACTTAGCTTAGCTTCTTTCTCACCTTCGGATGAGGCGAAGCTCTACCCAAGTGGTGCTTAGTTTATTTTCACATATTTTGATCTACACCTTTGTATTCTTTTTTCCCATTTGGGACAACAAAAGGCATCTTTTGAGAGTGTTGTCATATATAGTGTTCACCACTTTTTGTCTCGTTTATGCTCATCCATGTTTGTGGCTGAGTTGTTAAACGTCTAAAGTGTGTGGATGCATCCTCATATCTTTGATGGCCACTTGATCTTGATTTCAAGATCATCATCATAGTTAGGATTGATTCATCATTTGATCTCCCTTTGACGTGTTTCCTCATTTACATTATTTCAACATAATTAATATACTTATGTCGTGTTTTTCATAAACATGATCTAAGTATCCACATTGTGGCATTGCATTGTGCACATTTTAACACATCCTCAGTATACCTTGACTTAGGTTTTCTTCAAACATTGTCCAAAATCTTGAAGGGTGTCGCTTACTTTGTGTGTGTCATTTCAATACCACTTTGACACTAATATCTCGCTTCTCCACGAAGCTTGACAAACATGTCTAATTTGGTGGGGTTATGTAGCTTATATTTTTAATCCTCATCCTTTAACATTTTGGTCTTGTTGGTTGTTGAATGTTTCGTTGTATCCTTTGAATGGGATTCACATCTACCCTTTGTTAATATTTACACCTTGTTCATTTCGAGCTTGAGCGTAAATATTGACATTGTGTTGATCATATTTGCATCGAACTCACTTTGCACATACATTTGCATAGGGTGTATTTCCTTGTTGATTGACTTTTTGTTTCACACTTGCATGATTGTTCCTTGTGATTATTCATCAGAAAAATTATTGTTCTAGGACAATCATTTTTTATCTCATCGAGATTACGTCGTCACGATGTCTATTTTCCTTAGACCCTCTTTGGAAAATCACACGCGCATCTCCATACTTACAAAATGTCTAGTTGGATGTCATTATGCTACTCGAATCGACATGTCACTTCCTTCCCTTTGAAGGAGTTTCATCCCACAATCTAGGTCTAGAAATTTATTCTTAAATGACGCCAACAATGACTGACTATCATGTGGTTTCTCACATTTACGACAATATAGAACATAGGTTTAGGCATTCAAATCAAAATATTTCCATTACAACTGAACCTTGTTTGGTTCTTCACGCTCGAGGGCCTATTCAGGGTTCCCCGTTCCCCACCTTCACTCATAGTTGCTCAAGTTTTAACAATTGTTCTCTCGCCCAAACATCACAGCTTTGGATCACACAATTTCTTTTTAAAACGAATGTTCCCTGTTCGCATATTTACAATATGGAACACACATTCAATGCCATTCAATCTTATAATGATTCTATATGTCTGTAATGACTCGAGGAACTCGCCGATCTTCCATTTTCATGGCTCGGAGTTTCAACGATCCTTCATTTCATGACTCGGCAACAACCGATCCTTCATGTTCGTTTATGCATAGTATATTATATATACCTGTTCTCATAACCTTTCCCGGTTATCGAAGTGATCCATTTAAGAAGCCTATCTGAATATCTGTTACTGATATTCATCTGACATCCTGCATCTTAAATTAAGTGATAAGGACAACGCAACCAGCAATTGCGATACTTTGGCCAAATATTTTCACATGCTTTGCATGATCATATTCCTGGATGTGATACACATCTATGGAATACGTCCTTCACCTCACTTCACCTGTTATCTAGAATGGTCTTTCCTGGCTCCTACCAGTCCTCTTCGTTTAAGGTCAGTTTTAAACTTCCAATTCCAACTAGTAATATGAACGGGTATAGGAAGGCACTCCTGGTAACTAAAGATACGCAGACATACGGTGTCGTTCCCCACGACTCCGTGTGTCTAGTTATCCTTAGTGTTCCGGAGTCACTCCGTATACCAGATCATATTCCTATCCCCTACTACGAGTTTCACATTCAGCCTATGTATTCTTGATGTTTTAATTCGGGAGGGCATTGCAATATGTCAGCTGCAACATTGTGTCGTCATGAAGACCCCGTCTTCATGGAGACACATTGTTGTAGCTGGCATATGCCAATGTCCTACAGAATTCTCCCATCGAGAATGCACATCCTGCTCAAGTGATTTGGATACGATTTAATAATTAAAATCAACCTTCAAAGATCCACGCCGATCCTTGATCCTCAAGCTTCCGTACATACAGACAGAGCTAAGAGGGACTAAATCCGTCCATTAACTTGCTATGCATCTTCTCCTTCGTGTCGAAGGGCTGCATTTCCCTACTTGGTTCACTTCTTAATCAATGGATTAAGCGGTCCGTACCGACGGACGTGATAAGTTTAACCTATTAAACTTAGCCAAGATTTTCTCAACTGCAACTAAATTCAGAATATTAACTTATTAGACGTCATTCATACGAGGTCTAAATTTCGAGAAATGTATTCATTTGTTCTCCTTAACGTCATATAGTTAAGGTCCATTAGTTGTGGATATACTTATCCTATATCCTTTATTCTGAATTCAGCATACGAGATCATTAACGGAATTCGAAAATGAAGTTCGATTATTCCAAAGTTATTTGATATTCCTTAGCTCCTAAGCTAATCCTGAATACCTTCCGATTATGGAATCATATTCTTCTTAATCCTTTTTAATGTCAATTAAAAATTCATCTTTACCCAAGTATGAACTAATTGCATTTTTCAACTTAAAAGTTGCATTCAAGTAAGAATAGATATCAGTTTCCATTTAGCATCCATCCAAGGACAATAAACAAATCCAAATCAAGAAATAACATTATATTTCCAATTTAGACAACAAAATCAAACTGATATAATTATTAAAATAATACACATGTAATTGGATTCAATATTTCATGTCATAATCTGTACATTTGCCAATCCAGCTGATTGGGCATAGTTTATATAAAACATCAATACAACTCATGGACAGAAGAATATATTTTCTTCTTTTCACAATTCCTCGAAGAGAAATCAAAGTAACAATTACAATTCATTTTACAGCTAATCAAGAAGCATCAGAAAACAGCCATGTCTTCATTCTAATCAAATTTCATCTGCAAAATGAATTACACGGGTCAGTTCAATGAACTGAGCATATTAAGCACTTATCCTTAAAATAAGGTGCTTCAACTAACTGTCTCAATAAAAGAACCCTGCTTTTATGAAACGACAGTAAAACATCAATCACGAAATAGGCACAAAAGAAAGATCAACGCATAACAACTGAACTATCAAAATATCATCACAATCAGCCAGAGGACTGCTGTCCCGTTTCCACATAACCGTAAACATTCTGTTATCATTTCCTCGCCTTTCATTAATAATAAATGCAAAGGATGAAACTAACTGAAATGTAAACTCATTACTTTCCTTTCAGTTCGTATTAAATTAGATTCCAAGCACTCAAGTACAGACAAGAAAGCGAACAACAATGCATATAGTTGCTCCCATCTAAGCACTACAAAATTCATTATTCACGAATTACAGATTTCCAACTGAATGAAAGAAGAAGAGATCATTTTTCCAAGTTATTCATCCATATCTCTATTTCTTTCCACATGACTCTGTCCGAACAATGGAATCCAAACGAGAGACAAATCAAGATAACAGATTCAGAGTGAAACTTACAAAATCCATTCGAATTCACCTTCCTAAGCAAGAAAATAATTTCATTTAATTCCGGTTCATACGAATACCAAAACAGTTAGTAGTAAGACATCGTATTCATCATAGAACAAGCAATATCAAGATGCATACTATGTATTTTCTGTACTAGAAGATTCCATACTTCTTTCACTGTAGTGTTAACCAAACAAGCAGTTATGCAATCACGCAATCATTTATTCATATGATCTTTTATATCCATGAACGCATACAGCTTCATAATAACAATTTGCACATTGTCATACTCTACAAAGAAAACCAATTCATATGCACAAAGAAGCTCCAATATTACTTTCAGAGTCCAAAATAGCAAAAAGAGAAGAATTTATTCTCTGTAATTTCATTGAGAAACAATCATTTTATTCCAAATGAAATAAAAACACCCAAATCATGTTTATCTTAGCATGACATCTCAACTTATAAAGATAATGAACAATCATTCTCATTGATAAGCAACTCACATAGCCTGTACAGTTTCAATCTAATATACCACAAACAATGAACATTCAATTCGAGTTCTATCTCGATCAACTGTTAACTCCAAAAACAACATTCTCCATTACTTAATGAGGTACAGAACTCAAAATATAATATTCGTATATCAATACCTCTATAAGGACAAACCCGCTTAGGGTGTTAATTGCGTAGGCTTGGTACAACAAAGGCACTCGTAAAAACAAGCTAATTCCCACATTTTCCATTTATTTAAAACAGAAATCCCAGTCAAGTTCGTATTCACAAGACAAGCTTCAAATCGGAAGGTCAAACCACAACTACAAGACGCAATGGAATCAACTTTCCATTACAAAGAAGAAGGAAATATAATCATTCATTGCACAGAATACAAAATCAATTTGTAATTGTGTCTACAGCCCGAACAGGAAGACCGAACAGTATCAAGAAAACACAATAAAACCATCTTATCCTCACAGTGAGGGAAACACAATCCATTAATATGTTTAAGAGGAAAAACAGTTAACTTTTCCTATTCCACAAATACCCAATACGTATCCATTTATTTCCTATTCAAGAAAGGCACAACAATGAAAATATTGCAATTACTTCATTCAAATCGAATTCAAATATTCATAGAAAACCCAAATGCCATTTTCATTAAAATCCATAACAGTTGAAGGAAGAGGATCTGTTTCCTTAAAAATTTCAATAAGAAACAACTTCAACCAACTATCGCCTCTTTCATTCCAGATCGTCAGTAAAAGGTGATAGTTTCAGTAGTGAAAGGAACTCAATAACATGTACAGACTCATGATACACAAGACGGATTTCCCATTACTGTCAAACAACCAGCACGATATGGAGGTATTTCATTCGAGAAATACAAGGACAGTCGAACTCAGCGACCAAAAACAATGATTCATATTATTTCCAAAATGACAGCAATATAACACGACTGTAATTCCATTTCCTCTTTACATGCCAAGGCAGTTCCAAGCACATCAGCAAGGAAAATGATTACACTATAAGGAAATGATTAAACATCCTGTTCCACTTCATACAACATGTACAGAGAAGAGTATATCTATTTCAAACCACCATACTGTCAACAACCAATACAGTAATTCATTTTCCAACTCGATTCGAGCAAAAACACATCAAGGCCGAGCAACCAGAAGCAATTCTTCTTATCATTTCCCAAAGAAAAGAAAGCAAGAACCAACAAAATCCAAGTCAAATCGACTCGACAGCAATCACACAATCCAAACCCAAGAGCAGGGTTGTTTTAATGAGACACTTAAACAAAGCAAGAATTTTTAAAGAGAAGGGCTTAACATGCCTGTAATCTCTTTTCCAGAACTCGAAGAAAACTTCGTTTGCCACGTTTTTCCTTCCACAGCGACAGCACAAACTCCCCAACACTTCTTTCTTCTTCAGGCTTAGCAACAGCCTCGAAATCTCCAAGAAAATGTCAAATTCCAAGAGCTGGTTCGACTGAACCAGGCCAAAAAAACCAAATGCAGAGCAACTTTGCAAAAGCCAAACCGAAACAATGAAAAAATCAAATTCCCTCATACACTTTCCACGGCGAACTGGTCGCGAGGACCAAGAAAAATCAATGCATTAAAGGCTCTGCCTTTTCCTTACTTCCCACGCCACCGCCACTTGAGTTGGCGAACTCAATTTTTTTAAATTTCCCATGTAAAACTGAATTTGGCTCTATCTCCAAATAGATGCCTCTATTTCCTACCTGCCCCGCCAAAACTGGCGCTGTCCACGTATGGACTGTTTTATTAAATGCCAATGAATGCCTTCTTCCCATCCTTATCCCTTTCCTTCCAAGGGTCTGCGCGCCCTTTTAGATTAGGATTAGTTTAGGTTGTATATAGTGTTCAACCTAGGTCTTAGTTTAGCCTTAGGTTTTAGGGCTTAGGTTTATTTTCCCCCTTTTTTTTTTGTAATTTAAAAATCCACTTAGGATAATAGTGTAGGATGCATGTTAGGACTTAGGATTAGTTTAGGTTTTTAATTCATACTAACCACTAACACCAAACAACTTCCATCCAGCCTTCTTACTAACATTTACGTTAATGCAGAGCAGGACGTTCCGTCCTTTGGATCACGTGCCAAGGCCACCCGCGTCCAGGCGTTTCTTGCCTCACGAGGTCCCAAGTTCGACAGTACAGGGTTCAAGAATCGAATCCCTGTCGTTGGCATTTACGTGCCAGCTGCTCATACCTGCAATCAGGCGCTGCACGCTCATAACAATCTCGGGTTCGGTTCAAGTGTGAATCGACACACGAATCACTGAAGCCCTCAAAGATACTTTGATCAATGAAATTGATTCAAAGTGTGTCATTAATCAAAACAAGAGTTTAGCAAGTATACGACCATTTGTCGTCACATTAGCAAACACGCAAGTACAGTAATTGCTGTCCTATACAATAAATCACAGCATGCAAGAATCCAAGTTAGCAACACATTCCTTTAAGATCAGAGTTTATCTTAACATGTTTGCCTTCATTCCAGCAGTTATAACAACATGTAAAACATTCACCAAGATAACATGTAAAATCAGAGCGTTACATTCTTCCCTCCTTAAAGAATCATCGTCCCGATGATCAGATTATACAAATCAAGGAGTTCCTAGGACAAAGTTCAGTTATTGTCCCATCATTCATAAGTTCATACCAAAAACAGATTCACTCTTAAAAAACAGCGTTTTAAGACAACTGTACAATAGACTAATAATTGTCTAAATTTGGTAGAATTATCAGTTCTTTGAATTTCAAATTCAATTAAACAGGTGTGGAAAAGTAGATCTCATTTCTTCGAGATTCTCCCAAGTTGCACTTTCTTCGCTGAACTGGTCCCACTGACCTTACATTGGTTCACTTCACGATTTCTCAAGTACAACAAGTGAGTTCCCAACACTCAATGGGCTTAACCACGATTATTCCCGGTCTTGGACTGCAAGGAATTCCAATTTAGCACATGTGATAAATCATCACACGTATTTCTTAAGCAAAGAAATATGAAAACATCATGCATTTGAGACAAAGCAGAGGTAATGCTAGACGATAAGCTACAGGGGTTGATTATTTCAACAATTTCAAAAGGTCCCACGTAACGTGGCGACAACTTGGCAACCTTGCCAAAAGTTATTGAGCTCTTTTTCGCTTCACCCAAGAAAGACCTTCTCTCCCAGCTTTATAATGCCTCACAACCCGCTTCAAGTCTCGTATAGCTCTTTTGCCTATTTGCAGCCTCCTTTAGATGTTCCCAATCATTTTGATTTGTTGTTCCATTTCCATAAGGATTTCTGGCCCAATTACCTCTCTGTCCTCAACGCTGTCCCAGCTGACAGGGGTTCTACATTTTCTTCCATACAATGCTTCAAAGGGCGCCATTTTTAAAGAGGCATGATAGGTGTTATTGTAAGAAAATTCTACCAGCGGAAGGTATTCCTCCCATTTATACTGCTGGTCCATGCAATACATCCTTAACATGTCCTCTAAAACCCGATTAACTCTCTCGGCCTCGCCCATCCGCTTCGGATGATATGCGAATCAAAGTTTAATTTAGTCCCCAAGGCCGCATTAAGCGTTTGCCAAAACCTTGATGTCATCCTCGGATCTCTGTCCGATATGATTAATTCCGGTATTCCATGCAACCTGAAGATTTCATGTACAAATCTTCTTGCTAGCACTGGTGCATCGTCCTTCAAATTACCAGCAATGAAGTGTGCCACTTTGGTTAATTTATCGACTACAACCAGGATAATGTCATGCTTATTTCTTGACATAGGCAATCCTTGAACGAAATCCATCGTTATCACTTGCCATTTATACTGCGGAATGCTGTGGGGATACAATAATCCAGCGGGGTGCATATGTTCCGCTTTAACACGCTGACATTCCAAGCAAAGCAGTGTTACAAACTCGCCACATCCTTTTTCATTCCCTTCCAGAAATATTGCTGCTTAAGATCAGCGAGCATTTTTGTAATGCCAGGGTGTCCAGAAAAAGGTGAATTATGGAATTCAGTTAACAATTTCCCTCTTAAGTCATTTGCCACAGGTATATATACCCTGTTTTCGAACCTTAGGATTCCTTCATTATCAAAACGGAATCCCTTATACCTGATGTCCTCATGGGTCTGCAGCAAGTGCTGATTTGACTTGCTGGAAATAAGGATCTAATTCCAAGGCATCTTTCACCTCATCTTTAAACTGAGTCCTTAACGTTATAAGAGCAGAGATATGCTTCCTTCGACTCAAAGCATCTGCTACCCGATTTTCCTTGCCCTTAATGTAACTTATATCGAAATCATACTGAGACAGAAATTCTAACCATCTTCGCTGCCTTGCATTCAGATTTGGCTGAGTAAAAATATACTTCAGCCCTAGATGGTCTGTTTTTAATTCAAAGGGCTTGCCTAAAAGGTAATGCCTCCATATTTGAAGCGCATGAACAATGGCAGCTGAGCTCAAGATCATGTGGAGCATAGTTCTGTTCATGTAACTTAAGCTTTCTGCTTTCATAAGCGATGACATGGTTATTCTGTAACAGAATACCTCCAAGGCCTTCTCCTGAGGCGTCCGTTACAACCATAAAATCTCCATTTGGATCAGGTACAGTCAAAATAGGTGCTGTAGTTAACTGTTCCTTTAACTTTTTAAAGGCAGATTCACATTTGTCTGTCCAGACAAATTTCTTTTCTTTCTTTTGTAGCGAAGTGATTGGGGCAGCAATTTTTGAAAAGTCCTTAACGAACTTTCGATAATATCCAGCCAAGCCCATGAAGCTCCTCACTTCATGCACGTTCTTAGGCGCAGGCCACTCCGTTATAGCTATGATCTTTGAAGGGTCAACAGCTATCCCATTTTTGCTTATAACGTGTCCCAAATAGTGCACTTCTGCATCGTAAAAGGAACACTTGGACAGTTTGCCATACAATTTCCTCTTTCTTAAGATTTCCAGCACTATCCTGAGATGTTCTTGTGCTCTTCGACATTTTTAGAGTATATAAGAATGTCGCCTAAGAATACAAGCACAAACTTGTCTAAGTATTCTTGAAAAATATTGTTCATTAGATTCATGAAGGCGAAGGTGCATTAGTCACCCAAAAGGCAACACCGTGAACTCATAATGCCCGTACTCGCTCTAAAAGTTGTTTTATGAATATCTTCTTCCTTTATTCTCACCAATGATGGTACCCGATCACAGATCTATTTTTGAATAAACCGATGCTCCTCGCATCCGATCAAATAGATCATCAATCCTAGGAAGTGGGTATCGATTTTTAATAGTTGCTTTGTTCAAAGATTCTCGTAATCAATGCACACCTCAAAGTGCCATCCTTTTTCTTTACAAAATTACCGGCGCTCCCAAGGTGAGACGCTCGCCTTATCAGCCCCTTAGTCGAAGTTCTTGTAATCGAACCTTCACTCTACCCAACTCAATGGTAGTCATTCTATAAGGTGCCTTAGATATGGGTTCCGCTCTGGTTTGATTCTCTATTGCGGTCAAACTCACGTTTGGGCGGAAGACCTGCAATTCCTCCGAAATACATCACAAAAATCCTCAACAATGGATATCTTTCCATGAAATCATTATCTTCCTCTCGCATTTTCTCGTCACTTTTACTACATACAAAGTGCAGCCTCTATTTTTAGCCCTCTTTAGTTGCATAGCCGCGCTTTCTAACCGCAACTTCCCGCTTTACACCTTGAATGACTCACTGCTTTCGTAGGTCATCAAGGCAACAGATTTGTTTTTTTCATAACAGTCAACCTTTTCCTTATGTTCAGCCAACCAGCTTAACTCCAATAATGATATCATATGATCCTAGAGGAGTGACATACAAGTCAACTTCGGTGGAGAAACCAGGCAGATCAAGAATTGCCCCAAAAAGGCACATTTCGACTGTATGGACAACATTATTCCCATAATGTACTGTCCATGTTTTATCCATTCTTGCAGCCTTTCTTTTTAATTTCATAGCAAGTTTAGCAGAAAAAAACATTCTCGTAGCTCCAAAGATCAAAAAGTATAACTACAGTGTACCGATAACTTACCCGTAACTTCTATGGGCGTCACTTGCTTTTCAAATTGTCTCATAGCCACCGCAGATGTATCCTATGTTGTCTGTCTCCGTGATCATCCTTCTTCAGAGGACAGTGATTCGCATAGTGGTCCTTTCCACAGTTGAAGCATCCTCCAGCTGGCCCTTTTCTAGGCTCAAATTTGTTACCAGCCTTGAAGTTATCATTCTGGCTTCCATAGGACTTCTGTCCAATGCCATTAACTTTTGTGAAGCTGTTCCACACACTATTTACAGGTCTGTTCATCACAGGTTTCTTGTTGTTATCTACAACAATTTTGTTTTTCACACCAAACCTTTTCCAAGGTCCTCTTTTTGGTGCAAGAGACGAAGAAGGATTGGGAATCTTCTTCCTTATCTCTTCCCTGTGAGCAGATATTGCTCTCAATTTCTGCTCTGTCTCGATTGCCTTGCCTTTCGACAACTCCATCCATGGTGGTTGGGCCGTGACATCCACTTCGCCACCAATGATGGGATTCACCCATTATGAATTTCCGTATTCTCAACTTCTCGTTTGGTTGGTATCATGCACATACTTAAGGAGTTTAGTAAACCCTTCCCAAAGATTCCGTCACCGACACCTCCTTCCTTGCGACTCGCTTCTGAAATTCATTCATTTTCCTATCAAAATAGAGTTGAGGCAGCCATCGTTGCCTAAAATAACCCTTAAATTGATCCCAAGTTATGTCTGATTCGACAATATTCAGCTCAACCTTACGGTTGTCCCACCATGATGATGCTTCATGAGAAAGCTGATATGCTCCCCATATCGCTTTAGTCTCTTCAGAGAAGTTTCTTATTGCAAAGTATTTCTCCATTTCACTGAGCTAGTTTTCAGCTCCGTCCCCAAGAGTTGTTCCATCAAACTTTGGAGGACTTATTCTCTTTATATCATTTGTAAGTTCAGCTGCTAATCTTGCCCTTTTATTTTCAGGGGGATTAGGAGCAATTATATTATTATCATCAACACCCGGATTCCCTCCGTTGATGTTGTCCACAGGAGGCAGCTGATCATTTATTTCAGCTTCATTCTCCTCCTCTTCATTGCCCATTGACTGCTTGTTCCAGTACAGTCAAACGATCCCTAGTATCAAGTAGGGCAGCAAGGATTTCATCCAGCTTTTGGGCGATTCTTCTTCTCCACCTCCGTAATGGGTTATTCGTAGCATTCCTCTTATCCTGACCATTTTCTGTTCAATAAGAAAATGTAAACCTTATTAATATCATGGACTCATTAGGTCCAAGAGCTGTAACCTTCAGCTCTGATACCAAGATGTAACATTCCCATTTTAAAATACCAGAACAAGGGAAAAAAAAAAATTTTATATATTAACGTCTCTCGTTATGAATTATAAAATTCAAACACACGTTCAAGTTTTAACAATTGTTCTCTGCCCAAACATCACAGTTTGGATCACACAATTTCTTTTTTAAAATGAATGTTCCCTGTTCGCATATTTACAATATGGAACACACATTCAATGCCATTCAATCTTATAACAGATTCTATATGCTGCTGTAAATGACTCGAGGAACTGCCGATCTTCCATTTTCATGGCTCGGAGTTTCAACGATCCTTCATTTCATGACTCGGCAACAACCGATCCTTCATGTTCGTTTATGCATAGTATATTATATATACCTGTTCTCATAACCTTTCCCGGTTATCGAAGTGATCCATTTAAGAAGCCTATCTGAATATCTGTTACTGATATTCATCTGACATCCTGCATCTTAAATTAAGTGATAAGGACAACGCAACCAGCAATTGCGATACTTTGGCCAAAGATTTTCACATGCTTTGCATGATCATATTCCCCGGATGTGATACACATCTACGGAATACGCCTTCACCTCACTTCACCAAGTTATCTAGAATGGTCTTTCCTGGCTCCTACCAATCCTCTTCGTTTAAGGTCGGCTTTTAAACTTCCAATTCCAACTAGTAATATGAACGGGTATAGGAAGGCACTCCTGGTAACTAAAGATACGCAGACATACGGTGTCGTTCCCCACGACTCCGTGTGTCTAGTTATCCTTAGTGTTCCGGAGTCACTCCGTATACCAATCATATTCCTATCCCCTACTACGAGTTTCACATTCAGCCTATGTATTCTTGATGTTTTAATTCGGGAGGGCATTGCAATATGTCAGCTGCAACATTGTGTCGTCATGAAGACCCCATCTTCATGGAGACACATTGCTGTAGCTGGCGTATGCCAATGTCCTACAGAATTCTCCCATCGAGAATGCACATCCTGCTCAAGTGATTTGGATACGATTTAATAATTAAAATCAACCTTCAAAGATCCACGCCGATCCTCGATCCTCAAGCTTCATTACATACTTGACAGAGCTAAGAGGGACTAAATCCGTCCATTAACTTGCTATGCATCTTCTCCTTCGTGTCGAAGGGCTGCATTTCCCTACTTGGTTCACTTCTTAATCAATGGATTAAGCGGTCCGTACCGACGGACGTGATAAGTTTAACCTATTAAACTTAGCCAAGATTTTCTCAACTGCAACTAAATTCAGAATATTAACTTATTAGACGTCATTCATACGAGGTCTAAATTTTGAGAAATGTATTCATTTGTTCTCCTTAACGTCATATAGTTAAGGTCCATTAGTTGTGGATATACTTATCCTATATCCTTTATTCTGAATTCAGCATACGAGATCATTAACGGAATTCGAAAATGAAGTTCGATTATTCCAAAGTTATTTGATATTCCTTAGCTCCTAAGCTAATCCTGAATACCTTCCGATTATGGAATCATATTCTTCTTAATCCTTTTAATGTCAATTAAAAATTCATCTTTACCCAAGTATGAACTAATTGCATTTTTCAACTTAAAAGTTGCATTCAAGTAAGAATAGATATCAGTTTCCATTTAGCGTCCATCCAAGGACAATAAACAAATCCAAATCAAGAAATAACATTATATTTCCAATTTAGACAACAAAATCAAACTGATATAATTATTAAAATAATACACATGTAATTGGATTCAATATTTCATGTCATAATCTGTACATTTGCCAATCCAGCTGATTGGGCATAGTTTATATAAAACATCAATACAACTCATGGACAGAAGAATATATTTTCTTCTTTTCACAATTCCTCGAAGAGAAATCAAAGTAACAATTACAATTCATTTTACAGCTAATCAAGAAGCATCAGAAAACAGCCATGTCTTCATTCTAATCAAATTTCATCTGCAAAATGAATTGCACGGGTCAGTTCAATGAACTGAGCATATTAAGCACTTATCCTTAAAATAAGGTGCTTCAACTAACTGTCTCAATAAAAGAACCCTGCTTTTATGAAACGACAGTAAAACATCAATCACGAAATAGGCACAAAAGAAAGATCAGCATAACAACTGAACTATCAAAATATCATCACAATCAGCCAGAGGACTGCTGTCCCGTTTCCACATAACCGTAAACATTCTGTTATCATTTCCTCGCCTTTCATTAATAATAAATGCAAAGGATGAAACTAACTGAAATGTAAACTCATTACTTTCCTTTCAGTTCGTGTATTAAATTAGATTCCAAGCACTCAAGTACAGACAAGAAAGCGAACAACAATGCATATAGTTGCTCCCATCTAAGCACTACAAAATTCATTATTCACGAATTACAGATTTCCAATTGAATGAAAGAAGAAGAGATCATTTTTCCAAGTTATTCATCCATATCTCTATTTCTTTCCACATGACTGTCCGAACAATGGAATCCAAACGAGAGACAAATCAAGATAACAGTTCAGAGTGAAACTTACAAAATCCATTCGGAATTCACCTTCCGGCAGTAAGAATAATTTCATTTAATTCCGGTTCATACGAATACCAAAACAGGTTAGTAAGACATCGTATTCATCATAGAACAAGCAATATCAAGATGCATACTATGTATTTGTTGTACTAGAAGATTCCATACTTCTTTCACTGTAGTGTTAACCAAACAAGCAGTTATGCAATCACGCAATCATTTATTCATATGATCTTTTATATCCATGAACGCATACAGTTCATAATAACAATTTGCACATTGTTGTACTCTACAAAAAACCAATTCATATGCACAGTAAGCTCCAATATTACTTTCGTAGAGTCCAAAATAGCAAAAAGAGAAGAATTTATTCTCTGTAATTTCATTGAGAAACAATCATTTTGTTCAGAATGAAATAAAAACACCCAAATCGTGTTTATCTTAGCATGACAGCTCAACTTATAAAGATAACGAAACAATCGTTCTTATTGAAAAGCAACTCACATAGCCTGTACAGTTTCAATCAAATATACCACAAACAATGAATATCCATTTCGAGTTCTATCTCGATCAACCGTTAATCCCAAAAACAACATTCTCCATTTCTTAATAAGGTACAGGACTCAAAATATAATATTCATATATCAATACCTCTATAAGGGCAAACCCGCGTAGGGTGTTAATTGCGTAGGCTTGGTACAGTCAGGGCAGACTCAGAAAACAGCTAATTCCCACATTTTCCATTTATTTAAAACAGAAATCCCAGTCAAGTTCGTATTCACAAGACAGTTCAAATCAGAAGGTCAAACCACAACTACAAGACGCAATGGAATCAACTTTCCATTACAGCAAGAAGGAAATATAATCATTCATTACACAGAATACAAAATCAATTTGTAATTGTGTCTACAGCCCGAACAGGAAGACCGAACAGTATCAAGAAAACACAATAAAACCATCTTATCCTCAAAGTGAGGGAAACACAGTCCATTAATATGTTTAAGAGGAAAACAGTTAACTTTTCCTATTCCACAAATACCCAATACGTATCTGTTTATTTCCTATTCAAGAAAGGCACAGCAAAGAAAATATTGCAATTACTTCATTCAAAACGAAATCAGATACTCATAGAAAACCCAAATGCCATTTTCATTAAAATCCATAACAGTTAAAGGAAGAGGATCTATTTCCTTAAAAATTTCAATAAGAAACAACTTCAACCAACTATCGCCTCTTTCATTCCAGATCGTCAGTAAAAGGCGATAGTTTCAGTAGTGAAAGGAACTCAATAACATGTACAGACTCATGATACACAAGACGGATTTCCCATTACTGTCAAACAACCAGCACGATATGGAGGTATTTCATTCGAGAAATACAAGGACAGTCGAACTCAGTGACCAAAAACAATGATTCATATTATTTCCAAAATGACAGCAATATAACACGACTGTAATTCCATTTCCTCTTTACATGCCAAGGCAGTTCCAAGCACATCAGCAAGGAAAACGATTACACTATAAGGAAATGATTAAACATCCTGTTCCACTTCATACAACATGTACAGAGAAGAGTATATCTATTTCAAACCACCATACTGTCACAACAACCAATACAAGAATTCATTTTCCAACTCGATTTGAGCAAAAAATCAAGGCCGAGCAACCGTAAACAATTCTTCATATCATTTCCCAAAAAAAGAAAGCAAGAACCAACAAAATCCAAGTCAAATCGACTCGACAACAATCACACAATCCAAACCCAAGAGCAGGGTTGTTTTAATGAGACACTTAAACAAAGCAAGAATTTTTAAAGAGAAGGGCTTAACATGCCTGTAATCTCTTTTCCAGAACTCGAAGAAAACTTCGTTTGCCACGCTTTTTCCTTCCACAACGACAGCACAAACTCCCCAACACTTCTTTCTTCTTCAGCTTAGCAACAACCTCAAATCTCCAAGAAAATGTCAAATTCCAAGAGCTGTTCTGACCAACCAGCCAAAAAACCAAATGCAGAGCAACTTTGCAAAAGCCAAACCGAAACAATGAAAAAATCAAATTCCCTCATACACTTTCCACGGCGAACGGGTCGCGAGGACCAAGAAAAATCAATGCATTAAAGGCTCTTCGCCTTTTCCTTACTTCCCACGCCACCGCCACTTGAGTTGGCGAACTCAATTTTTTTAAATTTCCCATGTAAAACTGAATTTGGCTCTATCTCCAAATAGATGCCTCTATTTCCTACCTGCCCCGCCAAAACTGGCGTTGTCCACGTATGGACTATTTATTAAATGCCAATGAATGCCCTTTCCATCCTTATCCTTTCCTTCCAAGGGTCTGACGCGCCCTTTTTAGATTAGGATTAGTTTAGGTTGCATAAAGTGTTCAACCTAGGTCTTAGTTTAGCCTTAGGTTTTAGGGCTTAGGTTTATTTTCCCCCTTTTTTTTGTAATTTAAAAATCCACTTAGGATAATAGTGTAGGATGCATGTTAGACTTAGGATTAGTTTAGGTTTTTAATTCATACTAACCACTAACACCAAACAACTTCCATCCAAATTTCTTCTTACTAACATTTACGTTAATGCGAGCAGACGTTCCGCCTTTGATCACGTGCCAAGGCCACCCGCGTCCCAGCGTTTCTTTCCCTCACGAGGTCCCAAGTTCGACAAGACAGGTTCAAGAATCGAATCCCTATCGTTGGCATTTACGTGCCACTGCTCATACCGCAATCAAAGCCGCACGTTCATAACAATCTCGGTTCGGTTCAAGTGTGAATCGACACAAATTCACTGAAGCCCTCAAAGATACTTTGATCAATGAAATTGATTCAAAGTGTGTTGTCAATCAGCAACAAGAGTTTAGCAAGTATACGACCATTTGTCATCACATTAGCAAACACGCAAGTACAATAATTGCTGTCCTATACAATAAATCACAGCATGCAAGAATCCAAGTTAGCAACACATTCCTTTAAGATCAGAGTTTATCTTAACATGTTTTCCTTCATTCCAGCAGTTATAACAACATGTAAAACATTCACCAAGATAACATGATCTTCTAGAAAAATGACATTCATGACTTGGGTCCAAATCCAAATCGTGATCCTACTCCATTCATGACATAGGTCCAAACGCCCACCTCCCACCTCCCTACTTCCTCTCTTGAGTCATCTTCTTCTATCAATCAATCATCCCCACTTATCAAACATGTTTCTTCTAGTCAACCTCCTAGGGTCAAAGAAAAAAACCTCTACTAATTGATTTCTCTCAGAATGAAGGAATAATTAGACTACACGATGATATCCCTTTAGAGGATTACAAACAAGGATTCTTTCTAGAACTCGATACGCTCACATATTGGGGAAAAGAAGTTGATTCCTTTTATCAGAACATAGAGGAAAATCCTAAGGTCATGGAACTTGATTATTCTTCTATTCCATCTTCACCTTCTTCTAAGCATGATGAGATGTTGGGGTCTAGCATTGAGCCATGGCCTATCTTCTCGTTACCAAATCATTCCTTATCTATCATCATTCCTCAATCAAAATCTTGTCTCGGGTCACTGCTGAGTAACCCATCATCTTCTTCTATCTTAGAGCCACCCCTAGGTAGCCCTCCATTTTCTAATTGTGGGTCACTATTGAGTAGCCCATTGTCTTCTTCTATACTTGGGCCACCCCGGGTAGTCCTCCATTTTCTACTTGTGGGTCACCTCTTGGTAGCCCATTACCTTCTATTCTTGGGCCACGTCCTAGTATCCCTTCATCCTCTTCTATCTATGGGACCCCTCCCGGTAGTCCCTCCTCATCTATACTTGGGCCACGCCCTAGCAGCCCTTCATACTCTTCTCTTCTTCTATTCTTGGGCCATGTCCTTGTATCCCCATTTCTTCCATCTTAGGGCCATATCTTGGTAGCCCTTCATCATCTTCTATTAGTGTCTCACCTCCTCGTAGCCCATCCTCTTCAATTCTTGGATCGTATCCTTTTCATCCATCACATATTTCTTCTATCAATGGTTGTGGCAAGCCCACGGTCATTTCTCACATCAGTTATAAATGTCAACATTCTCTTTCTTCTCCTTCTTGGGTTAGACAAGTCACACATTAGCTTATAAGAAACCCAAACAGTTTCTTAATCAAGCTCAGGTCAAAACTTCTGAGAGCCCTAAAGCTCCTAACAACTTGAACAATCTCAAAATTGTAAATCAAGCGTGATTCAAGAATGCACATCAATGTAACCATCAAGTATGGTGAAAAGTGCATAAACCTCTAGATAGGGAACTCAAGATCCCACATATAAAATCCTTTTTTAGGATAAATCGCAATCATTTGTTGAGTACGAGCTCACCTTGATCATTGAGATCGGAGATAACATTACACTTGATAAACAAACACACCTAGTCTCCCTTATCAAGGAAGTCGTAGAAATTGTTGTTGGATCTTATCACACAGAGTGACTTTGTTGGTCCCAACTTTCCAAAAACTATCAAAAATCTAAAAATCAAAAACAATTCAAAAATACAAAAACATGAGAAAACAAGAAAAAAATCAAAGGTAAAAGATCAAACATTGCAATTAGGTATTGCGTACACATGGATGTTTCTTTCTTCCCTTTCTTTCTCTTCTTCTGCAAGTCTTCCTACCATTTTCATCCCTTCAATGATATTTTGGTTAGCCTTTTCACATGCATTTTGTGACATTTATCTCTATGGTATCTATTTGACCCTAGTCTTTTATCACCTTGGTAAATTAAAGAACGACTAACCTCTTAGAGATCCTATCACATTCAACATCTAATAAACTTATTGCGAAGAAATTTTGGACATATTTGTTAACACTAGCCAATGTCATCATCACAATCACTTCCACCTCCTTCCATCAAGCCATCTGTGGTTCTTAACCCCTTGTCAAACAAGAGATCTGAAATAAGTTTTCAAAAAGAAAAAGAAAGAAAAAGAATCAAAATCAAAAGCTAAAAGCTAAAAGAAAAATCAAATTGATAAATTACTCTCTTGGGGTATTTCCAATAAACTCTATCGAGGCTATGGATGCCTGACTGGTAATAGAGAAATGTTGTGATTAGAATCAAATACATCTTCGTCAGGGCTATGGACACCTGGATGGCAGCAAAGAAATGTACGACTATCCTTCTGCCCTTCATTCACAAATCACCTATCATCTATCAAAATCAATCATTCCTACACATTGGTTGGGGTGTCTTCACTTGTTGTCTATTAAATATTCCCTTCAAGAGGTAATAAATTCCACGTGCACACACTGGATCTCTATGAGTAAACAGGGTTAGTATGTTACCAAGTGTCTTTTTTGGACCTTTTTAAGACTCTTGCTTTAGTCCATATCTTGTCTCACAATTTTTTCCTTTGGCTAATCACTTCTTCATTGCAAGGCTTATAAGCTACATTCATATCATTCACATCATTCTTCTACTTCGTTCAGAACATCCATGTGTATAGGATTACTTTTTTCCATGTTTTCAGACACCTTTGTCCCCTTTCACAAAAATAATCTCCTCCTTCCTTTCTATCATGTGCTTTTAGGCCAACTTACGCCGAGGGAATCCTTTCTCCTTCTCGAAAATTCATTGGTTTACATTCATCATCATGTTGAACTTATCCATAATGGCCTTGGGTCCCACTTCTACCTATGAAGAGTTTTCCTTTGAATACTCCCACCTAATCGTTGGGGCATTTTTGTATCTTCACCTTTCTCATACGCATGTGGCATTCTTCCCCTTTAAATCCCATCTATCGCTAGGGTCATCCACGCTTCCTCGTCTTCCGTACATAGTTTGAAAAAATAAAAACATTCAAATATGTTAGAAAAATAAAAACATTCAAATATGTTAGAAAAATCAAAACATTCAAATATGTTTCAGAAAACTTCTAAACAATATAAATCATCCTACAAAATGTTGCTCTTTAGTTCTCACCTATTCATGTGTGCAACTCGTGGATCATCTTGATCTACCTCCATCAACAAAAGCTAGGTTGCTTACTTCGTCTGTACTCTGGGGCACAATGAGTTGTCCGATACTGTTTCATAGTGCACATTGCTTTTTCATTAGACCAAAGTATCCTCTGTTATTTCCCTTGTATGTATCCTTGCCTGGGGAACCATCGTCAACCCTTGTCGTTAATTCGCACAGGTCAGAATTGAAGCTTCATAACAAAAACATTACATCATGTTTCTCTGTTAGTTTAGCTTGTTTAATTTCTCATATTGCATTGCATTATGTATGTTGCATGGAGTTAGGCACATTTTACTTTCTTGTATTACATTGTATTTTGTATGTTGCATGGAGTTGGTGTTTTTAGCAATGGACATTTGTTCGTATATGGCTTTTCATGTCATACTACACTTTTGTTCATTATTTTTAAATAAGAACCGATGATGAAGATCACTAGCAATATGATGACAAATAAAGTTGTTTAAAAAGGCATTGGATGGATGTTGGCTCAATCTCCCTTCCTCGTACTCTTTTTTTCTATATCCCCTTTCTTCCTCACACTATTCTTTCTTGTTCTCCTTCTATCATCTTTTCGATCGTCGATCAACCTATTTCATCACCCCATCAAAAATTGAGGATACATCACAAGTGCTAGCATAAAAACTCAGAAATAACTCATGAATCCAAAATATGTGGTGCTATATATAGATACATCATCAAAAATGAAAGTAGGAAATATACACATTTCTGAATCTAAGATATGCCACATACATAAAGGAAAGAGCAAATCATACATCATAAATCCATCATAGAATGATACATCAAATGTCCATATATACATGTATAATTGTCCAGGTCAATACTCAAAATAATACATCATCAATACAATGTGCCATCAAAAAGGGGCATGCATCAAAAAGAATCGAGCCTTCATCATGAGGCATCATCAAAATAAAGGTATACAAAGCTATACATCAAAATCATCCTTCATAAGAGGCATGTATACAAAATATCTATACCAAAAAGAATGTAGAGCTCAACCACAGCTCTCGCCCTCACCGGGGCTCCCAGGTCTATCACCTGGTCGACAGAATAATGGTGGTTGTGATGGACCTGCACTAGGAGCACCACCAAACTGTCTAGATGGCCCCTGTCCTACCGGCTACTCTAGAATAGGATGCCTAATTGATCTCACCGAATGACCTGATCTCCATGACCTAGAGCCTATCATGCTAGCCTCTGACTGCTGAAATGAGACTACTCACTAACCTGCCAGAACTTCCTTGAAGTAGGCAGCCCTATAATACAAGGCTTTGCCACCAGATCTCATGGCATCTCATATCAAGTCTACATCCCTAGAAGCGAGAGCCGCTGCAAGGGGCGAGCATCTCGTTGGCCTGTCAAACTACCAATATCAGCCTGGGCCTGTCTCAAGGCAGCAGCCTCTTGATCTCTCTCTGCAGTAATAACCTACACTTGGGCTTGTGCCTGATCCCTCTATGTAAGATAGCCCTGTGACTGTGCCTGTGCATGGTCCCTCTGAGCAACAACCATCTACACACTGAGGGGATGGTGTAGGAGGCTCGATATCTCGAGCATCTGTGTAGCCAACTCTCGCATCTGACTCTACCATGAGGCACTATCTCTGTCCTGGGCAGCCTGTGCCCTAGCCTAATCTCTCTCTGCTATCAAAATCCACACCTAAGCAAGTACCTAATCTCGCTCTGCGGTGAGGACCTGTACCTAGGCCCTCACTGTGTCTCTCTCACCAGCCACATGTAACTGTACAGCAATGACTACCTGAAACTACTGCTAAAGAGCAGCTGGCTGCCCACTAGCGCTGCTACTCTCTGGAATATCAAGTGGTGGCCCCTACTCTAGAAGTACCTGTTATCCAATTTCACCCCCCAGGGTTGAATTGATAACATGCATCAGAGTTTTCAATTCCAAGCAAGTAGATTGATTCAGGAAAAAATTGTGAAAATCGGCTAAGTCCTTGTCCTAGGAACAGTTGGGACATTCGGGACACCAATGCGCAGCTCGGCCGAAATGCCTCCAGGCGGCCCGCGAAGCACTGGGACAAGTGGAACAAATGTATGCAGAGGGCGCGAACCGGCCGGTTCGGCCGAAAAGGAAAATTTTAGCACAAAGACAATCGGGCCGTCGGGACGCGAGGGAGCAGCCAGTGGTTCACCAAGGAGAAGAAAAATGGCTAACTGCTCGGGACATTTGGGCCTCGAGGACGCGAACCGCCTGGATTGGCTGAAATGGAGAACTTTTGTACTAAGCAGTTGGGACATCTGGGCCGTGAGGACACGAAGGACGCGAACCGGCCGATTCGGCCAAAACAGGAAACTTCAGCACAAGGACAAGTGGGATAAAGGGACGCGTGGGACGCGGATAGCGAGAAGGAGCCAAAAGCCAATCGAGCACGCCACGTGTCATCGACGGAAAAGGGACGAGGAAGCCCATTTTGGGTGAACCAAAAGAATTTGTCCCAGATAATTTGGGACATCCGGGACAAAAAGACGCGGTGGACACGAAAATCTGGCAGGCCCGTGGACGAATCACAGCATGACATGTGTCGCCAAGGAAAAAGTCCAAAAAGTCAAAGGGGTGAGTTTTCGAGCACTGATCCGAACCAATGAAATAGTGCCACGTATCTAAGTTTAAGGGGCTCACAAGAAAAGTCTGCGAAAAGGTGGAGAGAGGGAATTGCTCGGCGAATCGAGCTCGCCACGTGTCGTCCCAGATGGCAAATCGCGGGAAAAGATTTTAAAACTGTTCTTTTGCTGTTTGTGCCTAAATCTTCGAGACCTTCATATCTTTCGATCCAGAGCTCGGATTTGCACGTTCTTCATATCAACGGAAATCTGTTGAAATTCTATACATGATTAAGGATCAATCTTGCATTTTGGTGTAGTTTGGAGGAGAAAATTAAGAAAACATCTCGACGCGTGGTGATAGACGAGTAATGCTTCAACAACCAACTTTAATGCAGCAGATACGCATTTCGCTCCCGCTCCACCCACCATTTTTCCAGGAGTTGCCGCTTCTACCATAATGAGATGATTTTAAATTTACCAAGAAGTGGTTGGGGCAGATTCTGGATCTCCTCTTTCTTCCCTCTCATTTCTTCATATATATATTATAAAGAGGAGCTCCTTTAACAGGTCGGACATTCTTGTTTTTGCATCCTCCCTTCTTCCCTCGCTTGCAAGAGAATTTGTGGAGCTTTCAAACCTCCCATATGGGTTGTAATGCCAGTCTTCGTGCCTCTTGTCCACTGCAATGTACTCTTATCAGCTCTTGAGAAATAATATATACGATTATGATTAACTCTCAACCCTTTCATGTATTTATTGCTATCATTTTGATCTCTTATTGCAGTTTGGTTACCTGTGCATAGTGTTTGTATTGCATCTATGTGGTCTATGTTAGATTTGCAAAACTAGTGTCTAACGTTCCTCGGTGCAACACCTTTGTAGTTTAGGTTTTATTCTACGCATTTTCTTACCCTGTCTCCTTGGCAAGTAGATTAGGTTTTAGCAAACCCTCTGCATTTTTGTGTGCATCTGAACAGAGGAATAGGAACCAGCCTTCTCTAGAGAATCCTTTCTCATCTTTACAAGTCCCACACTTGGAGAAAGGATTCCATGTTGTGCAATCACACTAGATGCCTAAACATCAACCTAGAAGCCTCGATCTCGCATCCATCCGAGAGTCTTTGTGAGTCAACAGCTTTGGCACACCGGTGGGACCTTAGAGGTCTTCCACTTCATCTTTTGCAATTTGGTGTGTTCCTGTGAAGATTTCAGCCTTTGGAGGCACTTACAAACACATTTGGCGACTCCATCTATTCAATAACTCATTCTCTGAGTTGCAGACCTGTTTTTCATCCATTCCCACCCATCTTTCTTTCCGTCTCTTTCATTCTTTTCCATTCCATGAAGTTATGCAATCATGACTTCATTTCCATCATGGAACTCACATTTACAACAGTAGTTTATCACACCTCCAACATGTTTTACAAATCCTCCAAATCAGCATTTTGAACAAATTCAAAATCAGCATACATACCCATATGAGTAGCAATGCCAAAATCAGTTTGGCTATGGAGCTTTCCAAGAGCAAGAGTATGCATACAATGAAGACCATCAGATGCAAGATGCTGGTCTGTTGGAGAAAATCCAAAAGATGGAGGTAAACATGGTGCAATCCAGGGCTCAAGCACAAATGAAAGCATTTGGAATCGGTTGTGGAGCACCCTGTCCATGGGTGGGACCTTTTCCAAGGCATTACAGCCCTCAAGAGAAGCTGGACTTCATGATTGCAACACTGCCATCGCTTACAAGGTGGATTGAAGGAATAGAGGTATATGAGAGGAGTATTCAGCGACCTTGTCAACGGGTAAGCACACAATCCCATACTCTTTCTTTTCCTCCTTCTCAATCTATATCATTTCAGCAGTGTCAAGTTTTAAACTCTCCATCTGCTGTCCCAAATGTTGATCCCATGTCTCCACCTCTCAGTCTTCCACCCCATCTCATTTCTTCTTTCCCCTTTCCTTCCAAACAGTCATCCCCTCCACAAGAGCTAAATGAAATACCTTCCACTCCAAAGAAACAAGAGGTTTCACCTCCTCCACCACCACAAAAATTGCCAAATCAATCAAGTTACAACCCGTCCCTCCTCTTGCATTCCCAATTCCATGTGGGAAGAAGAAATTACAAAAATGGCCATGAAGGACAGCAAGAAGAGGAGCCCAACGAAAAGGAATGACAGATAACTTAAGGGTTTGGGCTGCCAAATTTAGGATGACAAAGATCACCTTGATGGTTAAGCCTTCGAAGAGATGGGATTTAGAGAACAAATGGTGGTCAGGACTAATTTTGTTGCAGCAGAAGAAGTTCTTGTAGTCCCAACTTGTCCTCTAGAGTAGCAGATTGAAGAGTTTGACTTGACCAACTTCATGCTGGAGGAAGAGTTCAATCAAGAGCAAGATTGTCTTCAAACATTTGAGGAAGGAGAAGCTGCTCCAAATCCAAAAGGAGAGGAGCACATTCTTGCATGTGGAAGAGAAAAGTGCAAATCCAAGAGCTTTGAGCACAAATCAGGCTACAGGAGAACCTTCAGTTCTTCTTTCTATTTCACCTCTCTCAAGTTCTAATGCTGAAGAGGAGTTTGATCTCTCAAACTCAATGCTGGAGGATGAAAGAAACCATGGTGGTCAAGTTACAGATCAAGAAGACACCATGGAGGAAGTTGAACATTTGTAGCAGGACAGTCATGAGGTAGTTTATCTATCAAATTTGGAGGACTGTTTTGATGGAGAAGAACCGGTTGAGTTTCCACCATTCTCTCTTTCATCATCCACATTCCAAACACTAGAGCCTGCTGTCATGGAGGAGAGCATTCATTTGTAGTAGCCTACATCTTATAGCAGCTCTTTGGAACCGAGATTGGAAGGTTTTAATCTTTCATGTTCTTCATTGGAGGAAGAGAAAGGACAGAGGAATTTCACCATTTCTTCCACACCATCCATTCTGGAGGGTCTACAAGAAGACTCCATTCTTGGGGTTGAAAATTAGAGCTATGGGCATATCAAACGGATCAGACCTTTCCCAATCAGGTATTTGGCTTCATTGGAGCCAAAGGAGAAGTCACAACCAGTCATGCTTGCTTCTAAGCATGAGGGTGAGCTATAAAGTACCAAGGATCAGCTGTCATACCTCTTCAATCCAAATGCAGAGCAACTAAAAGAGGTATTGAATTTGCCTTCAGCTGATACCTTGATGATTTGGGTGGAAGACCAGCTTCTTGTTGATTTTCCACTCATCCTAACAGCCATGATCAGCTCCAAATCAATTACATGGCTGCCACTTTTGAGAAAGGGAAGCTATTTCTCACAACCAATTGCAGGGTTTGTTTAGCTTGCCTTTACTTCCAGTTAGAGTAGAGTAGATAGGTTTGCTTTCAGCAGAAGAAGTGCTTGTGCACACTCTGCATGTTCCATTTGGAGCATGTATGATTTTCAGTTCTGTACATAGTTTTTGTGGTGCTGGTTTTGCTCTTGCATCCATTTAAGTGTTTTTTTTTTTTTGAGAACAACTCTAAGGTCAATGGGTTTCAAGTGGCTCAGAAGGGATTTTTCAAAGTTCAGATCAGTTTTCAGGCTTGCTTATGACTCCATGCCCAATGGATTGCTAAAAGGCCACTGATCTTCTACCTAACAGTAGGTGACCCCGTTGAGTCGCCAAATTGTTATCCAATTTCACCCCGGGTTGAATTGATAACATGCATCGAGTTTTCAGTTCCAAGAAAGTAGATTGATTCAAGAAAAAATTGTGAAAATTGGCTAAGTCCTTGTCCTAGGAACAGTTGGGACATTTGGGACACTAATGCGCAGTTCGGCGAAATGCCTCCAGGCGGCCCGCGGCAATCTTGGGACAAGTGGAACAAATGTACACGGAGGGCGTGAACTGCCGGTTCGGCCGAAAAGGAAAATTTTAGCACGAGACAATCGGGCCGTCGGACGCGAGGGACACGGAAGCCGGCTCACCAAGGAGAAGAAAAATGGCTAACTACTCGGGACATTTGGGCCTCGAGGATGCGAACCACCGGATCGGCCAAAATGGAGAACTTTCGTACTAAGCGGTTGGGACATCGGGCGCGAGGACGCAGAAGGACGCGAATCCCGGCAGTTCGGGTGAAACAGAAACTTCAAGACAAGGACAAGTGGGACAAAGGGATGTGCGGGACGCGGATAGTAGAAGGAGCCGAAAGCCAATCAGATCACGCCACGTGTCACCGGCAAAAAAGGGACGAGGAAGCCCATTTCGGGCGAACCGGAAGAATTTGTCCCAAAGCAGTTTGGGACATCCGGGACAAAAAGACGCAGTGGATGTGAAAATTTGGCGAGCCCATGGATGAATCACGGCATGACACGTGTCGCCAAGGAAAAAGTCCAAAAGTCAAAGGGGCGAGTTTTCGAGCACGATCTCGAACCAATGAAATAGTGCCACGTATCCAAGTTTAAGGGGCTCACAAGAAAAGTCCGTGAAAAGGTGGAGAGAGGGAATTACTCAGTGAATCAGAGCTCGCCATGTGTCGTCCAGATGGCAAAGCATGGGAAAAGATTTTAAAACCTGTTCTTGCCTATTTTGTGCCCTAAATCTTCAGACCTTCATATATTTCGATCCAGAGCTCGGATTTGCACGTTCTTCATATCAACGGAAAGCTGTTGAAATTATCTACATGATTCTGGGATCAATATTGCATTTTGGTGCAGTTTGGAGGGAGAAAATTAAGAAAAAGTCTCTGACGCGTGGTGATAGACGGAAGTAATGCTTCAACAACCAACTTTAATGCAAAGAGATAGCTCGCCTCTCTATTAGACAGCCCGTCGTTTTGCCAGAGCCCCGCTTCTACCATAATGAGATGATTTTAAATGTACCAAGAAGTGGTTGGGGCAGATTCGGATCTCCTCTCTCTTCCCTCTCATTTCTTTATATATATTATAAAGAGGAGCTCCTTTAACGTCGGACATTCTTGTTTTTGCATCCTCCCTTCTTCCCTCACTTGCAAGAGAATTTGTGGAGCTTTCAAACCTCCCATATGGGTTGTAATGCTAGTCTTCATGCCTCTTGGCCACTGCAATGTACTATATCAGCTCTTGAGCAATAATATATACGATTGTGATTGACTCTCAACCCTTTCATGTATTTATTGCTGTCATTTTGATCTCTTATTGCAGTTTGGTTACCTGTGCATAGTGTTTGTATTGCATCTATGTGGTCTGTGTTATATTTGCAAAATGAGTGTCTAACATTCCTCGGTGCATCACCCTTGTAGTTTAGGTTTTATTCTCGCGCATTTTCTTACCCCGTCTCCTTGGCAAGTAGATTAGGTTTTAGCAAACCCTCTGCACTTTTGTGTGCATCTGAATAGAGGAATAGGAACCAGCCTTCTCTGGAGAATCCTTTCTCATCTTTACAAGTCCCACACTTGGAGAAAGGATTCCATGTTGTGCAATCACACTGGATGCCTGAACATCAACCTAGAAGCCTGATCTGCATCCAGGGTGCTGTGAGTCTGCAACAACAGACCTCTTTAAAGAGGGGTATATATCCCCGCTGGAATTCCCACTGGGGGAAACTCTATATCCATCCACCCTGTATACCTGTCTCATCCTAGGCCTAGGGCCTTGTCCCTATGGATAATGTGGTATGGGACCCTATCCCCTACCTTTGACATGGTGGTGTGCATCGGGCCCACCCTCATCATCATCATCATCACTATCAGCTCCACCCTCGCCACCGCTAGGAGGCCCCACTGGAGGAGGTCTCACGCCGATGTCATATGCCACTCTGGGAATGCTCAAACAGCATGGGAGCACACCATGGTACCATGGTCCATACTCGCATAGTGCTCGGATCTCTAATCTATCTTAGTGGCACCCAAATAGCAAGTGCCACCTATCGAAAATCTCAGTGCTCTGTCATGGGAAATCTATGGACCCATATCAAAATGCTCTCTAGCTCTGTGAGCATACCATCTGTCTAGCCCAGGAACATCCTGGGTAAGGCCAAACTACCTCTAACACCGATCTACTCTATATAACTCCCGCATATAGCTGTGGCTACCCAAGATAAAATGCTCAACGGTAGCAGTGTTGAGCTCTAAACCATCCTCTGGCCACTGGAAATGTCTATAAGGCCTCCATACAATAGAATCATGTCGTAGCTCATCCAACTCACACCAGTAGTGGTATGTAACTCCCATAAATGGTCACACATCATCCCCTGCTAGGACCCAACCCATCGTAGAAGGCTCGTTGGGAGCCCGAACTCTCAGAACACCTAAGGGGCGACCAATAGTAATGTGGTCCCATGCCCAAATCTATAATAAGTGAGCAGGTCCTACCATCTTCTGATAGTAGTATGTGATCAAATGAAGGTCCCAGTATAAGTGTGCTAGAATGCACTGACCCCAGCAGTAGGTTTGTCCCTCCACCAAACCAAGAATCACTCCCAGGAGTCCAAGTAGAAATGAAGCACCAGTCTTGTCAGGGAGTAGAACTCCACTGACAAGAGCCATCATATAGACCACTACTCGGTCTAACTCTGGATCATCTATACATCGGATAGTCTGATGGACATCCCACACCATGGTATAGTAGGAACACCGAACAAATGTATGATATGACGTTGAATGTCAGTCTAATGGCTCGTAGTCTCGATAAGTTGTCCCTAAATTGAGACCCACATGATGTGCCATACATCCTCCAAGGTAATGGTGATCTCCCCGTCGGGAGGTGAAAGCACTAGCTCTTGTTGTGCCATCGCTCTACTATGGGCTGTCAAAAGGCTGTGATCTAAAGTGATCTGGGGCATCTCTTGGCCACATGAGTCAGTCCCGTCACGTGCAAAAGGCTCGCCAGGGTCACTCTATCATCATCATCAAACTACACCTCTATCATAGCTAATCGACCATAGCACTCGCGAGTCTGAAGAATGGGTAACATACGCTGCAAAATCAACACAAGTGTTAGGCATCTAACATTTCTATATATTTTTCTAAGGAAAAATAATTCTTTTAATGCATCTAACTTACTAATTATTCTTTTCTTCTAAACTAATCTCACCTATATTCTTCTATACTTGGCTATTTTCTATCCAAAAGTCTTTTCTCACTTCATGTTAGTGCATACGTGCCTCCTTTGCACTGCGCACCCTTTCGGATGCATACGTGCACAACCCCTTCTTCCCCCTTTTGGCATCGGTCATACAGGATGCATACACACCCAATATAACGCCTACGTGCTTGCTTTGACACACACGCGTGTGCATGGCCATTCAAAACCCTAATCGATGCATATGCGCCCCCTCTAAATTTTTCTACAGTATGCATGCGTGTACCCACCTTTCCCAATGGATAGGCATACACGTACCCGCTTCTTCCAAACAAGTACGCGTACGCGTCCCTACCTCCCATGAACAGATGTGCATGCACGTCCATGTCTGTTTTGATGCATGCGTGTGCATGTACCCGTCAAACCAACACATACGCCCACACGCATGCATCAAATTTCCTCCTACCTACCCTAGAAAACCCTAAAAATGGCATTAAATGCGTAATTAATAGGGGGTTAGGCCACTCACGAATGGTCCATCTGCTAGGTCCCACATGTACTCTTAGATGCAATCCGCACACCTCGTCCTCCTCGGTATCCTTGCCATCTCACTCCAGGGCTATCGCTCTCACTCACGGTAAAAATTTGCAAGAGCTCTAGTAGAAATGAATTGGTCGTGATTGTTTTACCGACCCCAGGTGAGTATATTAACCCATCACGATGCCCCTAGGGCATGTTTTCTCCGCCGTGATCATTCTAACCTTCTTCTATCCATTGTGATAATTATTTTTGTATTAAAATAATTATTTTTACTAATTTTCACATGCTAGGGCACTTCATGCCATCCAACGGTCCCTTCTTCGCCGCACTGAGATAATTTACGAACCTTTTAGATGCCTTTTTCCCACCTTTTCCTCTATTTTTCATCTATTTTCCTCCATCGTGATAATTATTTGCTAATTTATTTTAAATAAATTATTCTTGACCGTCTTTCTTCTTATGGGTGTATACCCTAGCTCTCTGGCAGCCATGCCTTCCCATTACCACCTACGCGTGTATTTTTAGAAGATATTTGATCTTTTGAAATTCTTCGACCAATCAAAAACCTGAAAAAGAAAAAAATCACAAAAATATTTAAAAACAACAAAAATATTGAAAGCATCAAAAATGACTCAAAATTGGTTAAAACCAATCATCTACAGCTGAAATCAATGTCTATTACATGACACTCATCCCAGATCTTGCTGACATTTTCAAAATTTTAAAACAACGACGTGTACATCACCAAAATCTTCAAACACCTACACAAGCTATGTTTCTTACTTCGTCTGTACTCTGGGGCATTATCAATTGCCTAGTACTATTTTCGTCATGCACATTGCTTTTTCATAGGATGAAATTGTCCTCCATATTCCCCCTTGTATAATACACCTTGCTTGGGGCATCATTCTTCACCCTTGTCATTTATCATAACATTTGGGACTTCATCTTGATAAAAATATTTGTTCAACTATCTTAAATGTTGTTGGTTTAAGTGTGTGTGATTGTACTTATTTCCCTAGTCAGGTGATTCTGTTTATTTCTCGTATTGCATTGCATTCGTGTATGTTGCATGGAGTTGGTCATTTTTGGCACAAGACGGTTGTTTATATCTTGGCTTTTAATGTCATTTTATGCTTCCATCACATGCTCACATTTTAATAAGGACCCATGAGGAGGATTCTAAGCATTATGATGATTAAGTATTGTTAGCAATTGATTTACTGAGATAGCTCAATATCCCTTTTTCTTCTAGTTTCTTGTCTTCTCTATCCACTTCTCTCTCTGTTGTTTTCTTTTTTTATCGTCGATCAAGTTTCTTCATCACCCCATCGACACTCGAGGGGGCATTCATCATCCTTCGTCCTATTAATTTTTCTTCTACCCCTTCAAAAAAATTCTACTTGTTTATGTTTGTCTACTTTCTTTGAAGTGACGTAGCTTATGCCACCTCAAAGAGGGGCAAATGTAGACACATGTAGTTTGATCAATACACTATTATTTCTAATGGTGCACTAACGCTTCTTCCTTTTGCAAATTAACAACACACCGCCAGTTAGACCTATCTAACTCCCTTCTTACGACACCCATTTGATCATTTTTCCTCTTATAAACCATTTAAACAGGTTGTTATAGCCTCATTCTAACTACATTAGCTTCTTATTCTCTTCTAGCTTGCTTCTATTAGCTCCCTGGAAGATCAATCCACTTCGTTGGATTGATTAAACCCTTCAGAACCCTTCCAGAACCCTAATCACTCTCTAAGAGAGATTAGTTAGTCTAACCTAGGTTAAATACCCTAAACATAGTCAAATCACACTTTGACTTGCTAAAAGTGCTTTTTGGACTTTAGCCTTTGTCCCACATGCACCCAAATCTCCCTTTTCTTCCAAACCAAAAACTATAAATAGGGCTATACCCCCTCCCTCATTTCCTAAGAATTATCTCTTCTTCCTAGCATAGATTATAGCAATTTGTTTAGGCTTTAGTTTGTATTTCATCTTCTTCCATTTGAGCTAAAAGCATTTAATCTTGTATTTCATAGCATTAACATGGAGTAAAAGGGAAGATCCATTGGCCTTGAAGCCATTAATGGGGAGATCTCTTTCTCTTAACACATAAAATGAATGCTTAGATCCTCTTAGGTTCATTATTTCAAGCTTTCAAAGAATAGAGATTAACTTCATTTTCTTAGTTTGCATGTTTATTTCAAATTAATGTATGCAAAGAAGAAAACCTTGCTCATTTCTTATCACATGGTCCCTTGATCAGATTGTTAAAAGCCTTTGGGGTTTCTTTTGAGATTCTTACCCCAAATCCATGGCTTTTACAACATTTGATTGAACACACTACCCATTGATTATCCCCAATGGATTTCTAACATCGTTCCTATCACAAAGGAGATAGGAGGACTCCACATTTTCATGGATTTCCATGACCTCAACCTTACTGTCCCCCAAAGCAATTTCCCACTACCGAAATTGACCAACTAATTGATCTCACCACTCGCCATGAAATTTTATCGCTCATGGACATTTTCTCGCCACAATCAAATATTACTATCTCTCGAGGATCAACACAAGACTATCTTCATCACCCCTTGGGGACTTTCTACTATCAAGTCATGCCCTTTGTCCTTAAAAACACTTTGGTGTTACATATCATTGGGCCATGACTTACATCTTCCATGACATCATGCATCACATATTAGAGGATTACGTAGATGATCTGCTTTCCAAATCTAAGCATCGAACCGAACACCTGCCCGTTCTTAAAGTCATCTTTGACCGCCTCATCAAGTATTGTGTTCATCTTCAACCAAAAAAGTGTGTCTTTACGGTACTTTTTAGGAAACTCCTAGGTTTCATCATTTCTTTGCATGGCATAGAATTTGATCCTACTAAAGTCAAGGCTATCCTTGAAATGCCGCCACCCACTAATCTTCATCAACTTTGCAGCCTACAAGGAAAATTGCAATCAATTCGTCATTTTATCTCCCAGCTTTCCGACCACTGTTAATCATTCTATCATCTGCTCAAGAAAGATGTTTCATTCAAATGGGATGATGAATGTCATAAAACCTTTAAATCCTTGAAACAATACCTCCTTCAACCACCAGTGCTCTTTCCTCCTAAGGATGATCAACCCTTCTACCTATATATTTCCACCACTGACCATTCTCTAGGTGTAATGCTCACTCATCGTGAAGACCAACACCGAGAGCAAGCGGTTTATTACATAAGGCAAACCCTTCTTAACTATGAAACTAGATATGACCATGCCAAAAATCTGACCCATTACACTACATGTATGTCAAACCTTATCAAAATCAATGTGCCGCACATTGGCTTATGCTTCTAGCTGACCTCAACCTCAAATTCATCCATCAAAAGTCCATCAAGGGCTAGACTATCACCAATCAATTGGCCGATGCACCTATTTCGGGAACCAACCCTCTAACTTCAACTTTCCGGACGAGTTTATAGCTACATTTCCCTGGACAAACCCGCTTACCAAATGCCACTCTTCTTTGATGGCTCCAAGTGTCAGCGTGGGGTGGGGCTGGTGTTATCCTCGTTCCTCTTGATAGTGAACCTATGCCTATCTTTCAAACTCGATTTTGATTGTAAAAAAAATATTTCTGAATATAAAGCACTCGTATTGGGTCTTCAGGCTACTTATGCCTTAGATGTTAAGTCAATCAACATCTTTGGTGATTCTCAATTGGTCATAAACCAAGTCAATGTTATATACCAGTGTCGTAATGAGATACTTCAAAAGTATAAGCATCACGTGGACATAATTTTTACCACCTTTGACCATTATGCACTTCAAACCACCCCACGTTCTACTAATAAATTTATAGATACCATGTCTTGCTTGGCTTCTCAGATACCCGCTTCGCCCACCGACTCTAAAATCTTTGTCACTATATAAAGGCTACAATCACCATCTTATTTACCTCATGAGGTCTACTCTATCGGAACCGCTACCCGTGACCCACGTGACCTTTGGTATAAGTAATACGCAGACTATATTTTCCTTTCCATTTTACCCATTGATCTAACTTGTAATGGACGGTGTGCCTTTCTTAAAAGTGTCTCCTGTTATGTCATCATGGGTGGTCTTATTTACAAACCGGTTTCAACAACATTCTCTTATGTTGCCTTACAAGTTTGAAATTCCTTACACCATTAAGGAAGTCCACAAAGGAATTTGTGGAGGTCACTTTATTGGTCTCACTATCGCAAAATGCATTCTTCACCTAGGCTATTATCTTGCCAACCCTAAACCGTGATTTGTTGTGATTATGTCAAATGTTGCGTAAAATGCCGCAACATGCTAATATCCATCACATCCATAGTCACGCTTGATAGGTCGCACGAGACCTTTGGCCTTTTTCTCAATGGGGTTTAGATCTTTTCGGTGAGATCAATCCTATTCTTCACAATGCCACCAATGGATCATAACCACTCTTTGAATATTACACTAAATGGGTAGAAGCCATTCCCTCATTTCCACCAAAGACAAGAAAATATGTGAATTCATCAACCATCACATCATCTATTGCTTTGGTGTCCCTCATCGTATTATCACTGATAATGGAAAACAATTCAAAAATAAAACCCTACATAAATTATGTGATGCTTTTGGCATCCAACTCAATTTCTCATCACCTTATTACCCACAAACCAACGGTCAAGCTGAATCAACCGGGAAGGAAGAAAATTCTCGTCCCAAGTGGTTGGGCCCATACCGAATCATGAAAGACTACGAAATGATGCATATCTCCTATGTACACTAGAAGGTGAGGAATTCAATGAAACTATCAATTCATTGCATCTTAAACAGTTTTACGCATAAATCATCAACACCACCATTTGTATATTATATCTACCTACATTGCATTAGTCACTCATTTGTTTCATTTTTTTCACTCATTTCGTAAATTTTGTGGTCAAGGAACTTATTCTTAAGCAAGTTATTACAAGCTTCTGAAAATATTGGCAAAATCATTCAAATCATATCTCTTCAATTTTCATAATATCATCAAATGGTTTCAAAATCATTTCATCAATTCGACAGACAAAGTCTTGACAAAAACCATACCAAGGCCCACATACTTGGTCATACTCATTTCTTCTACTAGGATAAGTTGTTCTTACCTACGGTCTGTTCTAGAAGCTTCTTGGTGTCACATCTATCCTTTTTACATCTCTTTGAAACAAGGATACTCCAAAATCACAAATCAAAAATATCGAAACCAAATTGAATCAAAAATACTAGAACAAAATAGAATATTTTATTTTACACACTTCTTTGCCCCACCAACCTTCAATGATGAGCCTACATCTCTTACTAGTGATGTGAGGTTGAGAAAGGAAATAAGTGCCCTTACTCACCTATGTCTTGCCTTGATGTCAAGCCCATACTTCTTACTAGTAGCATGGGGCAAGGCGTAGGGGGTCCATTCACACAAATTAATGAATCTTAGTATTTTAAAAATGCAAAGCAAAGTGTATTAAGTGAAATTAAGTACCCAAATTCCAAAGAGATCAAATCCTCAAAACCATATTTTGTCAACCAAATTTCCATCCATGTCTCTAATTCTAGATAAAATGGAAAGTAAGTTGCATTCTGAACTATGTAGTAGTTTTCGAGTAAGAGTAAGTACGCAGGTCTAAATTTGATTTCTATCAATACCTTGTCTTTCTCTCATCATTTCCATTCAGTCAAACTCATACAATTTACACCCTTCCCAACTCTTGGTGTTGAGCCCTCGCATCTTACTAGTTGCGTGGAGTTAGGAATGGGGCAAGTTCATCTCATTATCACTACATATTCATCACATTTTTCCAAAACAAGAAGAAGCAACAAACATTTCCCAAAGAAGCCAAAATTTCAGTACTACAATATGTTTGCATCATCACATATCAGCATTAAAAAAAAATAAAAGAGAAACATTCTATTCAACACTTGTTATCACTTGTCATCCATTGCATACATTCTAAAAAGCATATAAAAACAAAGATTCTAAAAACATCTAGTGTACACATGGGAAACAAACCACAAAAATCTAGATACAAAGAATATCTAGATCCAAAAGATATATATATATATAAGAATCATGTTTTACATACAATGCCATCATGCACTAGGCATGGTCAAAATGCTCAATGAGCCCAAAAATACAAAAACAACTCATATAAACATCCAAAGAAAATCACTACAAAAAGACCAAATGGCCTCTAAATCCCTATGGGATCCCTCGAAGGTGCACGATCGCGTCTAGGAATCCTTCTATGACGACGCTCTGAATGAACTGTATGCTCATGATCATGGCCACTGGTTGTGGTCTCACTATGAGAATGACTCAGCCTCATCAGACGCTCTATAGTCCTATATCTAGCTACCTCAGCACGAAGGGAGGTCACTAACTTTGTCACCTTCCAGATAGGGGAAAACACATCAGTATGTCTACCAGCTGCTAAAGGCTCTCTAACATCCTCAATAATCTCTGCCCAAGTACTCTCCAAAGGGAGCAATAGAGTGTCCGCACATACTCGGTGAATCAAATCCCTCCATCCCTCAGTAGTCGGTGTAAATAAAAAGAGAAATAACAAGTTATAAAATCTCCAAAAACAAAGTCAAAAACAAAGAAAACAACAAAAATGAAATATCAACTAAACATTTCTAGGTAACAAGGTCAAGAATAGAGTAGTAACTCACTCGGATCTCCGAGGAATCCAGTAGGGTCTCTAGGATCTACGCCTGCTACGACGTTGTTGCCAAATGAGGAACCTCCCCAAATCGGGAAAGAAATGACATCCTACCACAAACTCATCATCTCCCCCAATTTCTTGAGAGGGCAACTCCTCTAAAATCAAGGTCAACTTCTCTGTACTCACCTCCTCCCTCTCTGCCCTCAAGATATCCTGAGTGTCATGCCACTCGGAATCATTGTCATTCTCCTCGGTCATCCCACCGGTCTTGCCTCCCATTGTCTCCTCCTCTATCTCCCCTCCTGTGAACTCCTTAGAGTCTGAGTACACATCAACAGGCTCATCCTCCCCCCCACTAAAAGCGAGGATTGGCTCCGATCTGAAGTAAACATGCTCAAGGATCACCGGCTGCCCCTCGGGCCTCGAACCACCCACCTAACCACGATAAGAACTCCATGAGTAACCGTGCTCCAACCCCGATCTCCCCTAGGGCCTCCCCAGGCCTCACGAATAGTCATGTATACTTGGCCCTACTTTGGAAGAATCATATCAATGTAAGGGAGACCAAACTGGCACGAGGGACTCATTCAAAGGGGTGGACCTCCACCCTCTCTATCATATCTACCAACTGACTTGTAGTAGAGCAAGCAATCAATGTAAGTGTCTCCTCTCCCCATACTCCCGCCATGGCCTAATAAGGAGTGGCCTCCATATCTATAGTAGTCAATGAAGCCACTAGCCTATGTGGAACCCCCGAGTGTTGTCATCCCTGTTCACCTCGCTACTCTAATGCAGCCCGAATCCTCTACTAGTACACCCCTTCCATAGGGGACGATGCGCTCATACACCCAACTCATAACTAGAGTGGGATGACTCAAGGAATGCCCCTATAACCTAACCACCATGTATAATTCATGGTATGTGGTCCCAAAAATGTGTTCTCCCAAGCATAAGTATGGCCATGGGCCTCAATCTGTGTAATAATGGGAGCCTAATAGTATAAGAGAGTGTCTCCTCCCTTATCCCCAATCAACCATGAGGCCAAGATACCCATAATGGCCTTACGGATGATAAGGATGAAATAAGCAACAATAGATCAGACCTTCACCCCCTTCTTTGTGTGACAAAGGAGACAACAACATCTCCCATAGGTAGCCCACTGAACCATCTGAGACCTAGATCCTGTTGTCTTAAGAGATAGTCACCTCCCAAGAATTAGAACCCCTAGTATGTGATAGATGTCCTCCAGGGTGATATTCCACTCACTCCTAACACCTGGAAACCAAAAATTATTATGGTCTACATCCCAATATGAGAACAAGTCACACAATATGTGACTAGTAGGAGCAACATGAGGAACCCGTGAAATCCTCAAAATATCGGCCCTCTGTAAAGTGTCTCTCTCTGCTGGGTCAGCATGTCCAACACTATTAGGAGCCAATCACACTCCCTCTCTCTACTCCATCTAATATACTCCTCCTTCTACATCCACCCAAAATATAGAAAAAGAGCAAGTTAGCAACATAGTCTAATAGATAAGCTCATCAAAAACATAGAAAAATGTCAAAAATGCAAAAACATTTAACTAAGGCATCTGTTTTCACTTTCTGTCTAGAACCACCACCCTGTGCAGAGCGGTGGTTCCATGACCACCACCATCTAAGGGTGGTGGTCTGCGACTCATCGCTATCACAGGGCGGCGGTCCCATGACCACCACTCTATGCGGGCGGCGGCGATCCTATGCCGATTCGACATGCACCCGTAAAGCCCTGAAAAGTGCCTAAAAATGGTAAAATAGACCATTTCAACTGAAATAAAAACCTACCCTATGGGCACCCTCCCTAGAGACTCATTTAACACTAAAATTTTCAAAAATAACCCCCTAAGACAAATATTTCAACATTTCTATATTTTAGGTTCAAAAATGATAAATTGAGAAAAACTAACTTGAGACTTCATGGGTCGATCTCCTGCTCTCGGAGGCATGATCACAATCTCGCAACAAACGTTTTGACTACACTCTCGTCAAAAATGGTTACCGTGGGTCCCAGAGCTCAAAATTACCAAATCAACACGCGTAAATGAATAGGAAAATGAGCTCGTTTTATATATATAATATTCTAACCTTGTTTTGAATGTTCTTTCACAAAGTTGGAGCACCGAAAGAGGTAAGTTTTTATCCCCATGCAAATGGTAAGTCCTCATTTCATTTTAATTTAGTATTTATTTTTTTATTTCTTTATCTATCTGCACTTGAGTTCTCTTTTCATTTTGTAGATAGCGGGAATCTGGATGGTGACATTGTGACACACAGGTATGTCAGGTATAGCTTCTAACTCCCCATTTCGGGACTGCCATACTTGGACCCACCGTTTTATGCCCCTTCATGGCTAAAATGCTTCTCTAAGGGGGTAATATGTACGTACCCAAAATTGTAGGTATTGTACTACTTTGGAAAGAGGTTATAGAAACCCCAATGATGATTCAGATCTCTTCACAAGGTGTTTAGAATCTAGAAAGCTCGCCAAGTATACATTTGCATCCTAAAATACCTTATCCAACCTTTGCATGCTTCATTCTAAACCTTGTCCCCCTTTTCCTTGCATTTATGTCATTAGTTTCAGGACCATCATCCTGCCTTGGCGGTGGTCCTGTGACCGCCGCCCAGGATAGGGTGGCGGTCCTGAAACCGCCGCCCTACACAGGGTGGTGATCCTATGCACAGTTCCCAAAAATTTCTGACACTTTCATCAACGTAAAAAATCAAGTGGTGCTCGCATTTCTCAACCACTCTTACTTGCATTTATGTTTTAGCCACCTGGTAAATAGTAATTTCTCTTTGTTTATAATAGAAGAGTTCAATTCAAACTTACCCTCTGGTAAATCAAAATGCTATAAATACCAAGCTTGTTTACAAGAAAATGGCCCCTCACCTTTTATGAATTATTATTCAGTGTGTTTTGAAAGTTCTTCAATAAGTTTCAATAAGTTTAGATTTTGTAAAAGCTTTCAGCCTCTCAGTTCAAGGCTCCATAGTTCTAGTCCTAGATCATGTCCATTTGAATCTTGATTCTTCTTAGAATTATAGGTTGTTGTTTTGTCACAGGAAGTATAAGTCTTATAGATTTCGGTATGCTTGTATTGTATCCCTGTAACAATCCCACTAGGAATTGAATAGTCAAGCTTTGTTCTCTTGCACTATCCCTCTCCTACTCACATTTTTTTGGCTTATGTCCAAGCTGCCACTATTTGAGCATATTCTCCTCTGCCGCTATCACATTCCCCACTTTTCTAAATTTATGAGAACATGAAGGAACGAAGAGATCACACTGAGGGGACATGTCACGATACAACTAGATTTTCCGTTGTTCTGTAAACTCGAGGTTTGAATTGTCGAAGTTATAGTTACAATATATCAAATAGAATAGCAAATCATTTTATTTCAGTTAAGCTTGCTTTTAGTATTACCAAGGAAGTTGTGGGGAATGATATCTTCTGAGAAGCTGTGATTTATTCCTCACTTCTGAGGTAAGATTGAAGGTCTTTCAGTTAAATTAGTTAGTTATTTAATATTTAGGATAAATTCACAAGTGCACAGGCAAATAGCTACATCAGGCTAACTTGCTTGTTTTAATTCTGTTATTAGATTAATTGTTTGTTATCTGAATATATTAGAATAGCTGCTCTTTAAATTTCATTCAAATTCACATCCTTGAAAATACAAAAAAAAAGAATATAAGCATAGTGTAGATTTATTTTCATAATTAGTTTACTTATTTAAGTTAGAGTATGATTATCTCTTGCATAACAATGATGGGACCCAGAGAGCCCGGGATTACGTATTCGAACCGATAGTACCTCGGAAAATCTCTTCACAACATTAATGGATATAGATCATAAACCCACAAGCGTTAGTGAACAATTGAGAGAATTGAATATTGAAGATGACAAAGCATACGCATTCTGGTCAAGTCAACCCAACTATAGATTGCCTTGATAGGACATCTACATGACCATACAAGAACCTAAAAGAGAGCAAATATTTGGTTGTGATCCATTAGTTTTGCAGCCAAATGCAGGAGAATTTCTCATTGACATAGACACAGGTTTACATATACAAGTTGCCAGAACACACGTAAGGTATTCTAAGAAAATTACACAACTCCTAGTATTAAACATAGAAGCTAAAAAAGCTTATGACTATTAGATATTCGAAGAAGAGATTGATTCTTCACATGACCATAACAGGTCCACAACAACCACAAACTCATGGTTGTGATCCCTAGGTCCCACAACCCAATGGGCCTGCTAATCAGTTAAACATTGACACTATTTTATGTACATTGGTATTTAAATCCTTGACACTCTGCCAGATATCATAACACAATTTTCTGCATTAAACACAGAAGCCAATCAAGCTAATATTTTCTGGGTTAGACCAGAAAACCACCCATAGTTTCCTATAAATCCACTACCATTTTCATGACCTTGTCTAGAAATATACACGAAGCACCTACAAGTCACTTTCCACACATCCAACAGCCAATAGATAGGATCTTGGCAGAGCTCAACATTGATTGGAGCCTCCGAGCAACTATTATATCTAAATGATCCATTACACCAATTCAGGTTAGGAGAGCTTTCTTTTCCTTAGACTCACAGATCCCATTATTGCATGTTGAGGATATAAGATTGCCCAACTAGTTTTTCTATACCCACATATATTTCATTTCCACCGGTGACTTGCACAACCTTGGGAGGTCGGGTACGAAGAAGGGCTACTTGTAGATTCTCATGCTCGCATGTCACTTTTCTATCGTACAGAGAAACATCGTCCTGAGGTCCCTATTCACCGGACTATGTAAAAAAAACTCCAAGGGCATGGAACCCTTAGAGGTTAGCTCAACCACTCTATACCCTTCCCAATTCCCTCTTTCCCTTTTCTATTCACATTCTACCCTAGTTAGTTTCCTTTTATATCAATAATTGGAAATTAAACCACACAAACAACAATTGATTAACATCTTTACCATCATCACTTACACATTCATTTCATCTTGTCTAAAATTTCTGTAACATAATCATACATTTTCCTACAAAACATCTTAACATGATCCACATCATCATTAATTACACAAATTAATGAATTCAAAACTCAACCATGCCTAAACCAACCTAACTCAACAATACCTACAACCTAAACTCAATCATGCCTAAGTCAACCTGACTCCATCCATGCCTATGACCTTGACTCAATCCATGCCTATGACCTGAATCCATCATGCATGAACTGATCGACTCCACCATGCCTCAATGACCTTGACTCTATCATGCCTAATCCAATTGATTTTCCACCTATATATATATATATATATATATATATAAATAAAAAAATTAAAACATGTACACCATCCATACTATAAATACCATCATCTATAAATCAGAAATTCTGTGTAAAAATACATGTGAACATAGATACAAATAATAATCACAATCCCTCAAAAACTCTCATATACAGCCTCACCATCTTCGGTACACAGGACGGTATACATATCAAAAATATGTCAAAAACACGGATACACTGATCATAAATGATGACTAATCATCACCCCACCTAATATCCATCCTTGTCTCATCAGTCTCCTCCGTCTCCCCTCCAGTGGGGTGCCCTACCAATCTCTCTCCACCTCACCCCAATATGTCCTTTGATGGTCCCTCACCTGGAGCTAGCCTCCGTGAACTAGTGGCCTCACCTTGACCCTATCTCGGAGCTCTATGGCCTATTGTGCTCTTTACACTGTGGGTATGTGACCTGGTCCTCTCACTTAAGGCCTATTATGCTCTATACTCCCCATAGGATAGAAAATCTATTCCTACAGCCACCAAAATGTCCTGATAATACAGGAACTCACCCAAAGCATCTCTCAGCCTACCTATCAGTATTTTTGTGGTGGTGCCATCGGCCTTGGCCCCTATACCTATCTCTCGGGACCATGTCGCGCTTGTACCTATAAATAGGAACCATGTCCCCGTGTGCTCGTGCCTCATCCCGAGGGACCCTGTCTCGCTCCTACATGTATCGGGCTTGAAGAGTCACAACCTATGCCTATGCGCAAATCACCAACTAGCTCGAAACTCCGTGATATGTGCCTATAGGGTGGCCACGTGTACCCCATCTCCATCTCCATCTCCATCTCCACCTTGTGTGGGCACCTCTCCCTGCACTACCTAGGCCTATAGAGTGGTCACTTGTGCCTGCAAAATAGCAAATTGTAGCTTTGAGCTAGTTAACTTCCCCACTATACCCAATCATGTGTAATTAGGGTCGACACCTACCCCGTAGGTCCTCCCTTTGCACTATGATGGTGGTTAAATCTAGCTTCCCACCACTATCTCGTAACTTATATAACCCTGGTATCATCAATCCACTGGTCTCTCACCTGCTCCTCCTACCATGTCGGCATTGTTGGCTGTGGTAGAGGAATATTCCTCTCCATGTCATCCCTCCTATACTATGGGAAAGGTGGCGGTATATCCTAAAAGATCCCCAAATATCATCTAACCCCTGTCTATAGGTATCATTTCGTGCTCTCCTACACAATCCCTCTAGCCACCGGAGCAGCTTATAGCTCATGTAACTCCTCATCCATCCACCCATATGATGGAAAACCCACATAGGGCCTCCAAATGATGTCCACACCAGATAACCCTCTGGAAATCACATGTAATAGAATACATCGGTGTAGCTCTAGTTGCTCGGTGCTCCCAATCACGAGGCACCCATCGTCTATAGCTCACTTGAACAAAACCGGCTTGAATGCATCATCCTGGGGCATACCGGCTAGATGCACACATACAATGTGCTCATACGCCCAAAAATGAAGTAAAAAGTATGAAAAAGGCTAAACCTCTATAGCCACCCATAAGCCCATAACTCACTATACAAATGACTATACCAGAATGCGGGTACCCATAAAAATGGGTCTTTTTCTCCACCATGTCATGCGTAACCCCATCAATGATCATGGGAATATCCCACCCTCCACATCCGGTAGTGCAAAGCACAGGCCCTCCATCTGCAAAACTACCAACCTCATCTCCCCCAAATGGGCCCGATACATATCTCCATAGCTCATATTGGTGCTATGGAATCTCATCTCCACCAACCCCTCACCAAACACATTCAAAGATCAACTCCTCAAAGGCCTCTCGAGGAGATAGAATACACCCGCATTTTCCTTGCATTTTGGTCTTCAGTGATGAGACCACCCCAATGATGATACGTGTCCTGCAGGGTTCGGCGGTCCCATGATCCGCCTTGCCCCTCCGCATGACATTTTGGTCTTTAGGGTCCGTCCATGTACCCACCCCGCACATGGTGGCGGTCACCCAAAGTCATGGTTCACATTTTCACGTTTTCTAAAGTCTTCTGATCACGTCAAATTCTTCAATTTCTACCCACATTCTTCAGTTTTTGCTTTGCATTTATGTTTTGGCCACCCTGTGAATAGTGTTTTTCCTTTGTTTATAGTAAAAGAGTTCAATTGGAGTTACCCTCTGGTAAATGCATTTTCTATAAATAGCCAACTTGTTTTCAAACAAATGGCCCCTCACCTTCTCAATTCTATTATTCAGTCTTTTGAATTTCTCAATTAGAATTCCCATAGTTTCATGTTTTGCTTCCATTGTTAGTTTTCCTTTGTTGTTTAGAGGTCATTTGATCTTCTTGTTTCAGTCTTGCTTCATTGTTGTTCCATGCAAGTGAGTTTAGAGTAAAGTAGTTTCATTTGTAGATTGGAATCCATTAGAGTTGCAGGTTTTGTTTTGTCACAAAGGATAGTTTCAAAAACTCTCGGCATATTTTGTGTTGTATTCCCACAATAAATCCCGCTAGGAATTGCATAGTCAAGCTCTGTTCACTTGTACTATCCCTCTCCTACTCGCATTGTATTCGGTCTATATCCAAAGCTTGCCATTGTTCAAATACCTTCTTCTGATTGATGCTATCATATACACACTTTTTCTAGATTCACGAGAACACAAAGGAATGAGGAGATCACACTGAGGGGACAAAGTCACACACAACTAGATTTACCACTATTCTGTAAATGCCAGGTTTGAGCTATCAAAGTTCTAGTTACAACGTATCAAATAGAGTAGTGAATTATTTTATTTCAGTCAAAAGTTCACTCTCGATATCACCAGGGAAGCTATGGGGATTGATAGTTTCTAAGAAACTGATTCATTCCTCACTTCTGAGGTAGGATCGAGAGTCTTTCAATTTAAAATAATTAGTTGCTTAGATATTTAGGATAAAATCACAACTACACAGGAAAATAGCCACACCAGGCTACTTTGTTTGTTTTAATTTTGTTACTAGATTAGTTGTCCATTTTCTAAATATATTAGAGTAGCTTCTCTTTAAATTTCATTAAAATACGTCATCAAAAATACAAAAATAGAAGAATACTTGCATAGTGTAAATACATCTTTCATAATTAGTTTATTAATTTTAGTTAAAAGTTGAATCACTTTGTATGACAATCACAGACCTAGAGAGCCTAGAGAATATATATTTGAACCAATAGTGCCTCAACCAAATCTACCCACAACATTAGCTGATATAGATCAAGACCTTAGGATACAGTCTTTCGAGCAACGACAAAAACCTACAAGCAATTAGTGAACAACTGAGAGGGTTAAATATCGAAGATGACAAGGCATACACATTTTGGTCAAATCATCCTAACTATAGACTACCTTGATAAAATATCCGAATGATTATACAAGGATTCAAAAGAGAACAAGTATTTGGTTGCGATCCTTTAGTTCCACAACCTGACGTAGGAGACCTCCTCATTGACATAGATACTAGCTTACGCATTCAAGTTGCCAGAACACCTGTAAGGTATTCTGAGAAAATTATACAACTTCTAGTTCTAAACATAGAGGCTGAAAAGGCATATGATTACTTGGATAGTTGGAAGAAGGGATTGATTCTTCACATGACCATAATAGGTCCACAACAACCACAAACTCATGGTTGTGATCCCCAAGTCCCACAACCCAATGGGCCTACAAATCAGTTAAGTATTGATACCGGTTTACGAACACTTGGTATTTAGATCCTCACCACTCCCGCCAGATATCATCACGCAGTTCTCCGTATTAAATATAGAAGCCAATCAATCTAATATTTTCTGGACTAGACCAGAAAACCACCCATAGTTCACTACAAATCCACTAAACCTCCTATCACCATTTTCATGACCTTGTCTGAGATATATACGAAGCTCCCACAGGTCACTTCCCACGTATCCAACAACCAAGAAACAGGATCTCGGTAGAGCTCGACATTGATTGGAGCCTCCAACAACTATTATATCCAAACAAACCATTACACCAATTCAGGTTAGGAGGGCCTTCTTTGCCTTAGATTCACAGATTCCATTATTGTGTATTGAGGATATAAGATTACCCGATTAGTTTGTCTATATCCATTTATATTCCACATTCACCGGCCATCTCGGCATGACCTCGGGAGGTCGGGTATGAGGAAGAGGTACTTGTAGATTCCCATGCTCACATGTCACTTTTCCATCATACAAAATTGGTGAACCCGACGTGAAACAAAAAATTTCCCCTTTTATTTTCATTTCTTTCATCCACCTTCGCTCTTTCCCATTATTCTATGGGTATTCATATACCCCAAATATGTCGGGATACGATGCATATGGTAGACCTCTCTCAGGTCTTGAAGCAAAACTATAGTCAAACAAATAGACAACCATCACCCTCACTTTCTACATGGGCTGATAACTATTCAAGTAATTACTTGTCATCTCAAACTCCCCCTCAAAACTAGTTCTAGTTCTTCATTCCAATTGAGGAGTTAGATCAACTTACACAAACACAACAGCCAGAGCCATCAGGCTCTAATAATATGACATTTACTGGAGAATCCACTTCATCTCCTCGGGTCTTGTTCAGACCACAGATCAGTAGACAGTCAGATCCACTCCCATTTTTGGATGAGGAGTACTTAGCACGCTATGCTAAAAGTGAACAACATTTCCAAAACATGTATCCACCTATAGGGAGTTTACAAATACAATCTGATACCCTATTCCAAGAAAACACCCCCATTCCTCCACCTATGGGAAATACCCTCGGTGAAGCTTGGTAGGGTAATGATCAATTCATAGCAGGGTATCACACCCCTTTACAACCTCAAGGTATACAACAAATGCCATTAAGGAAAAACACTGTGTCTTCACCAATAGAGGTCATTTCAGCCTTAGTTGAAAAGGTTAGAGGGTGGAACTTGCTCAAGCAAAACCAAAATTCATATTTTGGGCAAGCGGGATCCCCAACCCTCCGCATCATCCTAGTCAGGTTGACCTCCTTACAGGAATAGGCACATTAGGCATGCCTCCTCAAATCCTTATAATTACCCACAAAACACCAACTAGGACCATGTTTTCAAATGCCACTCCAGTTGAAAACATGACACCTCCCGGCTTGGCACCAAACAACCCATACCAGAACAATGCTCCTCCTTACTTAAACATTTATTCAAAGTCACCACAAGGAGACATGTTCTCTTCTCTCGGGATGTTCGTTCAACCACATGGGATTCCCTTATGCCCCTACAAATACATATGCTATGCCATATCAACAAACCATGCCACCCCCACCCCCTCAGCAAGCACCATCGATGGTCGAGGCCTACGTAGTAGGGACTTATTCAAAATATTTAAAAGAGCCCCTAGACTTCACCATACGAAGTGTTATGCTTCCAAGACCTCTTCCCGATTTACCCAAATATAAAGGGGAAGGGGATCCAAATGCACACATTAAGGCCTATGCCACAGCCATACGGGAATTACTCCCTTGGGATGGGGTTGTTGCTAAGATATTCCCTAAAACCTTAGAGGTATTGCCCTTGATTGGTATTATAGAATACCTAAAGCCTCGATACACTCATTTAAACAACTCGTGTCAGAGTTCATCAAAGCTTTTGACATGAACAAATTGTTAAGAACAGGAATCAGGGAATTCTTGCATATTAAACAAGAACATAATGAATCCACTTGCTCATTTTATCCAAAGATGGCATATGGTTCTCTACTCATCAAAGTGCTCCAAACATGGATCAAATGGAACTATGTGATTTATTCCTTAATTCTCTCAATAGAGAGATAAAGGAAGAAGTCCAGAAGTTCCCACTAAGAACTTATGATGAAGTACTCGAGAGTGCTCTCTGAATCGACAAAGATATAGATAGTGGTCGTAAGACATATGGAACAAATGGGAAATTAACCACTCCCAATCAAAACACCGCATGGCCTATCCTAATACCGGGAATGCTAATCAAGGACCTAAGATCCTTAACAAGAACCATGAGTTACAACAGATGGAGTAACTGACCAAGTTAAAAGGGAAAATGTTGTAAACATTTCACCACCTATTAATAATCAGTGAAATAACAATTTTACTCCAACAATCAACGCGGTGGATTTTAATCATCCACCACCACAACAACAACAACAAAAAAAAAAAAATCCAAACACAAGGTCCAAATCAAAACCCAACTGGATATCAGAGTCAAAACCAAAGGCAACAACCTCAAAATTTTAACTCTAACAACCAACAACCTTATCAGAATTTTGGGCCACAACAAGTTTTAAATCAACAACCTTGAAATTATAATCCCAATTTGTATTGTGGCTTCCACAAGATTCAAGGCCACGATACTAGGACTTGTCATGACTACAATAAATTCATGCAACATTTTCCAAAAGATCAAAAGCAACTCTTTATAGATATGTTTTTAGCAAATTCTATAGTACCCATGCCAAACACTTATACAGGGGTAGTTTCCCCTCAAAATGCACCCCTCAAGATCTTTAATGATCCACTCCCAAACCATTCTAACAATAACAGGCTAGATCCTAATGGAACAAACAAGGGTGTTATAACAGGAAACAATGATCATGAAGCTCAACTTCATTAAATCCACCAGTCGCACCCCAACTAGGAACTCGACCCCAAACTAAGATAGTTGGTTTGGTGGAGTTAGACACCGAGCTACCCATAGAAACCATAACAAGAACACGGGATTATTCTTCTCAACCAACTCCAAGTTATCCATTGGAACTAGACAACATTCAACAAACATTGGTAAAACCCATAGGCACCTATGATTTAATTAATGACTTAACTAAAACCTTCTCTCACATCTCCTTTTTGGATTTGTTAAAGAACTCTCCCACCCACAGGGCTGCCCTCTTAGAAGCATTAGGCCTTGGTCATTTAATCAACATCACTCCTCCTCCGAAACACAAGTAAACCATGTAGACTTTGACGTTTATCCTCCAGGGCAGCCAGATAGGGATACTTGAGTTTATATTTGATATAAGCAAAATGCCAACAGACGCTTGAGATTGCATGAAGAGGTGACCCAACTTTACATTTACAAGTATGGGTTTACAATAATTATGTTAAACGTGCAATGATTGATGATGGGGCAGTAGTTAACATAGTCCCCTTCACTTTTCTTCAAAAGTTAGGATATGGAGAGACAAACTGTTCCACAACACGAAATACGCTAAGAGGTTATGATAGCCTCAAGGCCACTTCAATTGGAACCATAGTTTTACCAGTCACTTTAGGACCCAAGACGGTCCTCACCAAATTTTATATTATAGATCGGAAACCAACTATAATATGATCCTTGGTCAGCCATGGATACACCGCATGAAGGCAATCCCTTCCACGTTATTCCAAGAAATAAGATTTCTACACTTAGGGAAAATATTTGTGGCACAAGGTGACCCAAAACCCTTCGATATACACCTAGCTGATTTGAAGAAAAGACCAGGTTCACTCCGAGTTTGAACTCCCAACAAATCAACTTATCAAACCAATTAATTCAAAACCAAAAGAGAAGTTGATACCCACCACAGAGTTGGAAATTACAAATCTAGCCGAGGACATTCCAACACTCAAAAATGAGACCAATGTTATAGAAATAGTGTCACTAGGGACTACCACAAAAATTGTTGAGTTGTTAGAGAAAGACTTACCTATTCTCCTACCATTTGATTCTATGGGTATGGGACACACCCTGGGAATTGCTTCTCTTCCATCGATGAAATTTTATGGTAGAAGTAACCAAAGCAAAAGAAATAGATACGACAAATATCCCAACATCCATTTTTCCAAGCAAGTATTGGACTCTCCACTTCGATGGAGCTAGATGTCACTTTGGAGCTGGGGCGGGAGTGATCTTTACTTCACCTGAGGGAAAGATCCTACCTTTCACCTTTAAATTAAACTTTGAATGTACAAACAATGGGGCTGAGTACGAAGCTCTCCTCCTTGGCCTCATCCTAGCCAAAAGAATGGGTGTCGATAACATTAGAGTGCTAGGAGACTCACAACTAGTTGCAAACCAAGTCTCTGAGGTATATGAAACTAGGGCTGAGCATTTACAACTCTATAAAATAATGGTATTAGATCTAAGCAAGGGATTTAACTTCATATCAATTGAAGCAATCCCACGAGAGTAGAACCTTCTCACAGACTCAATAGCAACCTCAACTTCCCATTTCACTCCAAACAACGAGTTGGAAGATACAAATTTCACAGTATCACTTCATACCAAACCATTAGTGCGTAAAATACCAACAAACTCACTCCTACTCATGGAGAAGCTGAGGATGATTTTTCTATCATGGATCACTTTGACATGATGATAGAGTCACTCTCGAATATCTAAACACCTATGCGGAGCTACACCTTGCTCACCGTATAGTTGATCTTTCCCTAATACCACATTCCTCTTCCTATTTTGGAAATCCCATGGTAGAGTCTCCTCCATAGAAGGATCTCGATATCTATGAGATAGAAAATGGAGAAAGCTTGGAACTACCTCCAGCCCCACCTAAATTTGAAGAAGGTAACACTTCTTTAATAGAAGAAACCATTGACATAAACATTGGAATGGAGGAAGAACCAAAAATTTTTTGAAGTTGGGATCCTCGTTAACTCCGGAGAGGAGATAGAAATACACACCCAAATCCTCAAAGAACATCAAAAGGCTTTCACATTTAACTATAAAGAAATGATGGGCATTGCACCACATATCATCGCGTACATAATCTTGTCACTAAACCAGATGCAAAACCAATTAAACAAAAGTCAAGACCAATGAAGCCAAAAGTGGCTCTCATGGTAAAAGAGGAAGTAATAAAACTTCTCCAAGTGGGATTCATCAAACCCATTGACTATTCACAATGGGTATCTAATATCATCCCTGTTCTCAAAAAGAATGGGAAGATACGCATTTGCATAGATTTTTGGGATATTAACAAAGCTTGTCCCAAGGATGACTTCCCATTACCATCCATTGACATTATCATTGATGCAACAACTAGATTTGAACTATTGTCCCTCATGGATGGGTTCTCAGGGTATAATCAGATTAAAATATCTAACAGATCAAGCCAAAACTACATTCATAACTCCCTGGGAACTTATTGCTACGTTGTCATGCCATTTGGTCTTAAGAACACCGGCGCTACATATCAATGGGAAATGACATACATATTCCATGATCTTATCCATAAAATTGTGGAATCCTATGTGGATGACTTGTTGGCCAAGGCCAAGAAGTGTTGTGATCATCCAGAAGTACTTCATATCATCCTCTCACGATTAATTGAATATGGCGTCACATTAAACCCAGAAGTGTGTTTGGTGTGACAGGAGGCAAACTTCTAGGCTATATTATATCTTCACGAGGGATTGATGTTGATCCAGCCAAAATACGGGTTGTTCTCAAAATGATCCCACCATCGATGAGTCTAGAATCAGGTCATTTCTTGGGAAACTCGGTGCAATCCAAGGTTCATCCCAGATTTAAGTTTTTCCATTCATCCAATCAACAATCTATTAAAGAAATATTATAGCATTGATTGGACTGAAGAATGCAACGAGGCCTTTGAAGTAGTTAAACACTTCTTGTTGTCTCCACCCACGCTAATGCCTCCCAAACCAGACCACCCTTTGATCCTATACTCACGAGCCACTCATGTCTCACTAGCCTGCATGCTGGCTCAAGAAGACAATGATAAATGAGAACGTGTGGTCTATTTCATTAGCCGAACGTTGCTCGATTATGAAACACATTATACACAGGCAGAGAGAGAATGCCTTGCCATAGTCTTTGCAACAAAAAATGTTTAAGACATTACATGTTAAACCAAGAAACAAGGGTCATTGTAAAGATAGATCATTTACGAACATTCCTCACGCAAGGGTCTTTATCTAAAAAGGTTGGGCATTTCATAACCTTAATGGGTGAATTTGAGTTGACATTCGTAAACCAAAAATCCATTAAGGGACAAATCATTGCAGATTGGTTAGCTGAAAATCCACTAGATGGAGGTGATCTTGGTAAATCTGGACTTTCCTGATGAGTGTGTATACTTCATCGAAACCAGGCCCCCATCTCTACATGTCCCTGGTACACTGATATCATCAATTTTATCATAGACCACACATACCCGGAAGGTGCCACATCACAACAAAGAAGGTGGTTACGCATTATCACCACTAAATATGTTGTTTTAGAATAGGTACTCTATCGTAAAGCCTTCGACGGCATGCTTCTAAGATGCGTCGACACAGAAGAATCCAAGAAGATTCTTCATGAATCCCATAGTGGGATATGTGGAGGCCACTTCGGTGGTCACGCCACTACAAAAATACATCGGATGGGCTATTTTTGGCCCACTCTCGAACATGACGTAGTGGAATTTGTACGTAAGTGCCACAAATGCCAAGAATTCTCTCACGAGATTCACATGCCAGCACAATCCCTACAACCAATAATGACCCCGATGGCCCTTCTCCACGTGGGGTCTGGACTTGATAGGGAAATTCTCTCCCTCATCAACCGATGGCCATAATTTTATAATTACAGCCACGGAATATTTTACCAAATGGGTGGAGGCCATGCCTCTCACCACCATACCAGGTTCGGTAATTGCCAAATTCATTCTAAACCAAATCATTTGCAGGTATGGTGTCCCACAAGTCATTATCTCAGATAATGGCACGTCCTTTAAAAATGATGAAGTCCATGAGTTATGTAGCAAATTCAAAATAAACCATCACACGGCCTCTCTTTACTACCCTCAAGCCAATGGGCAAGCCGAAGCAACAAACAAAACATTAAAAGCTATTCTCCTCAAAACAGTCAAGGAGAACAAGTGAGATTGGCATTTAAAACTATATCCGGCCTTGTGGGCCCATCGAACCTCAATAAGAACACCAATAGGAGCAACCCCTTTCTCATTGGTATTTGGGGTAGAAGCAGTTCTCCCACTTGAGGTTGAAATACCTAGTCTCCGCATCTCATTACAAGGGATTTTGGATGAAGAAGCTTATAGGGAGGCATGCCTCTCTCAACTGGAAAGCCTTGATGAGGCCAGGCTAAATGCCAAACAACGGCACAGAGCCTATGCCGACCGGATGTGCCGGCAATATAACAAAAAAGTCTATGAGTGAGAAATATATGAGGGAGATCTAGTTCTAAGACTAGACAACCGGATTGATAAGAAAACCGGTGAAGGAAGGAAGTTCCGGCCCAAGTGGTTGGGCCCATACCGAGTCATGAAGGACTACGGAAATGGTGCGTATCTTTTGTGCACACTAGAAGGTGAGGAATTCAATGAAACTATCAATTCCTTGCATCTTAAATGGTTTTACGCATAAGACATCAAAATCACCACTTGTACATTATAGCTACCTACATTGCATTAGTCATTTAGTTGTTTCATTTTGTCCACTCATTTCATAAAAATTGTAGTCCAGAACTTACTCTTAAGCAATTTATTACAAATTTCTGAAAGTATTGGCAAAAGCATTCAAATCACATCTCTTCAAACATCATCAAGTATTTTCAAATCTTCTCATCAAGTTTGACAGACAAGTATTGATGAAAACCATACCAAGGCCTACATACTTGGTTTTGCTCTTTCTTTCTACTAGGTGAAGTTGTCCTTACCTATGGTCTATTCTAGAAGCTTCTTGGTGTCACATCTATCCCTCTTAAATCTCTTTGAAAGAAAGGATATCCCAAAGTCATAGATCAAAAAAGTCAAAATCAAATGGAATCAAAGGCACCAAGCAAAAAAATATTTTATTTTACACACTTCTTTGCCCCATCAACCTTTGGTGATAAGCCCACATCTCTTACTAGTGGTGTGAGGTTGGGAAAGGAAAGAAGTGCCCTTACTCACCTATATCCCGCCTTTGGTGACAAACCCATGCTTCTTACTAGTGGCATGAGGCGGGATATGGGGGGTCCATTCACACAAATTAACAAATCTTGGTATGCTAAAAATACAAATCAAATTATATTAAGAGAAAACAAATGTCCAAATTCCAAAGAGATCAAATCCTCAAAACCAGATTTTGTCAACCAGGTTGCCATTTATAAATCTAAGTCTAGATAAACTAGAAAGTAAGTGGCCTTCTAAGCTTGGTGGTAGTTTTGAGTAGGGTAAGTGTGTAGGTCTAAGTTTGGTTTCTATTACTGGTTTGTCTTGTCTCTCATCATTCCATTCAGTCAAACTCATACAATTTGTGCCCTTCCTAACTCTTGGTGTTGAGCCCTCGCATCTTACTAGTTGCGTGGAGTTGGGAATGGGGCAAGTTCATCTCTTTATCACTATACATTCATCACATTTTTCCAACATAAGAAGAAATCACAGAACATTGCCCAAAGAATTCAAAAGTTCAGTACTACAATATGTTTGTATCATCTCATATCAACATTACAAAAACATACAAAGTAAAACATTTTGTTTACTATCATTTGTTATCCATCATACATTTACATAAAAAAGCATGAAAACAAATACTCTAAAAACATCTAGTAGACATGTGGAAACAAGTCACAAAATTCTAGGCACCAAAAGTCTAGATCCAAAAGATATATATATATATATATATATATAAGTTTTATATACAATGCCATCATGCACTAGGCATGGTCAAAATGCTCAATGAGCCCAAAAGTACAAAAACACTCATATAAATATCTGAAAAAACACTACAAAAATGGCCTCTCAATCCCTATGGGATCCCTCAGAGGGCACACGACCACGTCTAGGACTCCGGCTACGCGGCACTCCGAATGCACTGAGGGCTCACGGTCACGGCCAGTAGCTACTCTCACTATGAGAATGACTCCTCCTCATCAAGCGCTCGGCCATCCTATATCCAACTACCTCAACATGGAGAGAAGTCATGATCTTTGCCACATGCCAGACGAGGAGGAAAAAACATCGGTATGCCTACCAGCTGCTGAAGGCTCCCCCACATCCACAGAAAGCTCAACACGAGTCTTCTCTGAGGGGAGCAACAAGGTATCTGTGCATACTCGGTGAATCAAGTCTCGCCACTCATCAGCATAGTCACTTGCAAATAAAGGAGAAAACAAGTTAGAAAATGATCAAAAATAAAACCAAGAATAAACAAAACAAAAAAATAACAACTAAGACAATTCTAACTAAAACAAAGTCAAGAGAAGAGTGACAACTCACTCGGATCTCCGGGCCTCCAAGAAGGGATCTCTAGGATCCGCACCTACCACTGATGCTGCCACTGACTGGTGTCTCTCTCCCACATCTGGGGCAATGTGACGGCCTGCATGACTCACCATCTCCCCCTAAATCCTGAGAGAGAAACTCCTCTGAGACCAGAGTCACCCTCTCTGCACTCCGCTCCACCCTCTCGGCCCATAGGATATCCTGAGTGTCATGCCACTCGGAATCACTATCATCCTCCCCACCCATCCCTCCATCTCCATCTCCTCTGTCTCCTCCTCTCTGTCTCTCCCCCCAGTGAACTCCTCAGACTCGAGAGTCCACGTCAATGGGCTCATCGCTGCTATGGGTGGGACGGGACCGGTGGCAATCCAAGTAAAGGTGCCTGAGGAGCACCGGCTCCCCCTCGAGCACGTACCACCCTCCTGGCCACGATGGGAACACCAGGGGTAACAATAGTCCAACCCCGGCCTCTAGGACCTCCCCGAGCCTCACGAATAGATCTATACACTGGCCCCGCTGGAGGAAACATGTCAATATAGGGGAGGCCGAACTGCTTGTGGTACTCTATCAAAGGGGTGGATCTCCAACTTCCCCCCCTGTCTACCAGCTATGGTGGTAGTAGTCTGACAAGCAATCAATGTGATAGTCTCCTCTCCCCATAACCCTGCCATGGCTGATAAGGAGTGGCCTCCATGTCTATAGTGGTCAAAGAGGCCACTGGCTGGTGAGGTGCTCTAAGAATGGTCATCCCTGTCCACCTCACTGCCCTGATGGCCCCATGGATCCTCCGCCTCTACACCTCTCCCATACGGAGTGATATGCTCATACACCCAACTCATGACAAGAGTGGGGTGGCTCAGTGACTATCCCTGTAGTCGACCACCCTATAAATCATGGTAGGTGGTCCCAAGGATGTCTGCTCCCCAAGCATAAACACGTCCATGGCCCTCAATCTGTGTAATAATGGGGGCCCAACAATATAAGAGAGTGTCCCCTCCCTTGTCCCCAATCAATCTCAAAGCAAGGATGCCCATGATGGCCTTGTGGAGCACAGAATGTCTGTCTCAACAATGGAGTGGATCCTCACTCCCTTCTTCGACCCCATCAAAACAACTACATCCCCCATATAGGTGGCCCACTGAACCACCTGAGATCTCGATACTGTTGTCTTAAGAGACAACCACCACCCAAGGATCGGAACCCCCAGTATATGGTAAACATCCTCCAGGGTGATGGTCCACTCACCCCTAACTCCTGGCAATCGGAAGGTGTTCCGATCCACATCCCAGTATGAAAATAAGTCACATAGTATGTGACTAGCAGGTGCAACGTGAGGGACCTGTGCAATCCTCCAAATGCCAGCCCTCTGAAGAGTATCTCACTCTGCCTGAGTGAGTGCCTCTAACACTACTGGGAGCCAATCACACTCCCTCTCTCGGCTCCATCTAATGTACTCCTCCTTCTTCATACACCCAAAAACACAAAAAAGGAGTAAGTTAGTATCAAAATCTGATTGGAAAAACTATCAAAAACATGTAAAAATGCTAAAAATGCAAAAATAAGTAAAGCAAAGCATTGTTTTTTTTATTCATGAACCACCCACCCTGTGCGAGTGAGGTTCCATAACCCACCTTTCTAAGGTGGCGGTCCCCATAACCACCACCACCCCCGGGGGGCGGTCCTGTCCCAAAACCACAAACAGCTCGAAGCCCTAAAAATGCCTAAAAACAAGCAAAACACCATTTTAACTAAAATAAGGACCTACCCTATGGGCACCCCCCTAGAGACTCATTTAAAACTAATATTTTCAAAAATAACCCCCAAGACAAAGATTTCATCATTTCCACATTTTAGGTTCAAAAACAATAAATTGAGAAGAACTAACCTGAGACTTCACGGGTCGATGTTCCACTCTCGGAGGCATGATCACTATCTCACCACGAACATTTTGACTATACTCTCATCAAAACCATCACCGTGGGTCCCAGAGCTCAAAAACTATCAAATCAATCCACGTAAATGAATAGTGAAATGAGTTCATTTTATATATATATATATTTTAAAATTGATTTTGAATGTCTTTCAGGGTCGGAGCATCGATGAGAGGTAAGTTCTAAACCCCACGTAGATGGTAAGTCCTCATTTCATATCAATTTTGTTTTATTTCTCAATTTATTTTATCTATCTGCACTTGAGTCCCCTTTTTCATTTTGTAGATAGCGGGATTTTGGATGGCGACTTTCCAACACACGGGCGTGTCAGGTATAACTCCTAACTCCCCATTTTGGGACCACCATACTCGGATCCACCATTTTACACCTCTTCATGGCTAAGATGCTTCTCCGAGGGGGCAATATGTACGTACCCAAAATTGTAGGGTACTTGCCACCGAAAAGATGTTACACATACCCCAATGATGATACAGGTCTCCTTGCAAGGTGTTCGAATCCAGAAAAGCTCACCAAGTATATGTTTGTATCCCGCATGCCTCCCTCTCGGCCTCCACATGCTTTTTTTTCCCTCTGCCCCCCCTTTTCCTTGCATTTTGGTCTTCAGTGATGAGACCGCCACCCTGCCTGGTGGCGGTCCCATGACCGCCACCCCAGGGATAGGGCGGCGGTCCCAGCCACCACCCCTACATAGGGGCGGGGCGGTCTTGTTCGCATTTTCCAGAAAGTTTCGATGATCACGTCAAATGTAAATCTTCAATTTCTACCCACATTCTTCAGCTACTTTGCTTTGCATTTATGTTTTGGCCACCTTGTGAATAGTGTTTTTCCTTTGTTTATAGTAAAAGAGTTCAATTGGGAGTTACCCTCTGGTAAATGCATTTGCTATAAATAGCTAGCTTGTTTTCAAACAAATGGCCCCTCTCCTTCTCAATTCTATTATTCAGTCTTTTGAATTTCTCAATTAGAATTCCCATAGTTTCATGTTTTGCTTCCATTGTTAGTTTTCCTTTGTTGTTTAGAGGTCATTTGATCTTCTTGTTTCAGTCTTGCTTCATTGTTGTTCCATGCAAGTGAGTTTAGAGTAAAGTAGTTTCATTTGTAGATTGGAATCCATTAGAGTTGCAGGTTTTGTTTTGTCACAAGGATAGATTCAAAAACTCTCGGCACATTTGTGTTGTATTCCCATAATAAATCCCACTAGGAATTACATAGTCAAGCTCTGTTCACTTGCACTATCCCTCTCTACTCGCATTGTATTCGGTCTATATCCAAAGCTGCCATTGTTCAATACCTTCTTCTATTGATGCTATCATATACACACTTTTCTAGATTCATGAGAACACGAAGGAATGAGGAGATCACACTGAGGGGACAAAGTCACACACAACTAGATTTACCACTATTCGTAAAAATGCCAGGTTTGAGCTATCAAAGTTCTAGTTACAAACGTATCAAATAGAGTAGTGAATTATTTTATTTCAGTCAAAATTCACTCTCGATATCACCAGGAAGCTATGGGGATTGATAGTTTCTGAGAAACTGTGATTCATTCCTCACTTCTGAGGTAGGATCGAGAGTCTTTCAATTTAAAATAATTAGTTGCTTAGATATATTTAGGATAAAATCACAACTGCACAGGAAAATAGCCACACCAGGCTACTTTGTTTTTGTTTTAATTATGTTACTAGATTAGTTGTCCATTTTCTAAATATATTAGAGTAGCTGCTCTTTAATTCATTAAAATACATCATCAAAAATACAAAAATAGAAGAATACATGCATAGTGTAAATACATCTTTCATAATTAGTTTATTAATTTTAGTTAAAAGTTGAATCATTTTGTATGACAATCACAGGACCTAGAGAGCCTAGAGAATATATATTTGAACCAATAGTGCCTCAACCAAATCTACCCACAACATTAGCTGATATAGATCAAGACCTTAGGATACAGGTCTTTCGAGCAATGACAAACCTACAAGCAATTAGTGAACAACTGAGAGGGTTAAATATCGAAGACGACAAGGCATACACATTTTGGTCAAATCATCCTAACTATAGACTACCTTGATAAAATATCTGAATGACTATACAAGGATTCGAAAGAGAACAAGTATTTGGTTGTGATCCTTTAGTTCCACAACCTTGACGCAGGAGACCTCCTCATTGACATAGATACTAGCTTACGCATTCAAGTTGCTAGAACACCTATAAGGTATTCTGAGAAAATTATACAACTTCTAGTTCTAAACATAGAGGCTGAAAAGGCGTATGATTACTTGGATAGTCGGAAGAAGGGATTGATTCTTCACATGACCATAATAGTCCACAACAACCATGAACTCATGGTTGTGATCCCCAAGTCCCACAACCCAACGGGCCTACAAATCAGTTAAGTATTGATACCGGTTTACAAACACTATTTTAGATCCTCACCACTCCCACCAGATATCATCACGCAGTTCTCCATATTAAATATAGAAGCCAATCAATCTAATATTTTTTGGGCTAGACCAAAAAAACCACCCATAGTTCACTACAAATCCACTAAACCTCCTATCACCATTTTCATGACCTTGTCTGGAGATATATACTGAAGCTCCCACAGTCACTTCCCACGTATCCAACAACCAATAAATAGGATCTCGGCAGAGCTCGACATTGATTGGAGCCTCCGAACAACTATTATATCCGAACAAACCATTACACCAATTCAGGTTAGGAGGGCCTTCTTTGCCTTAGATTCACAGATTCCATTATTGCGTATTGAGGATATAAGATTACCCGATTAGTTTGTCTGTATCCATTTATATTCCACATTCACCGCCATCTCGGCATGACCTCGGGAGGTCGGGTACGAAAACCAATCACATTTTCCCATGCCCCAAGCTTGAAACCCCATTTTCCCCCATTTATTTCCCATTTCCCAAACTAACTTGTTACCCCAAATTACTCCCCAATCTTTTCCTCTACCTATGATCCACCCCATCGCTCCTCAACATTTTAACCACACATTTCAAATTATCTACCTCGTAACCTACCCATTCCCCTCTTTTCTATCAAATAACAAATGGTGATTAAATATTACCTCGCTCATTGTCGTTGCCGTGGGTGGTACATCCGGTTGCCTGTGCGCTTGTCCACCCGAACCTTCTCCCACCTCTACCATGTCTAATCACCAAATCCAATCCTCCTGACCTCCACCCAACCACAATCGATCCCCTATGCTCGTGGACCCGTCTGTTTGGCTCCTCTAACCAATCGGATCTATCCACCTCGGTAGGATCTCATCCTCATCCTTTCCTCTCAACAAAGCACAACTCCTTCAAAGGTGCTTTTTTGTTTTCACAAAATCCAAAACGTACAAATGAATCCGTATTATATGACTTTTTTCTTTTTATATGCCTCGTCAACTCTACCGATGTCGGTTATATCTAAAATGACATCGGTCTTGTGCCCTAAGCACTTTGTGGTTGGTTATACCCAAAGAAACGACATCGGTTATTTTCCTAATAAATCGTGATCGTCTTACCTGATGACCGTCACCATTCCAAGTGTATGACCAGCAGACTTCATACGGTTATACTCTTTCCCATACCCTTTCCCCATTTCCAACCAACACTTAACCAAACCAGCCACCGTTTGACCTTACCCACCCTTATTGCAACCAACCTCCATACCTACCTTACCTATACTTTTCCTTAATTACATTTTGGGACTAGTTATTTTACCCATACCTCGGCCCTGCCCATGTCGTGACCTAGCTACTTGGACCCGAAACATTGTTAGTGACCTGTGAACTCATGTGCTCGTTATACCTTGTGACATTGTTACTGTTTTGTTTGACCTAATGACCTTACCTTGCCTCTTGTCATGACCGTTTATCCCGACTCCAACCTTTCGTGGTGTCGGAACATACCTAAATGTTCATGCACCTAACTTGGGAATTTTTTCCACACCATATCATATACCTTGGATACCGCAATCACCTCAACCTTGCTTATGAATTTGGATAAGCTTATCACCTTAGATGATGTAGAGTTTGCATGCTCTTCAACACTCGTACCATGCCGCAGCTTTATACATGTGCGTGCGTTTGAATATTGCTACCTTTGACCATGGCCCATTACTGGATTACCTGATTGGACCTTTTCCCAATCAACCCCATTGTCCACCTTCCTCTTCATCAAATCCACCTTTATCAAACCACTCACTGCTTGGTCTTCTACCTCATTAGTTCTTAGTTTGAGGGGGATCACCTTCACCCACACATGGGGCACCCACATCTTATTTTTGTACAAAGATCACTTACCAATACAAGCCACGCAACAAAAAGGGGCAAAATGTAGACACCAAAATTGGGTCACACTCCCCTTGGTCCCTCATCAAATAACCAGCTCAAACATTCTCATCTAACCATGGCCCCTTCTACCCCACATCACCATTAATTTAATTAATTTAATTAAATTAATATATATCCTCACAATATTTAATATCTAATTACCCTAATTTCTACCCCGACACCTCACCTAGACCTATTCTTGGCATGTTTCCATAACCAACAATAACATAGTCTTACTTGCCTTAATGAGATAAGATTTAGTGTAACCCTAAAATCAATCCTAAAACCTCTCTAACCACATTCTCGCTCATTAGAAGGGAATTTTCCGTTCTAATCCATAAGAATAAACGAATCTGGGCCAAAATAAATAAAAAGATCTACCCATTTTAGTAAACCTAGGAATCCCACCTTAATCGATGCCTGTCCCCCATAAACCGACATCGGTCTACCTAAACCGCCTCATCGGTTACCATTTATTCACCTAAACAACCTTGTTTTGGGTTGGCACATTTTGAGAGAAAGGGAATGAGATCAAAGCTGCATCCAAGCGTAACCAAAGATCCTTTCATGTATCTAGACATCCAGAGCCATCACCGGGATGATGATATTGAAGCATTGCACTCACGTAATCATTCTCCGTAACCATTAAGCTTTACGATATCCAAAGCTATTCTTCGATCAATAGCCACCTCCATTCAGCCATCAAAATTTACATCACAAGTAAGTACATCTTTACCAAAGATTGTTTATTTCAACATAGTTAACTTTTATCATTCATGTCATTAGTTTATACTTTACGTGTTCATTCCTCCATTGCTTCTAAGCTTGTAATCCCACATTTCCCTTACCCACACCTCCAAATCATCATTCCGACCTAATATTTGTTTCTCGAGTGTACTTAATGTCTCTACGAGACCTTCTCATCCTCTCTCCCAACCTCATTTGACCTCGAGATCAGCTCCTTCCATTTGATCTATTTGAGTTTATTTTACCTCGACCATACCAACACCGATTATCCACAACCACCCTCGCTTCTACCTAAATGGCATCGCTCACACCCAACCAATGTCGGTCTTTGTATTTTATACCTTGACCAAGAATAGACCCAACAATCATCCTACCAGTTGACCTAAATAACCCGAGAATCAAACCCAGCCAATCCCAAAACTGGCTTGTGAGAACACCTCATCTCTCATATCCAACTATAGCCTAGCTTGTTGTGATTGGATTTTCTTATTGTACTTGAATGAATACCTAAATCATATCAACTATAGTAGGAATTTACTTGTTTCTCGCATTAATTTGTTTTTAAAAGTGGATTGACAGCCATCTATGAAGTATCACACTTCCCAGAACTAGCATACGCTAGGTAGTCCAATGTCATATATCATTTAACTATCATTTTGTGGTCTTGTTTTCTATTACAAGTAGTTCCTCCTAGCCAAAAGGAATATCTCACATTCAGTTGTGGATCAAGAAGTCAGAACGCGTGCAACAACCATCAACTCGACTAACATTTAACAAGTATTCCTCCTTAGCCCTTACCCTTATCTGTTTTGTCATTCCAAAAAGGTAAAGAAAATGGTGAAACACTATCAAGACAATAAGATAATATTCTTCACAAATGCCCAACTTCCTAAGGTGAGTTATATGCTAAGAAGAACTCAACCAATGAGATTTGGACAAAGCACAAAAGCTTTCAATTAAAGTGGAAGGTGATCTAATCATGTTGGGAAAGATCAAAAATGTCCAAGTAAGGAGAAAGGCCAAAGCTCAAGCATGGGTGCCACAGATTCATTAGTCTAGAAATTGGCTAATGATGTCTTGTCTCTCAAGAATCATTTTGCTCAAGTTTCCATGAGCAGAGAAGCACATAAAAAGAACTTTCCACATAGAAAAATTATCGTCCCACCACCTCGAATACTTTCCCTAGAGACTTCCCACAATGCACTGTGATACACAAGGTGATGATGAAGATGAGATTGTTGAACAAGATGATGAAAATGATGAAGAATATGGGATTGAAATTTAAGAAGGTGATGATGCTAGATTGGGTACTTTGAGTACTCATCCGGAGATGAAAGTGAAGAAGGTGATGTACCAAGTTTCTCTTGTGCAATGTTCATTCATTTTCATTTAAAAATCAAATTTCTTCCGTTTCTACTCCCAAGAACAAGAAATATGTATATCCTCCCATGACAACTTTGTTTGATAAAATAATCAATAGAGGAGCTACACTTTCACCTTAAATGGACTTTGCTAATGAAAAAATAGACCTAGTGTGTAGCCATTTTTATCCACCTACTAACTTCTAACCCCGTGAGCATCGGCCTATCACCCAAAGGTGGTGACTCACCCGAGGCATGCGTGAGTGTCAAGCCCCCTCTCCTTTTTGAGCATTGTGAGAAGATATTTCCATTGTTAGAGGATTAGTTACTGAGAAAAGAAGATATTTATGTAAAATCACAACATGAGCTACCATATCCTTATACCCATGCATGAAAATGAGAGAAATAACATAACATGGATTATGAAGAACATATCTTATTCATAATATGAATAAATTACACTAGGGTTTGCACCCATGAATAGTATATTCAAATGTAGATACATATATATATATATATATATATTGATCAAGAGTGCTAAATAACCACATTACATTCAAAAGGCCATGACAAGTCTCGATCAAGAAATGTCGTGGATCGACCCATACAATATATGTTAAGACAAAGATCTAACTCATATATCAGGAGTCCTAGTTATTCCCTCCTTATTACATAAATTTTACAAACCCATCCCTTATACATGATGACCTTCTTACAAATCCCTAATGCAAACCCCAACCCTAGGGCCTCCTAATACTTTCTGTAGAGCTTTTCCTTCCCCATGTTATATGTCTTCATCCCCTTTCTTCTACTCAAGCATCTCTTCTTATAGATCCAATACCCACCTCATGTCTTCCTTCAGGAGTAGATCACATGCCAAGTTTCCATGTGGTCCTTCATTGGTGAATGCTTATCCAACTCTGAGCTCTTCCACTTTCTGTAATGATGTCTTCAAAGAATATTTCATATGTGGGATATTCTTTTCTTGACCTCTAAGGTTTCGTGCTACACCTTATCCACTCAAAGACGCCTAGACGGGTCATGTTTTCCTCAAGTACCTTCGAATAAAAAAATATGGCTAAGTCCTTTAAACCTGATGTCATGCCTTGTGCACATGCCCTTGTTTCTATCAAACCCTTGCCTTTAGTGCTTATCCCCATGTGCCCTTCTTCTTACTTGGTATTGTGTGCTCATTTTCCCTTAAGTACTTAGCCAATATTTCAGGCCCAACATCACCCCACACTAATCTTGTTCTCCGTCCTTAGAAACATCCTGCTTCTTCAAAGAATAAAGAATGGTGGGATCCAAAAAATTGTATGGAGGATGAAAGAATGGAAGAAATGAAAGAATTAAGAATGGAAGAATGGAAAAATATGTTATTGTTGCAAGAGGAGTGGGAACTCCTTCCTCATTGTTGCCTCAATATTCTCCTAGGCATCCACTTCACCTTGTGCTGTTGATTAGGTCACCCACTAGAGTGCTCACCTCTTCAAATCTCAATTCATTACCATTAGCATTTAGGGAATCTACAATCCCTTCCAGCTGCTTGCTAAGGTCATCCAGTGCATCCATTCTATGAGTGACTTAGGGATAAAGTTACTTAAGCCAATTTTTAACCGAACCTCGTAAGGTTTCCATTTCATCCATTTTCTTCTCGACTTTGGTTAGCATTTTATCCTACTCCACCTTGTTTCCTTTATTATTTTCTTGGAATTATTTCACATCCGCCTAATGTGTAGAAACTAGTATACTTACTACCCTACTCTATGTAAGAGAAAATATCATATACAAGACCTCAACCATGCATGTGACGGGTCAGTATAGCAAAAGGAGTTCGAGTATCGGGTGACTGTCTTCCCGATCTTCAGCCTTTCTTCCTTATTCTAATCCTAATGCACCAATGCCTTTTTTTTATTCCAATGTGAGTGGTCAAATTTCCATTGTAAGCATGTGGGTTAAGTATTCCAATCATTGTAAGTTTGAATCATATTTTTCTCGGTGCAGGCAGGGTCAAGTATTGATGCTTCAAGATAATGACATCTATAATCATTTCTATCTTCTTGTAGACCTCAAGCAATTTCACCTTCTCTTCCCTTAGTTTGCACCTTAACTATGAGCTGATCAACTCCTCCTACTTTAGATCCTTTCTCTTTTCAGCAATTTATTCATTCTTCTTCTCCATCTCTTCCTCCAGAACCTCACCTATCATTCCTTCCAAAGAGTCTCACCTCAACCTCCACCAATACCTTGTTGAGTGTGTTACTGGACTTTCTCATCGGATAATTGTTAGATTTTATCAGCATGAATAGGTTCGGGGCATCATACATGGGATGGTCCCGAGCCTATTCATGCTCGTTTGTCCTTTTCTCCTCACGTAGGCTTCCAATCTCTTTATTTCTTCCCATTTCAAGATTCTACCTTCTCTTTTTTATGCCACCTTTCAATTTCTTCCTAACTAACGACTCCAATATAGGGATTTTTCTTCTCATCTTCTTCAACAGCAACTCCTTCCTCAAAAACTCTTCTTCCTCATGGGGCTCTTCTTCTCTATAGGATTATAGACACCTCTTCCTCAGGTGTATTTTCTTTTTCCTTAACAGGGGGACTTCTTCCTCCATGCATATGTGTTTGGCCTCGCACATGACTCCTATGCACCTACCGATTGTGTTGTTTATACACTTGGTGCCTTCTTCTTTGGTGCCTCCTCTCTCTCCCTCTTCTTCCTGGCATGACCTTCTTCCTCATGATGGGGTCTTTAGGGATGCGAGACATCATTCTCCATGTAGTTTTCCTTCTCATACTTAGGCCTGATGTGTAGGTATACCCTTGTTGTGGTTCTTCCAACAATTGGTAGCGTCACATGTTTTATCATGTACACCTCATGGGAGACATACTTCTCCACATAAGCATGCTTCTTGGGGTATACTCATGGTGGTCTCGGTCCACCTCACTGAGGTCAAACCTTAGTATTTTGGCCTCCTTGAAATGGTTGACCCCTGCTTGGAAATATTGAGTCATGAAAGAAAAGGGTAATTTACACCATGGACTCTTGGTCCCATCTTCATCAAGGAGAACATGCCAATGCATAAATGTTGATATACAAAAACTTGGATTCTCCCTACCTAGCATTGAATTATTCGGGTATTCTCCATCAGCCCATTCACTCTTGTACCATTTTTCTAGTGTGCCTTGCCTTGTGGTGGCTATCATGGTGTAATAAGTGTACTTTCCAAATTCTTCGTGGGGAAGGTATTCATATGGATATTCCCATACAAAATTCTTTGAGCCATCGAGCACTCCAATTTCTAAGAAATGACAATGGTGATGAGGACATTTCCAAACATGATCTTCTCCCCATGTCGCATGCACATGATGATCTCCTCCACTATGAACATTGAGAGGTTGTAGATGGTTCCTTCTAGATTTTTTTGAAAAACATTTAACCAGGACTTTTTGATTTGTGTCCACCTCTCCTATCCATTCAGCTTGGTCACTAAGTGCATGGCCATCCTCATCACAGGGTTAGAAATTTCTGATATGTCAAAGTATCATGACCCCTTCTTATAGTCATAGGCCTCCATAGTTTTCTTTATGGCCTCCTTGTCCTCCAAGTCATCATCAAATGAATCTCCTTCGTAGGTAAGACTAGTAAATTTGGAGATCAGTTGGGGAGTTATCCTCATCCTTCTTCATCATGAAATCAAGTAGAAATGGTCTTCATGTACATGCATGAAATCAACCATTGGTATAACCACTCAGGTTTACCAAAATAGGAAAACTCATATAATTGCAATAATCCAGCCTTCTCCATTTTCACCTTGAATTCATCATCATAGATGGACATTCCATCTAGTGTTCACTTATTTGTAGGTATCACCATTTCCAATGCCATTTCTTTCTCTATGGTGCTTATTCGATGGTTGTAGTCACTTATACCATTTTCCTCACGTGACACACCCACTCTTTTCCAAGCAGCACACACCATCATAGGTATTACATCTCTCCATACATACCACTTGTTGAAACTAGTGGAGAACCACATGTTTCCCTTTTCCCTTGCCCTTCTTTGGTGAAACAGTTTCCTTCTTTGGTGCCATCTTCTTGTCGGGTTACTAAAAAAAACTCTTCCTTGCTCCTCTTCCTTACTCTTCTCAAATATGTGGCTTACCTTTGTGAAAAATCCCTTTACTCCCATGCCCTAGCTGTGAGAACCCTAACCTAGGAAATCCTTCCACAAGACAACGTACTCTCCTAAAACCTTCTTCCCTATGCCTGTGTACTCCTTCCACTCTGGTTCATAAATCACACTAGTCACACACTCATATTCTCACAATTTTTCCTTTGCACAAATCTTCTTCACGGATGCCCTAGTTCACAAGAGCTCTTCGATATTATAATTACAAGGTAAACAATAATGTGCCCGACCTTCTACTTATAGCTTTTTTCTCATCTCCCGTGATAAATGTTATGCCACCTACCAACGTAATTTTGCAATAAAGGTGGATTTTTCCACTAAATCCCACCTTAAGCCTTACCCCGCACCCCCTAATCTCTACAAAAAATATCTACAACCTTCTAGCGCACAAAAATCCTTATTGACCAAAGATCCTCACGCATGCACTTTCTGATGCAAAGGCACTTCTTCTATCCTTAACCTGATTTTTCCTCACCTACTCATGTTGTTCTATGCTTCTCATCCTTTGTACATGGTCTTTGTAAAGTTATCTTGACACCAAACTCCTTATGTCCACCTTTTCTACATGTAATCTTCCACACTACGCATTTTTTATCCTTTAATTATGGGCCATCAAAACACAACTTCCACTACCAGCTTCCATTTTACTTCACATTACTCCACCCCACACAAAAATAGATGTGTGGTCCTCTACGCATACACAACTTTTGAAAATAATAAGTGGCTACCGGCACACAAGGTGTGTAAAACAACAACAAAAAGAAAGGAACAAGCAACGAGAAAGGGAAACATAGGAAAAAAATGCATAAAAGGAAATCCTAGGCTAAATGGAAATATTGCCTTATTTATAAACACAAGGAAGACTTATTTATAGTAGGGCTTCACCTACTCCCATTGAAATGGCCTAGTAACCATGTTCCATCCAAGCCACTTGTAACTGGCAAGCACCTAAATCAAGGATGTATGAGATGATATATGGCCCTAACTAATGGAATTTCAGTTTCCCAGGATGGCATAAAATTTGGAGTCATAAAGCAAGACCATCTACCCAACCTCAAATTGTTTGTTTTTATATGAAATCATGCCATGCTTTTTTTGCATGCCTTTTCAATCTTCTACTCCATCTAGCAAGTGATCACCTTTCATCCAGCTGCATTAACTTCTCCATGCACTCTTGAATTGCTTGTTCATCATCTAACCCTCTTACGCATGCACAATACACAATGATGGTAGCATAAATTCAACCGTAAAATAGCCTCCACACCAAACACCAATTGAAATGGTGTGGCCTTGTTCAATCTCTTGTAGGTTGTCATGTATGCCCATAGAATGAATGATACCTTGTCATCCCAATCTTGTCTTCCCACATCACAAATTTTGGTCAGTGTGTGGCTTAATATCTTGTTAAATGCCTCAGTAGTTCCATTCGCTTGGGGTGATAAGGGGTGGTCTTATGATGGGCCACCATGAATTCTGCCAACAAAATCCTAACTTGTTTCATTCAAAAATGTGTACCCTATCACTAGTCAAGCTTAAAGGACATCCATACCTGTTGATTATGTTCTCCCATAAGAATCTAGTAGTTTTTGTTTGTGCAATCCCTTGTAGGTGTACCTCCACCCACCTTGTTAAGTAATCAGTGCAAGTGATGATATAACATGAACCAATCCTTCATGCGATAGGTGAAATTGGTCCTACAAAATCAATTTCCCATTTTTCAAATGGTTCTACGCTGGCTATAGGTCTCAAGGGCATCTCATCTCTTTTTCTTAGGCTTGCCAAGGCACTAGAAATGGTCACAAGCCTTGCAAAATTCAATGCAATCTGGTAGATACTTTCCCACCAAAGCCCTATGAGTAGAATCTTCCACGTTGTGGCATTCCTGCATAGTTCCCTCCTATAATCCCACCATGTGCTTCCTCCATGATTGCAACACACTCATGTTCTAACATGCATCGGTGTAAAACCTCATCACGGCCTAACTTGTATAAGTCTCCACCAATTATCATGTAGGGCATGATGTGTATAGCTAATTATTTTTCCTTTCCAAAGTTTTTCATTCCTTCTGGCACCACACCCATTTTGAGAAACACAACAATATCTTCTAATTCAGAGGGTGTGTGTCATAGTCTAAATAGTTGTGCATCTGAATTATATCCTCAATGCTTTGCATGTCCTCTCCTGAATCTATTCTTGATAAATGGTCAGGTCCAAAATTACTCTTTCCTAGTTTCACAACAACTGTAAAGTCAAACTCTTGAAACAATAGAACCCATCTACATATGTGCCCTTGTAAAATGGGCTTGTTAACCAAATACTTCAATGCCATGTGATCCATGTAAAATATGAAGGGTGTTTCTAACAGATATTTCCTGAACTTATGTAGAGCACGTAGATCATTGATAGTGCTTCACGCTTAGTAGTAGTATAGTTTTGTTCTGTTGGTGTCAACTTCCTACTTACAAAAAAAGGGGGTGATCAACAATCCCTCACCAGGTTGTGCTTAGCACTACTCCAATGGTTGTCCCTAAGGCATCAACATGTACATGGAAAGGTTTATCCCAAGAAGGAAAGCATAATATGGGTGCGCAGTGATGAGTATTATCCTTCAAAGTGTCAAATGCCGTCTATTGTGCCTCTCCCCAGTGAAAGGCACTCTTGTGTTTTAGTAACTCCTCTAATGGCACATGATCTTGGCATACCCCTTGATAAACTTCTGGTAGTACCCTATATGCCCAAGGAATCCACACACTACTGCTCTGACTGGTAGGCTCCCCCAATCCCACAATAATGAAAAATTTGGTGGATCCACCAGCAAACCTTCCTTACATATAATATGCCCCAACAGGGTCCCAAATGGAGTAGAAAAAACACATTTCTTAATGTTGAGGGATATCCTCAACTACCGACATCTCTCAAACATCAATCTCAAATTGTCACAATGGTCTTTCACTAGTCCATATACTATCCAATCATCAAGGTAGACTTGCAAAAACTTATGGATAAAATCTTGAAATGCCTAGACCACTATGCGTGAAAACACAACATAGGCATGTTCTTCAGTCCAAAAGGCATGACCATATATAGGAAAAAAATTCCCCATTCAGTGGTGAAAGTTTTCTTTTCTTGGTCTTCTTTAGCAATTCTAACTTGATGGTATCCTAAGAATCCATCCATGAAGGAATAGATTTCACACCCAACCACTCCTTCCAAGGATCTCTTCGGTAAAAGGGGTTGGAAAAGGATCAATTACACATACCGCATTTAAGTCCCTGTAGTCAACACAAATCCTTATCCTTCCATCCTTTTTAATGCTGATGACCATGGGGCTTACCCATTCTGATTCCTCCACAACTTTAATGATGCATAAAGTGATCATTTTGTCTATCTCCTCCTTGACTTTGACATGCAAAGATTTAGATTCATTCGATAAGGCCTCTTCTAAATCGGGGCACACCCTCCTTTAACTTGATTTTCATTTCTCCCAAGGAGTGGTGAACACCTTTAAGCTCATGGTATCCACGTGGAAATAAGTCCTAAAACTCACGTAGTAGATCAATGATCTTTGAAACCTCCTTCTCTGACCAATAGTCTCCAATAGTGGCCTCCTTAGGTTCCATTTTCTAAACCATGTTAACCTTCTTTGTTTTGAGGGCTCATGGTAGGTGCATGCTTTCTCATCAGCACTATCAATAACTTCATTGTATACCTTTAGTATGGTTAACATCCAAACTCTCCATCTCTTCACCATCTATCACATAGACCATCTTTCCTTTCTCTTTCTCCATGCATGCATGCTCAAGTTGCACCTCTTCTAAATCTTCTTCATCAAAGTGTGGTTCCAAGACAAGTTCACCCAATAACTCTAGTATTCTATCTTCTTCCATGGCACTATCTCCCATCATTAGGTGCTTAACAACCTACAACACCCTATCCACCATGATGGTTTAGTACTCCGATATTTGAAATCTTGAAGGAGGTCAGCCATCAACTCTTACCAATTTCTTGTCTAATGGCACATCTCGAGTGAATATACCATGCACACACACAACCTTGTAAGGTGGAATACAACTTATGCACCCATAAAGAAGGTGGCAAGGCCTCTCGCACCTTCCATCCATGCTTTCTCACATGCTTGGATGTGAAATGAGGTGGGTTCCTTCCCATGGTAGTCTCGTATTGCAAGTGGGTGCATTGCTTTGGGAAAACCTAACAAAGAACATGATTCTCACTTTCACGCCACTCTAGAAGGCTATCGCGATGTGTCTCCACCAACACGTGCACGTTGTGGTCCCAAGAAAGTTATAGCTAAGCATCCCTCTTCTTTCGATCTCATTTTTCCACTGAGCCTCCATTTCTCATAAGAAATCATCAGGTTGGCCCCTCCAGAGTAACTTGGTAACTTCTTCCCTCCCAGTGCTTGACTAGTGCACTGCCTTTGTTACTCTTGTAATAGAGCCTCTTAATTGTCACCCAATTAACTCATAAGTCCCATGCACCCAATTTCACATGCCACACTAGTTGTATCACTCATGGATTGAGCATCTTCAAACTAAATAACTCCTTCCGTAGGGTTAATCACCTCAGGGTCCCTGATAGAGCACACATAGATCCTATCAAGAACTTCTTCTCCCAAGGGCTCAGTATAGGGTGTGATTTCCCATCGGTTAAGGGGATGATGACCCACTTCTTCCTTGTTCTCAAAACTTATGTATCCCTTATTGAACCTTAGGTCAACATTGTTCTTATAACACCAGGGCACCCAAGTAATGTTGGAAATTTTCTACCTCTAGCTAGCACCAAGACTTCAAAATCCCCAGTGAACTTTTCCCCTTGGATAGTGATAACAACATCCTTCAAGACACCAATGGGCATTACCTTTGTCTTGTTATCCATATACAACACATTTGAAGATGGATGTAATGGGGGCCTTCCCATTTGATGCCATGCATCTAGAGTGAGAACATTGACTTTTATGCCCCATGTCAATCAAAATATTGCTCAGAAGCCATCCATCCACAACAACATTCAAGGTAATCTCCTTATCATAGTCAAGGTTGTGGGGAGGAAGGTTAGCATGTAGAACCTACCTTTTTGCACTCTCTTCCTCTGGCACATGGTACCTTTTCCCATAACCATTCTCCTAACAAAGGAATGATATTCTCTTTCCTTAACATTTTGCATACTTCCCTTACCTCATCTAGATCCTTCTGTGGAGCCTCCACATTCTTCCTTTTCTCTAACTTCCTTGACTTGTTCCTTTAGGCACTAGATCTCTCCTTGTAGGCTTTGAATTACATCCATGGTCTCTTGATACACCTCCTTTTGATGAGTAGGGTCCGGATACTTCCCATGCACCACCTCTTCTCTTGTAACCAACTAATGGTTTTCTACCCTTGGTATATCCCTTACACGCATGCAACCTCAACTCATGTCATAACTAGTACAGCTCTAGTTCTGACTCACACCCACTCTTTGGCATCCATTGTGAATCATCCTTCCTCACACTTACCATCCCGGTGCCTTTGTCTTTCTATGTTGTTGGCTCATATGTTCAAATAGCTCTGGACACTCCTCATACTTATGTTTTTTCCACACCAAGAGCATTGTAACAAATCAGGGCATTCACACTTATAGTGCTCCATAGACCCACAATTGTAACAGGTTCCATGTGGAACTCACTTCTCCTCCTGTGGTTTACCATGACCATGAAATCCTCCTCGAAACCTCTTCCATGTGCCCCTCCATCCATGTGCCCTTCATAGTGATGACCATCATCCTTGGAATTATTTTTGAGGTTGGTCTGCACACACCAATATCAATGGCATCATGTATCTAGGTCAATCAATCTACAATCCTTGGTGTCATGAGTAGTAGAGGTGCAAATATTGCAATAGAAGACACATTTTTATGGATCACACATTTGTAATAGTGGGCACCTACTTGCATCATGATCTCCATGGAAAATCTCACAGTCCACTATCATGGCACGTACCAGATCTCCTAGGGAAATTTCCTTTGTATGCCCCTCTACCTCACAATCCATGCACCATAGACCACTGTGAGTCTCATGTGCACCAAGTTCATAGATAGCTTCTCTAGTTGCTTGGCCATTGCAGCAAAATCTGAGCCTCAAGAAAGGGCTAACACTGTATCATGCTTCCAACAACCTCGGTGCATGTGGGAAGCTTCCAAGGCCTCACGTGGGTCTTGTGAAAGTCTTATGTGAAAGTTCTCTCCTAAAAGGTGTTATCAACCCTCCAAAAACCACCATGAGCATGTTGAGAGGGTGAATATCATAAGATAATTTTGATAAGAGGGTCTTGAAATGCATGCATCATACTCCCACACACTCTCTACCATACCTTGTTGAATCTCCTTTAGTGCACTAATGCTCTTTATTCAAACTTGGGATATGAAATTCAGCCAAGAAGGCATTCCACAGCATGGTGTAATCCACCATTTTTTGATGGGGTCATACTTTTGGTACCAACTATGTGTGTGTCCTTGCAACATCATTGCAAACTGACTTTCCTTCCACTCTGGGGTAGTGATCCCTTTGTGTGCCATAGTAGCTCACACTTGTGTACATGCTCTGCAGCATCCTCAACACCTTTGTAGTTTGGTAGATGTAAAAGACATTTCAAAAACACTTGTTGAGGTGGTTGAGGCCCTTTCCACCTAATCCAAACCTTGATTTCCTTTGGTGTTACCTCCACCACCAGATCCACTAGATCCACTAGGTCCTGTTCCCTCTTGATCCACTAGATCCTCCAGATCCACTAGGTCCACTAGGTCCTCCAGCTCCTATACCACCATCCACCTCATGTAGCCAGTAATGGGCCTGAAGTGGTCACGCCTAGTGTTCCCAATGTCCCACTAAACTACATGCCAATAGTTTTGATATTGTGCATCACTACCAGATGTGTGTCCCACACCACTTCCAGATGTGATACCCAAGCCTTGTGTACTCATACTTTTCCCAAATGTCATTCCAGACAATATTCCTCTAAACATAGGAAATGATTGTGCAGCCATAGATGTACCAAATGAGAAATTATATCTCCTAGGTGTATATTCGGTCACTCCCACCAATACCAATTGGGTTAGTAATACTTATCTCTTGATTTGGAAGACTAAGTGCTAGGGGTTGGTCACCAGGTAGGATTCAGATGTGTGTCGATGGCTCTCCTTTCTCTAAGTGATGAAATCTCATCAGAAGTTGAAGGGGTCTCTCTCCCATGCTTGCCAAGATGGGGTAGCACAGAACTGCTTAGGCTCCACGTCCTCTGTGTGAACCTCAATTCCTTCCCACAATGTCTACCTCCATAAATCCATCACTCCTACAACCTCACATTTTCTAGTAACTCCCTTTCATGAGCTTCACTATACTTGAGTCATCTCTCTCTCCCTCTCCTTTTCCGCCACAAGGTCTATCATCTTCCTCCACCCTAGCTTCCTCACCCAATGCTCAAGAGAAGCTTAGCTCGGCCATAGGAAATGCTTCCAAACTTAGTGTAATGATCAGGATCTTTATGGCTAAGGGATAACACACAAAAATGATCCTCTAGGCTCCCTTAAGAACTCAAACTCAGCAACCTCGGACAAGAATACATAGAAATAGTGTATTCTAGGGTATAATTGTCAGCACTCTTCTCCACCAATGATCAACAACATGTGTCCAAGTCAGATCAACATCCTTACAGCCTCGATATTCATCTTGGGTCCACACAAGATCTATAATACCACTTTATCTAGATGCATACGTGAAAAAATCCATTCATACAACTCCACTAGAAAGAAACAAAATAAGGTCTCATACAACTCATGATACATGTGTTCTTCTACCCATCTTGTGCATCAAACTCAGGTCCAATACTAAAATCTCTTGAGAAAACTCATCCTCCGTGCTCTTAAACCATGCTTTGACATTGTCCAAGGTCAAACTTTGTCATCATCATGCATCATTCTCACAACAACTTTGAAAAGAGGTCCCAAAAATGGAACCAAGATGTAGTCATTTTTATCCACCTACTAACTTCTAACCCCATGTGTGTTAACCTATCACCCAGTGGGCATTGGGCACTCACTCAGGCATGCACAGGTGTCGAGCCCCTCCTTTATGTGAGCATTGTGAGAATATATTTCCATTGTTAGAGGATTAGTTGCAGAAAAGTAGATATTCATGTAAAAGCACAACATGAGCTACCATATCCTTATACCCATGCATGAAAATGAGAGAAACAACACAACATGGATTATGAAGAACATATCTAATTCATAATATGAATAAATGACACTAGGGTTTACACCCATAAACAATATATCAAATAATATATATATATATATATATATATATATATATATTGATCAAGAGTGTTAAATAACCACATTACATTCAAAAGGCCATGCCAGTTTGATACAATAAATGTCAGGATCCGTCCCATACAATATATGTTAAACAGAGATCTAACTCATATATTAGGAGTCCTAGTTATGCCCTCCTTATTACATAAATTTTATAGACCCATCCCTTAGACATGATGACCTTCTTGCAACTCCCTAATGAAAAACCCCAACCCTAGGGCCTCCTAATACTTTTTTTATAGCTTTTCCTTCCCCATGTTATATGTCTTTGTCCCCATTCTTCTACCCAAGCATATCTTCTTATAGGTCCAATACCCACCATCATGCCTTCCTTTAGGAGTAGATCACATGCCAAGTGTCCATGTGGTCCTTCATTGGTGAATGTTTATCTAGCTTCGAGCTCTTCCACTTTCTGTAATGATGTCTTCTAAGAATATTCCATGTGTGGATATTATTTTCTTGACCTCCAAGGTTCTAGGATGGCACCTTATCCACATTTTTCCCTGAGTGCCTTCAGAATGCCAAATATGGCTAATTCCTTTTAAATGGTTTTCCTACCTTGCACATGTGTCTTGTTTTCTCCTAAACCCTTCTTAAACCGTTATCATGCATTTTTCTCCTTACGTGCCCTTATTTTTATTGGTCATGTGCACTCACCCTCCCTTTGGTACTCAGTCAATATTTTGAAGGCCCAACATTGTGGAAGCTAAAAGACCCCATTGAAACAAGTAAGTCTCCTAAGTCTACATATGTTAAAGCATTGTCTTCTAATATTTCTAATGCTACTTCTAAAATAGTAAATGTATCTAAAAAAATTTTGAGGTACCTAATAAGCCCACAGTAGCTTCCAAGTCTACCTCTGCTACCAAAGTTACCCATGCTTCTAAACTAGTGTCTTCTTGCAAATCTTCCACCACCTCAGATACATCTACTTCCTCCTCTTTGGATATCATAGATCATGTCAAAAGTTATAAGGTCCAAATCTTTGAATCTGAATATTTGCAAATCCATCCCGAATATTTTGATAAACCAGCCCGTTTTATAAAAGGCGGTTACCCAAAACCCAATGTTGTAACACCCTCTTCTAAAGGGTTACTAATGACTCCTTCTCCATCATCTCAAAACATGTCTTCTTGTTGGAGGCTACCAATTGAATAATGGTATCATAGACTCGAACGCTTATGACAATGTGATGCCAATAAAAGTAGCTAATTCCCTTGGTCTCACTCTAACACAGGCTAAAGGCTGGCTTTATTCTATGGGAACTAAATAAGTCCCACTTGTGGGAAGAATAAAGGATACCCAAGTTGCTTTAGTTGATTTCCCTAAGAATAAAGTGTTATTGAATATCTTAGTAGTAGACATTCTGACCTCATACGATATGCTTTTGAGTAGAATATTATACAGATATTTTGGAGGAGAAATTCATATGGACTAGTCTTCAACAAATATTCCAGTTGAGGACCAAATGAAAAAAAAAATCCAATGAGAAAAATGAAGTATACGCTGCAAAAATTAGAATATCCTTGGGAAGATATTCTTTATCAAGATAGTGGAAATGGGAATTACTTCATGACTTATGGAGGAGATAATGATGTGCCTCTTCTATCAAAAGAAGATGAAGAAAAACTATGGACTATGGAGTTTGACGGAAGCCATTGTAGATCAAACTCCAGAGCTGGTGTGGTTCTGATTTCCCCATCAAGTGAGTTTTTTCCTTTTTCTTTTAATCTCCAATTTGAAAAAACCAATAATACTAAAAAGTATGAGGTCATTCTCTTAGGTATGGACATAGCTAAGTCCTTGGGAATTAAAAAATTGATATTCCTAGGAGATTTAGAGGTAATTGTGAAACAAGTCCAGAATTAGTACCAAGTGAAGAATTCACGGCTCAAGAACTACGAGAACAGAGTGTGGGATTATATTGAATCCTTTAATGCCTTCTCTATATAATTTTTCCCCCGAGAAACAAAATTATAAATTTGATTCTCTTGTTGTGTCAGCTTCTCTTATGATACTAAATCCTTCTTTTGATAAAGATAAATATTTTATTCAGATGATATGCAGGCCAAGTGTGCATGATAATTCCAACCAGTGGCAAGTATTTAATGATGATAAACATATACTCTCTATCCTCAATCAGAAAGATAATTTTAACAATTTGTTCTTTAAAGGAAGTAATTCTTCACCTGTGAGTCAACCCTCGAGGAAGGAAAAGGTGAAGCTGAAGAGGTTGATTCTGATGGAGTGCTCATGCTAAAAGGTAATAAGATTCATAAGGGCCTAGTCTCACTTGAAGAATTATTTGATAGGCATGATAGCTATGTGAAAGATAAAGATAAATAATATCCTAGGATTACTACCGATTATGATAAAGTAAACATTAGAATGGAGAAGAAACCTCGATTTTTAAATATAGGAAAATGTTGCTCACTTTAGAGGAAAAGAGAAATTTTGTTTCTTTGTTGAAAAATTATTCAGATGTGTTGTCATATTCTTATGATGAGCTGAAATATTTTAAACTAAAAGAGATGCAAAGACTCAATACCTATCAAACGTAAAGAAAATCCATTCCAAAAAAGTAAAGACAATATAATCCAAAGATTACTAGAACAATTAAATAAGAGGTTTTGAAAATGCTAAGTTCAAGGATCATTTTTCTAATCCACCACTCTACATGGGTGGAAAATATTGTCCCTATCTAGAAGAAAAGTGGGAGATAAGGATTTGTGTAGATTTTTAGAATCTTAACCAAGCTTCTCTAAAGGACAATTATCCACTTCTAATCATGGATCAGATTTTACAAGCAGTCACAAGTTCAAAATGATTTCTATTCTAGATGGATTCTCATCAATATAAGACTACTTTTACAACTCCATGGGGAACCTTTTCCTATAGGCAGATTCCATTTGGTCTCATCAATGTTGGGGCCACTTTTCAAAGAGAAATGGACTTGGATTTCAAGGATTTAAAGAACAAATATATTTTCATTTATCTAGATGATCTCACAGTCTTCTCTAAGAAGAGGAAAGAACATTTGATACACCTTGAACAAGTTTTTCTAAGGTGTCAAGAACATGGCATATCATTGAATTTGAAGAATTCAATCTTTGGAGTGACTAAGGAAAGCTCTTAGTACATATTATGAATAAAGAAGGGATAACTATTGATCCAAAAAGATTGAAAGCTATTCAAAACCTCTCCTTTCCCACAAGAAAGAAGGGATTTCATTCATTTTTGGTAAATTCAACTTCCTCCATTGCTTTGTTCCAGATTTTGTTGAGTTGACAAAGCATATTACAAAAATGATGAAGCCCCAAGAGAGTTTCAAGTGGAGTAAGGAGGAAAATAATCTTTTGAGAATGTCAAGAAGGCTATAGCCAAGGCTCTGACACTGGTATGTCTTGATTTTAGTAAATATTTCATTGTGTATTGTTATGCATTTGATAACACTATTACAACTATTTTAGTTTAAAATAATGAGGAAGGGCTTGAGTCTCTTATTTCCTTCATGAGCTTCTCATTGAAGAATCATGAGCTCAAATAATCTATCATGGAAAATCATGTTTATGTTTTAGTTAAGGTGCTCAATAATTTTAGATTCTACATCCTTGTTGTCATGTAAATGTGCAACAAGAAAATTTCCAATTTTCAAGCATGACAATGATACCCCTGTGTCAAAATTTTCAAATTTTACCTTTCCAAGACACCCTAGGTCTACCCATCCTCAGCACCAAGCCTTACTCAGTCCATCTAATTTTCCTCAATTGGATGTCCATCCAATCCCCCTAGGTGATTTAGGAAAGCAAATTCAGTCCCCCTAGGTGATTTTAGGAGTTCTTGGAGAATGCCAATTTTGGGCAGTTTTGGGAAGGGCTACCACTGGCCTTCCCGAGACTAATGCACCCCCCGAAGTAGAACGGAGGAGAAAAATTCAACATGGAGATGAAATAAAGGTCTAAGAACATCAAGGAAAATATTTTGGAAGATTCGGGAAGATTTGGAAGTTTTGGGGCAAGTTCATCGAAATGGACCTAGGAAGCGCATCTTAAAAAAAGAACATGAGATTCGAGAAGAAATTTTGGGATTTCTATAAGGATATAGGAGATAAAAATTACATCATAGAAAATTTAATTTAGATATATAGAATATGGTGGAATCATATTTTTCACAACACCTAGGCGTAATATGTTTATATCCATTTTTTCTCATGCTCAATCATGGCAGAACATAAATCTAATTTTTTAGGGCTCAAATTTCAGAATAAAGATCTTAGATCTCCACCATTGGATTTATAAGGAATTTTTAGTCAAATTCATATAAAATTTTACCTTGAAACTCCATCGGGAACTCCAAATAGGGCCTTCACATGTTTTCTCTCAAGTCCTCATACTTGGTCATTTTTTGAAGAGGACACATGTCAGCTCCAAGATCCTGGCACATTTTGATGTCCCTTTCATTCCTTTATAAAAGGGACATAGGGGACATTAAAATGTTCTCAGCCCTTTTAGCCCCCCCCGATCACTCATAGGACCCCCTTCATCGCCAATTTAGCCCCCAGGATCTTGTCGGAACCTATCCTCACAATGCACGAATGATTGCCAAGTGTCGCAACCTCGAGCGATGTGTAAATTGAAGTCCCTTTTTCCATTTATCTAAATGGAAATAGGAGAAATTAAAATGCACCCAGCCCCGATTGTGCATTACGGTCCTCCATATGCACTGAAATTTAGCCCTCAGGTGCTTCTCTCAAGCTCCCTAGCTCTAATGCTCATTAGGTCGGCTCTTGCCAAGTGTCACAATTAGGCACGATGTGAAAATTGATGTCCCTTTCATCCCTTTAGCTAAATATAAATCAGGGACATAAAAATTTCCCATCCCTTGGTGTTTTCTTTTTGAATGCTTAAAGCTAACACTTAGTCATTTTTTGCATTGCTTCATCTCCCCACAGCTCCACACCCTATCGGAACTCTATCCAATTTTCTCCAGACATCCAAACCACCATTGATGCACCCAAAAATCTCTACCAAGTACATCTCTCATTCAAACACAAATATTTCAAAGGAAAATCAGATCGTAAGGGTGAATAACAGAGGTAAAATGAAGGATCTCATCTGAAAACCCTCATTACCATGACACGAAGAAATCAATGCATCTTGCAAAACCAGGTACAAATCGAAGAGCCATTTTTTGTTTTCTTCATCATTTTTTAAGTCTGTAAAAACCTCACCAATGGATTTCTCATATGCAGAAAGGATTATTTTCAGTGAAGAAACTCTCCATTTCATGCAACGACGATAAAAAGCAAATTTCCCGCCAAACCGGTGATCAGTTTGCAAAGAAAATTCACTGGTGAAACAAGAAGAAAAAACCCACCTCGAAAACATAAATTTTATCAACATTTGAGGAGGAGCAGACCTACAATTTTCAAGCTCCATTAATGGATGTCGTGTTCGTAGCCATTGCCAGGTAAGAAATTTCAAGTTTTAAAATCTCATAAACCAATGAGTGGGTAGGTCTAAAATTTCAGAGGTTTGATATTGGGAAAAAACCCATATCAAAAACTTCATCTTGTCGTGATCTGATCACCAGAAGCATACTTACCAAAAATAGCATGCCTTTCTACATGGGAGACTGCTATTTCGGGTAATCCACCTTCTACGAAGAAGTTACAAAGGATTCGGTGGACACGGAGGAAGTATCGCGGTGAAAATCATCAGAAAGGTCATCTCGGCCTGAAATTGACACTTACTAAAAATAGTAATAAAAATAACAAATGGATCCAAAGGTGAAAGGAATCTGTTGTCCAAAATTCCCCCAAAGGTAATTTTGATAACATGCATCAGATTGTCAGTCCTGAGCAAATAGATAGATTCAACGCCCAAAATCATGAAAATCGGCTAAGTCCTAGTCCAGGCAGTCCTTGGGACAATTGGGACGTCGGAGCATGAATCGGCCGAAAGGCCGTCAGGCGGTCTGCACAGCATTCGGGACAATTGGGACATCGGGACGCGTGGGGCGCAAAAATTTGAACCGGCCGAAAAAATGAAGAAAATTGCCTAAGTTTTGTTTTGCAGAGTCAGGGACATCTAGGACGAAAGTACGTGAAAGATGCGGATCGGCCGGTTTGGCACAAGTCAGTCCATTTCGGGTGGTTTAGAGAGATTTTTCCTAGGAAGTCCAGGACAGTTGGGACAAAAGTACGCAGAGGATGCGAACCACCGGTTGATTCAGAAACGAGAGAGAACTTTCGTTTGGGACATCCGGGCCAAAAGTACGCATGGGACGCGGAGAGCCGAAAGAGCCGAGAGTGAATGGAAATGTGCCACGTGTCTTCACCTCAAAGAGGGACAGGGAAGCCCGAATCGGGCAGATCGGAGAAATTTGTCCCAAACGGTTTGGGACATCTGGGCCAAAAATACGCGAGGGACGCGGAGACCCAAAAAGCCGCCAACGAATCAGAGCAAGACACGTGTCCTAAGGCGGGGAGTGCGAGCTCGGGGAGGACTTAGAAAATTTAGCAAAAGTTTTGGCCAAAGAAACTAAAAGGTAAAGGTTCTCCCCGCGCCCCTGTCAACAAACCAATGCATGCCACGTGTCCCAAGTGGCGGGGCACGGGGGGAAAATGAGAATTTTTCCAAAGTATGAAAAAGGTCGAAATTTCAAAGGAAAACCCACAGAAAGGGAAGGAGAGAGAATTGCTCATCTAATTAAATTCCGACACGTGTCATCCAAGTGGCAGAGCATGGGAAAAAATTCAAATATCCGTTTTGGCCTGCTTTTTTCCTAAATCCTCGAATCATCATATCTTTCGATCCAAAGCTAAGATCTTCGCGTTCTTTATATCAATGGAAAGTTGGCAAAATTCTCTGCACGATTCCAGGGTCAATCTTGCATTTTGGTTCAGTTTGGAGAGATAAAATTGAGAAATGCCTCTGGCACGTAATAATAGATAGAAGCGACGTTTCAACAACTAGCTTTAATACAACAGACAGTTCACCGTTTCTACTAGAAAGTCCGCCATTTTGCCAAGATTCACCGCTTCTGCCATAATGAGATGAGCTAAATGCAACCTAGAAGTGGTTGGGGTAGATCTGGATTTCCTCTCTCTTCCCTCTCTCATTCTTCCTATAAATTGTAAGGAGGGGCTTCTTTCTAAAGGTCGAACATTCCTATTTTGCTCCTCCCTTCTTCTCTTTATCAAGCGAGTTTGTGGAGTTCGAACCTCCCATTTGAAACTGTAATGCGACTCTGCCTCTTGGCATTTTGTAGTGTATTGTATCAATCTTTGGAGCAAGTAATGCATGTCTATGGATGATTCTCAACCCTCTCTGTGTTCATTTGCATCCTCCTGGTCTTTCACTGCAAATTTTGTTATCTGTGCATGATCTTGCATCACATTTGAATGGTCTGTGTTTATTGGCAAGATAGATGTTCTTCATTCCTCGGTGCATCACCTCTGTTAGCTTAGGTTTATTTTTATGCATCTTCTTACCCTGTCTCCTTGGCAGATTAGATTAGGTTTTGAGTAAAACCTCTACGTTTTTGTGTGCATCTGAACAGAGGAATAGGAACCAGCCTTCTCTGGAGAATCCTTTCTCATCTTTACAAGTCCCACGCTTGGAGAAAGGATTCCATGTTGTGCAATCACACTGGATGCTAGAGTGATCAAACTAGAAATCTGATCAATATCTAGGGGTGTTGTGATTTTGCATCAACAGGAACACAGGGAGAAGAAGGAATTCAAGTTTTCATATCCAATTGAGGTTTGAAAGAGATGAATTTTCACACTTACTAAAAATAGTAAGTTGTCTCATAGAACTTACTAAAAATAGTAAGTGGTTCCTGAGGGTGGATTTCACAAAGGGAACATATCGGGAGTTGAATATCCAAGTTAAAATCACCATTTAGGTACCAAAGTGGAAATAATGAAGTTTAGATTTGCAAGGGGGAAACCAATGCAGTCTTTATCATTGGAATATGCGGGAGTAGGTGACAGTGATGTCACTTACATGGATCTCAACAATGTATTTTGACACTCATTTCATGCTTCAATCAATATGTGCGAGGTGGAATTCGTAGTCAACACCATCAAGACTATTCATAGTGTGTTTCATCAAGATCATGTTCAAATCAACTAAGCAGTGTGGCAGTGTTGCAGGGAGTCAGGGTGGGATTTGTTCCAAAGCTTTAACCTCTTCAAAGGGGGTCTTCATGAACAACACCCACATTCACCAAAGGTTCCATTCAATAGTGTTTCTAAACACTTAGTTCATGGTGTTTATGGTTCATTTGGCGGTGGTTTCTCACCTACAGCTAAAGAACTTTCCGTAACAACCCATTCATAGCATAAGAAAATCATTCAATGCAAATGGTTCAAGGTATCGGGGTCAATCCGACAAAGCTTTCCAAGAGTCAACAGGAGTAGATTCCTCATTGGTATGATTCCTTCTTCTCTCTCTCTTTCTATCTCTCTCTCCTCCCGCCAACTTTCTCTTTCCTTAATGTTCTAATTTCACATTGGGGTTGTACTTTTTCATATGTCTTAATGTTTCTAATGTAATAAGTCACCTTTATGTTATAAAAAGGGACTTACCCTTTCCTAGGAATGTGAATAGTCTTAAGTCTTGTCGAGACATACGAAGAGTCATTGGGGGATAGATGAAGAGTTGTTCCTCTTCTATAAATTGTAATGAGCTCCTCATTTGAGCTTCTTCTAAAATTTCTTAGTTGCTGGTCATTTTGTGAATTCATGAGAGAGATATCCTTGTGAAAAGACAAAGAGATAGAAAATTCTTCTATTTTCCCACTCTTGCATTCTTTTATTCTTGCTATGTACAATTTTTGCTTGAGCATCAATACAAGAAGGAGTTTATAGCCTTTTTTGACTAAGGGATTTACTGATTCTTTGTACTCATAAATCCTAATTGGTCTTGTTTCCATTTGCAGGGTTGTTTCTTCTTAAATTTAATGCATGTGATGAAATCTCTAACTGGTGTATGCAAGAATCTAATTTTCTACTTGCAGCATTAGTTCCCCTACCTTATATTCTCACTCCCTTTCCCGCTCTCTTAATTAATTCCTCTCTAGAAATTGATTACTAACTTTCCTACGAGGTTAGTGGAGTGCCCCTATTGGATCCCCGGCCGCAAGGCCAACTTGGATAAAACTCACTTTACTCACGCGTGTAAATATGGAAGTTGAACTGTTTAAGTAGAGGGACTTCACCTCCCAAAGCGTTGGAAAAACCCACAAATTTTTACACTCAAAAAATTTGCTGCCAATAATCCTACACTCTCACACCATTTTGATGGTTACGGATTATCTATAAAGTCTATTTTGACTCAAAAAGACCTTGAAGAAAAAAAAAGAGGAAACTAGGTATTGAAGATTCAAGAGTATGACCTAGAGATAAGGCCAACTAATTTGATTAGAGGCAATGGATCATGTAGGTTGATATTTGAAGATGAGTATCTCATGACTTAGTATGAATATAAAAAATACCATCTACTACGGATGCATAAGTAAAGACCTATCCCAAGTAATATTTGTAAATACTACCAACGAGTGAGTACAGTTGATATTGCTTACTTCCTCACATATGGTGATTATCCTACACATGTGGACTACAAGAAAAGTGTTAGGATTATACCATTTGTATAGATAATAAACAAGCATGTAATGAATAATGTAAAAAACGTAAAACAGAAAAGAATGCAATAAAACAGAGACACAAATTTAACGTGGTTCACCCAAAATGGGCTACGTCCACCAGAAACAGCCAATCCTTTTATTCAGTCTAGCCAAACTCTCTCTCACAATTCTGCCACTAATACAATGAGCCTCATACATAATGACCCTTTAAAGATATTAGGGTTTTTATCATTTTGGGGAAACATAGAAAACCACTTGTTAGATCTGTGACCTAATAAGGAATGGTCCATGATTCACAATGCATAAATACATATAAAATGTGGTGTCGTTATCAGGCTCCACAACCAACAATCTCCCACTTGGAGACTGATTGTTGTAACTCCACCACTACAGCTCTTGCTTGGACTTTTCTTCTTGGCTTGTTTCTTCCACTTCAAGATCAATCTTGAAGACCCATAGAAGTTGAATGTAAATCCAACTTCTCCTTTTTCATTGGCTTAGTAAACATATCAGCAAGATTATCATCTATATGAATCTTCACCAACTCAAGCTTCCCATCCTCCAACACCTATCGTATGAAGTGATATCTTAGCTTAATATGTTTGGTTCTGGAATGGAAGGCCGAGTTCTTTGTCAGGTGAATTACACTTTGACTATCACTGTGTAACTTACAATCCCCTTGTTCCTTACCCAACTCCTCCATGAACCTGCTCATCCATAACATTTCCTTACTTTCCTCAGTCGCTGCAACATATTCTGCCTCTATAGTAGATAGGGCAACTACCTTCTGCAACTTTGAGATCCAACTCACTACCACACCACCAACTGTAAACACGTATCTAGTAGTGCTCCTCCTGCTATCCACATCTCCTGCCATATCTGAATCCACAAATCCATGTAAAGTATAATCTGACCCTCCGAAGCACAAGTGCCTACTACTGGTCCCTCTCAAGTACCTGAGAATCCACTGGATTTCCTTCCAATGTGCTTTACCTGGATTTTCCATATACCTACTAACAACTCCCACTGCTTGGGCAATGTCTAGCATGGTACAAACCATGACATACATGAGGCTCCCAACTAGCTAAAGAATAAGGAACATGTGCCATATAATATTTTTCCTCTTGTGTTCTTGGACATTGCTCTTTACTTAATATAAAATGCCCAGCCAATGGTGTACTAACTGGTATCGCATTCTACATCTGAAACCTCTCTAACATATTTTCTACATAGTCCTCCTAAGAAAACAACAATTTCTTATATTGTTTATCCCTCTTGATTTGCATACCAAGGATTTTCTTTGTTGCACCCAAATCCTTCATTGTAAATGTTTGTGCAAGCTTTTCCTTAAGCTTTGCAATTTCCTACATATTAGACCCTGCTACAAGCATATCATCTACATATAATAGAATAATAATGTAGCTCCCACTATCCAACCATTTAAAGTACACACAATGATCTGATTGACATATAGTAAAACCATGCTCATGCATAAAACTATCAAACCTTAGATACCATTTTTGGGAGCTTGCTTGAGCCCATATAGGCTCTTCTTCAACCTACAAACCAATTTCTCCTTACCATTCATCTCATATCTAAGTTTTTGTTGCATATAAATCTCCTCCTCCAAGTCACCATGGAGAAATTTTGTCTTGACATCAAGTTGCTCTAAGTGTAAATCTTCAACAGCAACTAAACTTAATACAATACAAATGGAAGACATCTTTACAACAGGGGATAAAATTTCATCAAAATCGATACCTTTCTTTTGTTCATACCCCTTCACTACAAGCCTTGCTTTGTACCTTTTCCATCCACCTTCTTCTTTCACATGGTAGACCCATTTGTTTTCTATTACTCTCTTCTAGCTGGAAATTTGACTAAATCCCATGTTTGGTTCTTATTCAGGAGTCCATCTCCTCATTCATGCTATGTTCCCACTCATTGGTGGACTCCACCCGCATTGCCTCATCAAATATCTCTGGCTCACCACTATCTTTTAGTAACAAATAATACAAAGTAGGGGAAAATATTTTTGGAGGTCTACTAATACGTTGTGACCTTCTTACCAAAGATGGGGGTGTCACGGGATCATTATTTTCTTGTTGCTCATTTTCTTGAATTTCTAACAGAGGTGTTGATGTCGACACTAGATGTCATGCTCGGCCTATAGAACTGTCAACCTTGGTACCTGTAGGTGGATATTTTCCACCTGAGAGTTCATTTTTAGGAGCTATATCCTCAACCAATTCTTCCTTGGGCTTTTTGTCATCATGTACTTGATCCCTGTACATTCTATTTTCACACCAAATAAAATCATGACTCCTAATTATCTTAGATTCATCTAGATCCCAAAACCAAAATCCATAATCACCATTGGATCCATAGCCTATGAATGTACAACGTTTGGATTTTGAATCCAATTTCTTCTTGTTTTCTTTATTAACATGCACAAATTCCTCTGAACCAAATACTCTTAAAAATGAAAGGTCTACCTCTTTCTCAGTCCAGGATTCTTCGGGAATTCCTCCATCTAATGCACTTGAAGGCCCACGGTTGATTAAGTACATAGCAGTATCTACGGCCTCTACCCAAAATTGAAGAGGCAGCCTTGCGTGTAATCTCATTGACCGTGCATGCTCCATTATTGTTCTATTCATCCTCTCACTAACACCATTTTTTTTTGGAGTCCTGGGAACTATTTTCTCTCTACGAATCCTATTCAAGGAACAATAATCATCAAATTTCTTACTACAATACTCACCGCCATTATCAGATCTCAAACATTTCAATTTAAAACCACATTGATTCTTAACAAGTGCTTTCCATTTCTTAAATGTATCAAATACATAAAACCTATGCTTAATTCAATATACCCATACCTTCCTTGTGGCATCGTCTATCAATATGATCATTGTATATATCTTCCCCTCCGGGTAGATATAGATAAATGGAAAAATATGGAAATCAAAGAAACAAATACCTAGAAAAGTCGCGCCAAAGCGCAGTAAAAGGTGCATGCAAGAAGGATATCGACATGAAAATGGATGCGCCCTTGGCGCAGCTAAGAAGGTGTCGACATGAAAAAATTTGTGCCTTGGCACACGTAAAAGGCACATAGCAAGGGATGTCGACATGAAAATGGATACGCCCTTGGCGCAGGTAAGAGGGTGTCGACATGACAAAATTTGCACCTTGGCACACGTAAAGGGTGCATGACATAGAGTGTCAACATGGAAAAAGTTGCACCTTGGAACACGTAAAGGGTGTATGACACAGAGTGTCGACATGGAAAAATTTGTGCCTTGGCACACGTAAAGGGCACATGACACAGAGTGTCGACATGGAAAAAGTTACGCCTTGGCGCACGTAAAGGGCGCATGACACAGAGTGTCGACATGGAAAAAGTTGTGCCTTGGCGCATGTAAGGTTATGTCGACATAAGGATGGATGCACCAAGGTGCACCTTCAGGAGGTGCAACATTTTGAGCGCTGACAGGAAGCAGACCCTGACACAAATATTCAGATGGCCATAACTTTTCACAGGGAGCTCAGATTAACGCAAGGTTGGAATTTTCGGAAAGCTTACGAGGTCCTCTGTCCAACTACAATTGGATATCTTTAATTGGGTGGGAAAAATTCTTAAAAATGCAAAATACAGTTCGCCACTTTTTGGGTTTGCTAGGGTTCTCACCTACCACCATAATGAGATGAATTAAATGCAACCTAGAGGTGGTTGGGGTAGATTTGGATTTCCTCTCTCTTCCCTCTCTCATTCTTCCTATAAATTGTAAGGAGGGGCTTCTTTCTAAAGGTTGGACATTCTTGTTTTGCCCCTCCCTTCTTCTCTTTGGCAGGTGAATTTGTGGAGTTCAAACCTCCCATTTAAAACTGTAATGCAACTTTGCCTCTTGGCATTTTGTAGTGTGTTGTATCAATCTTTGGAGCAAATAATGCATGTCTATGGATGATTCTCAACCGTCTCTATGTTTATTTACATCCTCTTGATCTTTCGCTGCAAATCTGGCTATCTGTGCGTGATCTTGCATTGCATTTTTATGGTTTGTGTTTATTGGCAAAACAGGTGTTCTTCATTCCTCGGTGCATCACCTTTGTAGTTTAGGTTTTATTTTATGCATATTCTTACCCTGTCTCCTTGGCAAGTTAGATTAGGTTTTTGAGTAAATCCTCTACATTTTTATGTGTGCATCTAAACAGAGGAATAGGAACCGGCCTTCATCCGGAGAGCTTTTCCGATTTCACAAGGTCCCACACTTGGGAAAAGCTCCATGTTATGCAATCGCACTGAGAGTCTCAACCCATCAAGTTGCAGACATTCAGGGGTGCTGTGATTCGCCATCAACAATTTTGGCACACCTGGTGGGACCAAGAGGTCATTCCACAAGATTTGAAGGAATTTTCAAGAAATTTGGACTAAAAATTGCAGGTTTTACAATTTCAAATTTTTCACCTTCCAGGCTGAAATTTGAAATCAATTTTCAAGGGCTTAACTTGCTCAAAACAAGTCAAAATTTCACCAGTTGATAGATCGGGGGTGATATTCAAAAGGGTATTCTTAGATTTTTGATATTTTTACTTTCAAAATTTCATGGTTTTTAGTATTTCAGGTTTTCCCAGGTATTGAGCATGTCCCAAGTTCGACACGGTGTATTTCAGGTTTTGTAAGTTGCCTTGCATGACCTGAGTTTTGCCTGTACCTTTTGGGGATTAGTAGTTGCACAACAAAACCTGATAACCGAATTGAAGAGTTGTATCTTCCGGGTCCTTCAAGTTTTATTTTCTATTTTTAATATTATCAGGGTTGGTGTGTAACTTGGCAAAATCCAGCCTTTTGAGGCTCATTCTATAACACATATGGCGACTCCAAAGGTATAGAATTTAGTGTTTTAGCAGCAATAGTCACCCAGGTGCATGAGAAGAATTCGAACCAGGTTTGATACTCGAGAAGAGGGGCTATTTGTCCACTTGCAACTATCACCAGGAAGAGGAAGGAGAGGAAGAAGACCACAAAGATCACCATCTCCACCTAACAGGACTTTATCAACCCCTCCACCTAGTAGACCTTTCATCTAATCAACAAGGGTTCTCAGGCCAATCAGAATGGCACAACCACCAAATCCCTTTGTCAATTTCACTGGCACCCACTTGCCCTCAATGCACGAAATCCGGTTCCAATTGCGGCATTGAAGAACATTCCATTTTTCACTTTGGAGAAAATCATACCACTCCTGGTGATCATGTCAAAGACATTACTAACGTTTGTGTAATCCATGAGATAAATGAAATGGATGTTGCTTTATCAAATTGCTTGGCATCTTCATTCAAAGGAAGGCATTGCGAATGGTTTAGGAGCCTTGCAGTGGTTCTATCCAAAATTGGAATCGAGTTATGCATAGTTCTCCATGAGCGAGTTTGGAGAAAAGGGAGACAATTTGTCTCTACTAGAACAATTGACAACTATCGAGAGAGCTCCCAACGAGCGGTGATTGACTTCAACTTCAGATTTCAAAGGACTTGGGAGAGGATTCTAGTGGCGTTAAGGCCAGCAGCGAAGGTGCTTTCCTATATTACCTTAAAGCTTTAAATTATGATATTTCTATGTTAATTCAATCTATGGGAGGCACAACCTTACATGTTGCTTATAGCATTTCCATTAGGGCTGAAAACTATCTTATTCAAGCCGGGAAAGTTGGCTCTGAGGCCTCCCATGCCCTTGTATCCAAACTTAGAAAATCCAATCACTAGTCGACACCCACTTTGGCTCCTATTCCCACTCCTAGAAATCAAATTTCAAATGAAACTTCTACTTCATCCTCTAGTGCTTTAAATGAACTCCAGGAGGTTATGAAACAATTTGAGAACCTTGGAAATGAGCTGGTGACTATCAAAAGACAAAGCAAGCTTAAAGTGCTAGACCGTATCGCCCTCAAGCGCAGTACCATGCTAGGCCCCCATACCAACAAAATAGACCACCAACTCAGGCTGCAAACCAAAATCAAAGCCAAGTAAGGCCTCATGCCAATAGACCATTTCAGCCCTACAACCCCAATGTTTCATCTGCTTCTAAAGCATTAGTGCCAGTCCAAAACAACATAGCTCAAGAGTATGATTGGTGTTTCCCATGTAATGAACCTCACAACCAATCTATGTGCTTCAATGGTGCTTTAAACCAAGCCTTGATGGTGACAACTACTGGCATTGAGGGTGAAGTGAGTCAAGAAGCAAATCAGCAAGAAGGGACATCTCAAAGCAAAACACAACTCCAAATAATACCGCACTTGTGAATTGGCAAGTGAGGATTTTGTGGCATGAATCAAACAATTTCTCATAATGTAGCAGCTAACACAAGATCAAAGAAGAGGAATATTGGTGAAGGGCAGTCATTGGCTCCAAGTGATCTACAACCTTTCATCACTCCACAAGGTGTTGGTAAGCAAAATACAGTCCCAAACACGCAAGGACAGCCCAAACCACCTTCCAAACCAACTCAAATGCCAATTGTTGCTGCCCATGCACAAGAAAGGAATGTGCAGCCTAAAGGACAACAAAGAGATCTTTCATCCCCATTTAGCATCATTGATCAAATGAAGAAGACAAATGTGAATATATCAATGTGGGAATCTTTATCCATCCCAGGCCAAAGAGATCTTCTACAAGCTGCCATGAAGAATTGGTCAACTTCAAACCAACAGGTCCATATGCAAGAGAATGTCCTCACAAATGCTACTTAGCCTGAAGGGAATCATGGAGGACAACAAGGTAAAGTTTTGAAACCCCCTCCATTCTATGTTTCATTAATCATTGGCAATAAACTAGTACACAATTGCATGATTGATTATGGGGCAAGTAGTTCTGTCATGCCCAAGCAAATAGCTGATCAACTGGGTCTCTAATATGAATTCATATCTAAAGGGGTAGTGCAATTGGATGGGACAGTAGTAGCAATGGTGGGAGTGATTAAAGGTTTGAATCTTACCTTGCATGCATGCCCCAATGTTATCGTTTTGCAAGATGTGTCAATGATAGATTTGCCACCACTCTTTGTCCTATGCTTATCAAGGGATTTCACAACTAGAATTGGAGCCTACTTATCTGGCGACTAGTCACATATGTTGTTGAAACAAGATATGGTACTAAGGTCACAATTAGATCCAAACCAATTACAAACTTTCATATTGAGCCTCATACTCCAAGCCAAATCAATGCCAACTGTTCAGCATTTGATCAAGAAGATTATCCAAGCACAGATGAAGCTGACACCAAAGTTGGAAGCATCCCAGTTTGACTCTTGATGAATGGGAAAGCAACGTACATGCTTTTGATCCCTACCAAGAAGTAGAAGAATCTGAGCTAGGATTATATTGCATGCATGAATAAAACCAGCCTATTCCTAACACAACCAAACCAGACCATAAGGATGATAATGAGGTATGGCGGTTATTTTCAATGGATCAAGGAGTAAGCAAGGTGCGGGAGGAGGAGTTATGCTTATTTCACCTCAAGGCATAAAATATTATTTAGCTTTATGTTTCCAGTTTTCCTGTTCAAACAACACAAGTGAATATGAGGCCTTGATTCATGGACTTCATTGGGCCAGGAAAAAGGGCATAAAGAACTTGTAGGTGTTTGGAGATAGCGAGCTAATCATCAACCAAGTCAGGGGACAACATGCTACAAAGAATGACCTGCTGAGGAACTATAAGAACATGGTATGGGACCTCATTGAGGATTTCAAAGCTTTCAACATCGTATCCATACCCAGAAAGAAAAATGAAGCCGCAGATAGGCTCGCAATAGTTGGAGCAACGTTTGATGTGGTTGATGACATCAGAAGGAAAAACACAACCACATATGCATGTGATTGTGAGGTAAATAGTTCTAAATAATAACACAAGTGGCGGTGTTTAAGAAACGATCAATAGATCGTCAATTTTTTACAAGAAGAGGCTGAATTCTCAGCTAGGAATCAAGGCAGACTAGAGCGGCGATGCATGGGAATCAAGTAGTGCGGCTGCGGACAAATAAGATTCCTAAGGGTTTAGTAACATTAGAGTCTATCTTTAACCCTAACGACTAGTTTCGTAAGGAAAAGGCTAACATATAGGTCAAGAGAGAAGATTCAGAGCCAATTCTAGTTGGAGAAGGCAGAACACTTCAAATTGGCAAAGTGGCCACTGAGCAGGAGAAATCAGATTTCATACAACTTTGCCAAGAATTTCCAGATGTCTTTGCTTGGAGCTATGAAGACTTGAGAGGATTCAATCCGAAGTTGGCACAACATACCATAGAATTGGATCCAGATGCTAAGCCCATCAGGCAGAAGCAAAGACCAGTCAACCCTCACATTGAGCCTCTAATGAAGAAAGAGTTAAACAAGCTAATAGAAGCAAGCATTATATTCCCGATCAAGCACTCAAGTTGGGTTGCAAACTTGGTTCTGGTCAGAAAGAAGAGCGGAGAAATCAGGTTGTGTGTGGACTTCCGAGACCTTAATAGGGCATCTCTCAAAGACCATTATCCGCTTCCTTCAATGGAACAAATATTGCAAGTGGTATCCGGTTCGGAGAGATTCTCTCTCCTAGATGGCTACTCAGGGTATAATCAAGTAATGGTGAAAGAAGATGACCAGTTCAAGATGGCTTTCACCACCAAATGGGGCACCTATGCCTACAAGAAGATGCCATTTGGGCTATCAAATGCTGGAGCCACTTTCCAAAGGGCAATGGATATGGCATTCAAGGGGTTGATCAATAAAATAGTTTTGATATATCTTGATGACATCACTGTATTCTCCAAAAATGCAACGGATCACCTTTTTCATCTGGCAGGTATTTCAAAGGTGTAGAAGATTTGGGGTATCATTGAATCCCAAAAAATGCATATTCTTGGCTCACGAGGGAAAGCTTCTAGGCCATATTGTTTCAAAGGAGGGGTTGACGATTGACCTAGAAAGAGTTGAAGCAATTCAAGCGTTGCCATTACCAAGTCATAAGAAGGCTCTTCAAAGCTTCTTGGGAAGGATCAATTTTGTCCACAGGTTTGTTCCAAACTTTGCAGCTCTCGTAAATCCAATAACACTGATGTTGAAAAAGAGCATGGCATTTAAGTGGACATCTGAAGGCAAGGCAAGTTTTGAGGTAATAAAAGAGGCTATATCTCAAGTTCCGACTCTCGTCAATCCAGACGTCTCCAAGGACTTCATGCTATATGCCTTCGGTGGTGGAGATACAATTTCTGCAATCTGGTTCAAAAAAACAAAGAGGAACTAGAACAACCGATTGCTTTCTTGATCAAGTGCCTGGAGGAATACGAAACAAGGTACTCTTTCATTAAAAATCATGTCCTTGCAGTGATCAAGAGCTTAAAGAAATTCAAGCATCTAGTCTCAAACAACAAGATCCAATTGTTAGTCTCTCATGCGGGAGTCAGGACTTCCTTCTAAACAAGGATTTGAACGAGAAACGTGCGGGATGGATAACTTTGTGTCATGGAATATGACATTGAGATCAAGGTCATGAAACTAGTACGTGGAAAAGGACTATGTGAACAACTAGCTTTGAGTCGGCAAGTTGAAGCAGGTGATGAAAAAGAGACTGTCTTGGTACTACAGGATGGTTAAGAATAGGAAAATGATGACGTGCCTGCTCCTTGTTGGACTCAGAATATGATACACTTCCTACAGGCAGGCCTATGCCCTCCAGAAATGAGCAAATCAAAAGGAGATACTTCAGATTACAAGCCATTCCATATGTGCTTGTTGATGGTGTTTTGTTCAAGAAAGACATCAATGGAGTTCTATTGAGGTGCATTGGGACAGGTCAAATTGAGAGGGTGTTACAAGATTTTCATGATGGAGATTTTGGAGGACATTTCACCCCACGAGTAACAGCTCTCAAGATAATGAAGGCAGGATATTATTGGCTGACAGTGTTCAGTGACTGCTATACATGGATAAGAAAGTGCAAGAAATGTGCACTCTTCACGGGAAAAGAAAGACTAGCAGCACTTCCATTACACCCAATTTTGGTTGACCAACCATTTATGCAATGGGGATTGGACTTCATCGAGGTCATCAACCCAAACTCAAGCCAAGGCCACAAGTGGATTCTCACGGCAACAGACTATTTCACCAAGTGGACCGAAGCAGTAGCACTCAAAGAAGCAAATGAGTCTAACATACTAGACTTTTATGAAGGAATAGTGACCAGGTTTGGTGTGCCGGCCACTATCATATCAGATAATGCATTGGCATTCATAGGTTCCAAGATCACAGAATGGGATGTCAAGAATGGAATCTATTTGAGCACCTCTTCAAATTATTACCCGCGAGAGTAATGGACAAGAAAGTCCACGAACAAGAATTTACTAAGAATCATCAGAAGGACTCTGGATGAAAACCAAAGGACATGGCATACCAAGCTAAAATCAGCATTATGGGCTGACAAGATAATGCCAAAGAGATCTACAGGTAATTCTCCCTATAAGTTGGTCTATGGGAAAGAGGCAGTATTTCCTATATCATTAGAATTGCTAGCATTGGAGCTCATGAAGTAGTTGGAGTTGTCTGAGTTCGAACCAATGGAGGCCAGGTATGCAAAGTTGATGGAATTGGAAGAAATAAGAGAACATGCAGTTCAGATGATTGAAAAGGATCAGGCCTTAGTAAAAAGATGGTTTGATAAGAAGGCAAGAGCAAAGACCTTCCAGGAAGGGGATTTAGTTCTGAAATGGGATGCAGATTGGGCAAAACCAGGAAGGCATTCCAAGTTTGATGCCATTTGGAGTGGCCCCTACATGGTCACGGGATGTAAAAGTAGTAATGCCTTCCAATTGTCTACATTGGATGGAGAAGAACTCCTGATTCCGGTTAACGGAATCTATCTTAAACATTACTACTAAAAGGAAAAGGTTTACCCTTGTAAATATTAGCCTAGATTTCAATTCCTCTAAGTGCGTATGCACATTGTCTTGTTGTAGTTAGGTTTCATTTCCCTAAGTGCTTGGCACAGGTTTTGTTGCTCTCGGGTTGAATTTTACGATTCGAGATGTTTGTCGAGAGAAGGAGTTGCGATATCGGGCTCGGGATCGGATATCGAGTTGGTTTCGATTATTACTTATGACTCCATGCCCAATGGATTGCTAAAAGGCCACTGATCTTCTACCTAGCAGCGGGTGATCTCATTGAGTCGCCAAATTATTGTATATATCTTCCCCTCCGGGTAGATATAGATAAACGAAAAAATATGGAAATCAAAGAAACTCAGACCCCAAAAAGTCGCGCGAGCATAGGTAAAGGCGCACACAATAAAGGGATGTCGACATGAAAATGGATGCGCCCTTGGCGCAGGTAAGAGGGTGTCGACATGACAAAAGTTGTGCCCTGGCGCACGTAAAGGTGCACAGCAAGGGATGTCGACATGAAAATGGATGCGCCCTTGGCGCAGGTAAGAAGGTGTCGACATGACAAAAGTTGAAAAAATTGAACCTTGGCGCACGTAAAGGGCGCATGACACAGAGTGTCGACATGGAAAAATTTACGCCTTGGCACACATAAAGGGCGCATGACACAGAGTGTCGACATGGAAAAAGTTGTGCCTTGGCACACGTAAAGGGCACATGACACAGAGTGTTGACATGGAAAAAGTTGCACCTTGGCGCACGTAAAGGGCGCATGACACAGAGTGTCGACATGGAAAAAGTTGCACCTTGGAGCATGTAAGGTTATGTCGACATAAGGATGGATGCACCAAGGCGCACCTTCAGGAGGCACAACATTTTGAGCGCGGCAGAAGCGGACCACGGCCCAGATATTCAGATGGCCATAACTTTTCACAGGGAGCTCGGATTAATGCAAGGTTGGAATTTTCGGAAAGCTTACGAGGTCCTCTATCCAACTACAACTGGATATCTTTAATTGGGTGGGAAAAAATTCTTAAAAATGCAAAATATAGTTCACCACTTTTTGGGTTTGCTAGGGTTCTCACCTACCACCATAATGAGATGAATTAAATGCAACCTAGAGGTGGTTGGGGTAGATTTGGATTTCCTCTCTCTTCCCTCTCTCATTCTTCCTATAAATTGTAAGGAGGGGCTTCTTTCTAAAGGTTAGACATTCTTGTTTTGCCCCTCCCTTCTTCTCTTTGGCAGGTGAATTTGTGGAGTTCAAACCTCCCATTTAAAACTGTAATGCAACTTTGCCTCTTGGCATTTTGTAGTGTGTTGTATCAATCTTTAGAGAAAATAATGCATGTATGTGGATGATTCTCAACCCTCTCTATGTTCATTTGAATCCTCTTGATCTTTCCTGCAAATCAAATCTGTTATCTGTGCATGATCTTGCATTGCATTTTTATGGTTTGTGTTTATTGGCAAGACAGGTGTTCTTCATTCCTTGGTGCATCACCTTTGTAGTTTAGGTTTTATTTTATGCATCTTCTTACCCTGTCTCCTTGGCAAGTTAGATTAGGTTTTTGAGTAAATCCTCTACATTTTTATGTGTTCATTAAACAGAGGAATAGGAACCCTTCATCTGAGAGCTTTTCCATTTTTATGTGTCCCACACTTGGGAAAAGCTTTTCATTTGTCCCACACTTGGGAAAAGCTCCATGTTATCAATCACTTGAGAGTCTCAACCCATCGACTTGCAGACATTCGGGGTGTTGTGATACACCATCAACAAAGTGACATAGTATAGAGAACCACCATGAGATGCAACATGGGCTGGCCCCCACACATCTGTATGAACTAGCTCCAACTTTTGCTCTTTCTTGGTATTCCTGCCTTGAGAAATTTAACTCTTTTTTGTTTCCCAAAAATGCAATGCTCACAAAACTCTAAGTCTAATTTCTTCAAACTTGAAAGCTTACCTTTTTCCTGTAGAATTTTCATGCCCTTCTCACTCATATGTCCCAATCTATTGTGCCACATGTTGGCATCCTCATCTGAAGTAGACAATATGGTAGAAGAATTAGATATACAAGTAGACAAATAAAGAGTGCCTACTTTCTTACCCCATGCCACTACCAAGGCACCCTTGGAAACCTTCCAAGAATCTGAAGTGAATGTGACTATGCAACCTTCACCACCCAACTATCTTGCAAAGATGATATTTCTCCTGAGGCTAGGTACATGCCTCACGTCTCTCAATATCCATGTATTTCCATTCTATAATTTCAGGTGTACATTTCCCTTCCTAAAAATATTATACGGCTCATCATCGTCCAAATAATCTTGTCCAAAATTTTCCTGGACATACTCTTTAAAATATCTCTTATCAAGGGTTGCATGGAAAGAGGCTCTTGAATCTATTACCCAAGATTCTACTCTAGTATCAAGAGAAAGTATAAGAGCATCCTGAACAATATTACCTATCATATTTTCCTCTTTAATACCTTCAGGCTAGTTTTCTTTGTTTCCTTTGAACCAACAATATTTTTATCATGTCCTCTCTTTCCATAGTTCTAGCAAGTAATGCCTCTACTCCTAGATTTGGATCTGCCCATATTTGATTTAGATCTCCCACGAGCCTTACTCTTTGATTTTTCCTTGCTCCTCCCTCTACTCTCCATATTCAACGCATTTCCAGAAGAAGAATTTTCCCCTATACTTTTCCTATGCATTTCCTCATTTAAAATGACACTGACTACATCTTCAAATTTAAGAGAAGTAGTTGATGTATTACTAACTGCCATTACTAAGTTGTCCAAACTTTCTGGACAAAGAACATAGGAATAATAATGCTCTAACCTCCTCATCAAATGGGATATTAACTAAATCTAACTGATTTACAATAGTGTGGAAATCATTAAGATGGTTAGATACATATCCACCTTCTTGCATTTATAGATTAAATAATCTTTTCATCAAATAAACTTTATTGGATGCACTAGGTGTTTCATATAAATTAGCTAGGGTTTTCATCAACTCTATCATAATCTTTGCTTGTGAGATATTTGAATCTACAGACAATGCCAAACTCAATTGAATCACACCAAGAGCCTTCCTATCCAGAACCTTCCACTCCTCATCAAACATGATTGAGGGTTTCACTTCTTCACCTCCCAATGGTAGGTATAGATCCTTTTGATACAGGTAATCTTCCACCTGCATTTTCCATAGCTGGTAATTTCAGCCATCAAACTTCTCAACTCTGAACTTATTATCCTCTATCATTGTTGCTTCTCCCACTCAAACAAAAATCCCTCTGTGAGTATACTACCAACAAATAAATCTCAAATGTGCTCTGATACCAGTTGTTAGGATTATACCAATTGTACAGATAAACAAACATGCAATGAATAATGTAGAAAATGTAAAACAAAAAGAATGCAATAAAACAGAGACACAAATTTAATATGGTTCACCCAAAATGGGCTACGTCCACCAAAAATAGCCAATCCTTTTATTCATTCAATCCAAACTCTCTCTCACAGTGCCGCCACTAATACAATGAGACTCATACATAACAACCCTTTGAAAATATTGGGGTTTTATCATTTTGGGGTAACATAGAAAACCACCGTTAGCTCTATGACCTAATAAGGAACGGTCCAGATTTCACAATGCATAAATACATATAAAATGTGGCATCATTGTCGGGCTCCACAACCAAAAAAAATAAGGACCCTCAAGCTCAAAGCTACAAGGTACATGACTTGGAATCATGTATTGTACAAGAGAGCCCTCGATGGATGTTTTTTAAGGTGCATTAACAAAGAGCAACAGGAGTAGTTGTTGAAAGCATATCATGACCAAGCATGTGGTGGACATTTCTCCGCCACGGTCACTAGACACAAGATCCTTTGAGGGAGGTAATACTGGCCTAACCTCTTTAAATATGCTCGTAAATGGGTATCTAGGTGTGATCCTTGCCACGGTTTGTGGGAAGACCACAACTTATTTCACTTCCACTCGGACCAGGTGGTGATTGAAGAGCCTTTCTAACAATGGGGTCTAGACTTCATCGGTGCTCTTAATCCTCATTCTAGTGTAGGTCATATCTCTACACTCACAAAGCAATGAATTACTTCACTAAGTGGGTGAAGGCTATACTAGTCAAGAAAGCTAATTTATAAATGATATGTAACTTCATCAAATAAAATATTATTGTCCATTTTGGCATTCCACAAAAGACAGGTTGTTAATAATGCCACTTATTTTCCTATGGAATTAAATGAGTTCGATATGGATACGAAATATCCTTAGCTCACGCATCTAACTATTACCCTTAGGGGAATGGTCAAAAAATCTAGTAATAAGAATATTGTGACAATTATGAGGAAGCTCATAGATCATAATCAGAGAAATTGGAACAAGAAGTTATACGATGTACTATGGGTTGATCAAATCACTCCAAAAAGAGTTATTGGTATGTCTCTGTTCCAACTCCGATATGGGATAAATTCAATAAGTTCCAATAACCGTAGAGCTATCGGTATCACAATTGATCAAATTAGTAGAAGATGGCGAGTTCCAAGACTCACTAGACAAAAGGATTTTGTACCTAGAGAAACTATGTGAAGATAAGAAGGAAAAGAAGAGATATTTTTAGATTGGTGACCTTGTCCTACTATGAGATAAGAGGAGAGAACCAAAAGGAATCCATGGAAATTTTGATTCATTGTGGCTTGGCCCATTTCAAATATGAGACACATGTCAAGAGAATACTTTCCAACTATCTTATCTGGATGGCACTCATTTGGAATTTCCTTACGGGAAATATCTAAAACTACACAAAAATATGAAATTAGTTTGTCCCTCGCATGTACCATAGGTGAATATAGGTTTTTTTGTTTCCCTCTATGTTGTGTGTTTCTCTTTCTATCATTTGTTTGGGTTTGTCTCCTGTTGTGTTCAATTAATGAGGTTTTATTGTATTCATCCTTGTTTTGTAATGACTTTGTAGCCTAATTGATAACGCATTGGTCCTCTTAGTGTCTTGACATTATGAGATTCCTACTTTCCCCATCTTCACTTTGTTCAATCCGAGACAAGTCCCCAAGCTAGAGCTAGTTGTTTTCATGTTTAATGTTTAGCATAAAAATTGAAAAATTTTACCATGACAACTAAGTTCACACTTCAAAAATCCCCAAACCAGGTAATGTAAACCTACCCTCTGGCCAATCTTTGACTATGTAAACCCCATCATGGCCAAGAGGGATGTTCTAAATGAATTTAAAAAAATATCATGTTCAACTAGTTTGGCGAGAAACACATCATGAGTTCATTATGATCCACCTAGAAGGATTTGCGCCCGAAGGCCCAAAAAGGCTTATTTTCAGGACTCTTGTGGCTAATGAACACCTCATGGGGATATACCAAGAAGAAACCATTCCCCCAAGTAGTGTATGATAGAGTTATGCAACCATCTGAGGTATTTTATGAAGGTTCTGGAAGAAAATCAATGTTGAGGAACAATTTATACAAACAGGGTCTTTGTGAGCAAGGGAAATGCATGTTATTAAAAATGTGTTCACTTTGTTTGAAGAGTTTTAAGAACCATATAAAGAGTTATAAGCTTATACCCTATGCATTTCAGATATAATAGAGCCTACTTCATGTTAGAATCATCAAAGAAATATTTTGGGAACATTGAGAGGTGGAAACATGTCCAACATTGTGACAAAGAGTCTGATACAAGTTGTAACTTGCTTGAAAGTTAGGATCCTCTTAAAGATTTTTTAGCCTAAAAAAATCTCTAATGAAATTATATTTAATTATCTTCATGACCCATATGATATGGTGATCATAAACTCTTCCTATCACTCTATCTCGTGGATGCACACCTTGAGGAAAAAGTAAATATATGGGTAAAAGATTATGAATACTTCATTTTCAGAAATTCTAAATATACTCGTTGGATTCATTGGCCCTTTTCCAAAAATATTCATATATTGGACAACCATTTTTTTTTTAAATTTACTCCTAAAAGATGAAAACAAGTTCGCATTGAAATTGGCAAATGTTATCACGTGACAACAAACCTGTGGCCTTGCACGCCAAGACTCTTATTGTATGCAACACAAGCCTTGTGTCACCTGAAAAAAAAGTATCGTGTCATGCGATAATACGTTTTGTCACATGACACTCATTTTGGTCACCCAAAATGACTTTAAGCGTTGAGAACGCTTGAGGCGCGCGACAACAAGGTGTAAACACGCAACATGGAGACCTAGGTGACAACAAAAATGCAATCACATGACAGGGAGACCTAGGTGACAAAAAAATGCATTCATGTGACACGGAGACCTAGGTAACAAAAAAATGTAGTCATGCATCTGGAAAGTCAAGTTGTAGGTGCATGATAGAATAATGCATTCGTGTGACCCAAGGATGTTGTCGCGCGACACAAAAAAATGAGATCACACGTCAATAAGATTTTGGGCAACCCAATTTGATATAACGCATCGGTAAGATGATGTCATACATAGAAGATATATTTGGTGGTATGGAAAATGATGTCGCATGGAAAAGAGATTTTGAGAAACCTAGAGATGATGTGATCAAAAGATATAAGAAGGTGAAAGGTCACATAGGTGACAAAGGAACATCAAAGGCTATGACAGAATTCAAAAGGTTAACAGTCATGGAGGAAGGTAAAAGGTCATATGGGGAGATGAAATGACAGAGACAGAACTATAAATATGAATTTATCCCTCATTTCAAGGGGATGGTTAATGTTTGTTTACTAGCTCTCATTGTATTTCTAGAAGCAAGTGCCTTCATTTCTTTTGTTTCTCATCTACTACTATTATATATCCATCTCAACTTATACTCTGGGAGCATGGTAAATTGTGTAACATGATGAAATAAGAAGTTGTGTTTCTTGTTGATTGTTACTCTTCCTTTGCAAATGGTTTCTTCTTATTGATGCAAGTGAAATGTTCTGGTTTTATGCAACAAAATTTGCTATGTTATTTTTTTATTTTGTAAACACCAATTTTTGATATCCCTTATCTCATGTTTTCTCCCCTTTGTCTTCATCTTGCACATGCATACCTCTCTTCCTATTTGAATTTTCCTTTCCCTTCATAAATCTCATTTATTCAAATTTCCCACTTTCCTATATTACCCCATAATTTATTTTAATTCACCCTTAATCCCATTTAATTAATCCCTAATCATATTTATTATCCTAATCACATCCCATTTATTATCTCTAGACCCTCATTTAATATTTTCCTACCATTTGTCTTCTTTAAATGCTTTGTTTTATCTCCCCTTGGCCTTTATTTAATATTTTCCTTCCTTTTATCCATCCCTAGGTTCTCACCCACCTTCATTTAATATTTTCATCTTCCCTTTGCCTTTATTTAATAATTTTACCTCCCACCTACCTTTATTAAATGTTTCATATCCCCACATCCATCCACTCACCCTATAAATACACCCATACCCCCTCCTTCTTCAGAGAGATCAAGGGATGCAATTTTGGAATCTTGGAGTCTTCTTGGAGCTTTTGTGTGCATCAAACTTTGGAGATTTGGGGAGACTTATTTCACCTTCGCATATATATATATATATATATATATATATATATATATATATATATATATATATATATGTCACTAACATTTTGTACAACTTCAAATTATCATCGCTAATTCTACTTGACCATCTCAACCTTCTTTTTCATCAGTAGATCTTCATTTTATCCCATCCACTTTCATTCAAGAACTAACTTGAGGCCTAGACTCCATCAACCTTGTCCAATTGTTGATATCCCGCCTCATCCACATCAGTTTCTTTATTATTCAGACCCTCTAGTTCCCAATCTTTGCTTATGTACCCATCCAATTTCTAGATCTCACCATCATACCTCGTTATCACCCTACATCTATTATCTTAGACCCCAGTCACCATCGATCCCCTATGGTCATTATCAACCAGCCCTATTCTCATACCATTTACCATCAGTTTGCCTAATTTTCTTGCATATTTTTATCCAAATCCAGATCTAGTATTTTTGCGTTTTGTCTTCAAATCCAGATCTATCCAAATCCATCCACGGAGAGCTTACGGTTCTATTTTGTAGGTTCCTCTCATCTATCCCTACTCATCATCGAATGACCCTCTATATTCTTGGGTCACCATCAACTCGTGTAGGTTTGATTTACTTTACATCTATTTTGATCAGATTTGTACTTTCCTTACATTTCTACATTTTCAGTTTCTATTTATCTCATATTTTGCATATCATTAGATCCATTATCATTGATTTTATCTTATCTTATCTACAAGAGGGTTGACATCCATCCTAAGAAGCTCACACTTTCACGGGACTAGCTTATATCAGAAACCCTCCATCCTATCTACTAATCCATTTTTCTTCTTAGTCTTCTTTGTTGTATAGGTCATCTAGCTCGCAACGAGGAGTTCATATTTGCACCCATCTACATTTTCATCATCTTGAGGTGTCATAAACCCTCCATGTTTAGAATTTTTTTTTTTAGTACTAGTTCACTAATCTGAGTAGGAACGAGGAAACTTGGTCAACATTTTGGCACACCCGGTGGGACCCACCCTTTCTAAGTGAGGTTTGTTATTTGTTTTCTTTTTCTTTTTCTTTCTTCCATTTCCATTAATCTTGCAAGGAAGGAACGTGCATTGGATCATGCTTGTTTGCATTGCATCGTGGAGTTCTTGAATTTTCTTTTGCTCGTTTATTTGCTTTGAAGATCAGATAAAAGGAAAATCATATTCCATGTATTCCTTGTTTTTGTTCCCCATCCTTTTCTTTATCACATTGCATCACTTGTTTTTGTCCTCATCAAATTACACATTTTGGTTTTGGATCTAAAAATAACCCTTTCATTCTTTTTGGAAATCTAGTCTAACTAGGGGTTTAAATTTCTTGCATACACCCATCACACACATCCAAACACATAAACCAACTTACACATGTAAACACTCCTTACCAGGTGGAACTATTGGGATTTCATCACCCAATAGGAAAGTTTTCGTGGTGTTCTAACTACATTATAAACTCTATACAAATTTGGGACTCACCTACCTTCAGGTATATTGAGGAATCCACAGCCAAAACGTCCTATAACCAGCCTTAGATTGGCCATTTTCCTAGGTTCCCCTTTAAACATTTTTCTTTTCTTTTCTCACACTCTTTTAAATAATCATGGTGATGGAAAAAAAATGCTTGATTTGTTTGTAAATAAACTACATAGAAAAATGTTCACCTACTTCCTACCTGTTATCACTCCTTCTCAACCCAAGACACCACAAGAATCCACTTCATCTAATGGCATCCTTTCTTCCAATGATATTTCCCAACAAACTTCTAAACTTGAGACCACACCATTGATCTCCCAACCTTGTGTTTTTATGGTCTCGCTTCATGAATACCATGTCATCCAAGGTTATCCTCATATTAAAACCAATCCTTCTAGAAAAACTTCACCTTACTCTATTTCTTCTAGGCCAACTTTGCCTCCGTCTCTACTCCTTTAAAGACTCCCATACCCTCTACTATCCCTCGTGGATCTACTGAGTTTCGGGAACTCCTTAATGCTAATCTTATCACCCTTTATTAATAATTGTTTTGTAAGTCTACCACAATCCCTAAATCTACTCGATTGGTGGATCACATTCCCAACCTACCTCATATCAACACAATCCCCACTTCATCCACTACTCATGACTAGTATACCTATCCACCATCTCAACAATCACACTTGTTTTCTCCTACATCCACACAACATAACGTAACTATACCCCTATCTCTACTTCACATATCCATGCTAATGTAATCACCTCTCAACCCCAACCATATGAATCAATGCAAACCCATTAACCACTTCCTCAAAGAGCCTATTAATGCATACTTCCTACTCAACCAACTCAAGTATCCCGACCACATACCACTTACATCTGAACTAACCCCATAACAAATCAATTAAAATTTCCTACCTCACACCAACTGATTCAATATAACCAATATTACCACATCCCCATATCTCAACATCAACCCTTATCTCAACCAATCCAATCACAACCCCTTAATTATATTCCCCCTTATCAACCACTTCCACCTACACCAACACATCCCCAAACTTACCAAACATATCAACAACCCAACCCATCCACATCATATGCATCACAATCTCATCCTTCAACATCTCAACCATCTAATGATCCCTTACAAGCACTATTAAGTAGAATGGCTAGCCTTAAAGCCACAACTTTGGGATCTAAGACCACTTTTTCATATGAACAAATCTGCAATGAACCCATCAATCCATCTATCCCTGTGAAACCATATCCTCCTCATTGGGAATTTCCAAAGTTCTCCAAGTTCAATAGTAAGGAGGATCCCCAAAAATATCTATGATATTTTAAACATGCATGTTACCTTATCGCCCATGATCAAGATCTCATACTCCACACATTCCCCATGTCTTTGTCCAGTCCTGCATTAGATTGGTACAACAATATCCCACAACACTCGTTAGTCACCTTCACTCAACTTGTACAACTATTCTTAGAACACTTCTTAATCAACATTACATAATATTATCATCACCAACCTTTATGTCATTTGACAAAGGTTGACAACAAATCTATTATAGATTTCATTGGATGATGGTGTAGCATTATAAATCAACTATCATTTGCCCTTCCACAAACTAAACTAATTGATATTTTCTCAACGATTTGTGCAAAGCACATCTTCTCAACTCTTCAAATTCAATATTTCCAAACCTTTAAAGAGGCATTCACCATGGCTCACAAACTTGAACTCCACATCCTTTAGTAAGGCCACCTCGGGCTTAGATCAAACAAGCCCAAAACCGAGTTCACCAAATCTTCCATGCATGGTGACCAATCCAAAATTGCCACCAATTCTATCATCATTCAATCTTCCACTTCTCACATTAAGCCTCCGAAAAGAGCTCCTAGACCACCTCCTAACTATACCCTCATGGGAATCATATAGCTTCGTATTTGAAAAGTCGATGTCAGGTCCACCTTATTCAACTTCCCCCATCCGGCCCGTTGATGAATAGAAACCCTAACCCGTATGGTATCGTGAGAGGAATTATTTAAAGTATCATCAAGTCCAAGGTTATGACATTGAGAAGTTTCGTTCCTTCAAAGACCGGGTCCAACAACTTATAAATCAAGGGGACCTTCAAGTAGACAACCTTAACAGATCACCTAATCAAACCCTTAATATTTCTAAGCATCCATCAACAAATCAATTTCCATCCCCACATCTTATGATCCTAAGGCTCACATAGTTAACACCATAAATCAAGAACCTACATTATTTCCTACATCCACTACCCCATCATCTACCACATCTACCTTTACTTTAGACACTTCTTCTACAACAATAACTTCCATGCCTATCTCTACACCTATCACATCTAGTCCTTCACCCACGTCTCTATCAAATACATCTACTATTACATCTCCACCACCTATATCTACAACCATCTCAACTATACCCACTACCACTACATCTCAATCTATCATATCCAATTCTTCATCAACATCTACCATTCCTACATCTATACCCACTTCCACATCAATCACATCTACTAGCATAACCATACCTATATCTACATCTCAATCTACATGTATATATATGATACCCCTTGAAACATTTCTTACAAAAACACCCCCACTTAAGATGACCACAAATGATATTATTACCCCATCTACAAAACCAATCACCCCTACACCAATAAATCTGAGACCTATACAATCTACAACCCCTTTTGATCTCATCAAGCACATCATCCAAAACCTTCCATCTACAATATCTACATCTACAACACCCTTCACATCATCTGGTTCTATTTCTACGGATCCTCTGGTAGAAATCCTTATCATTTTTGCCACCAAAGGAAAATCCTTACAACCAAAGTCTAAGAACCTTAGCATACCCATCCAAAAATCTCTTACACATCCTAAAAAAAAGTGGAGCTCCCTCCTCCCAAGCCTAAGAAAACCAATGTTACATCATCACTCTTGGGAGAATCTCCATCCATTTTAGGGCTAGGCCTTCCATCTAAAACACTCATCATGATCAACCCAAATCTAAGCAATCTAACCCTCCTAAATTTAATCCTCCTTTAAAATCAACTAACACCCAGTCATCAAAACCGAATCACAAATACCCACTCCTCCTTCCAAATTTAAATTTGAACCAAAGTTTCCCATAAGGCCACATCAAAATAAACCACCTCTCCTGCCTTCATCTACCAAAACCATTTCATCTAAAAATTCTTCTACCCCCATTGGGTTATATACTAAAATATTTCAACACTTACTCCAAACCTCAGCAATTGCCCTTCCTCCTATCAATTATTTTGATCCTCACACTCCAAAACCTCCTTGGTTTGATCCTAATGTTGTATGTTTTTATCATCGTACATTTGGTCATGACACTAAGCATTGTAAAGACCTGCATACTCTCATCCATAACTTAATGATAGAAGATGACCTTCTTATCCACGAATATTTTCTCTTCCTTCCTTCTCATCCACGTCTAAATCCAATCCCCCAATCAAACCCTCATCTCCTAAGACCTCTAAATCAGGTTCTTCACCTAAATCATTCATCGCAATCCCTCCTCAAATATATGTTTCTCTCTAAGGGAGTCCCCTCTCTTCATCAACACCATCCACATTACTAATCCTCATTTTTATCCTCTATGGTCTATCCAATAAAAATATCGAGGCATCATCACCACTCTTTCTAACAATCCTACCCCATCTCCCTTGACATCTACTAGATCCTTTGCATCCACATCTAAATTACCTAATGTGATGCAACATCTCTCACTGGGGAGGATCCACTCCTCTCTCCTAGTCCTCTCATGTCTCCTCCTTCATCCAACCATCCCATGGACATCAAATACATTGTGTCTTTTTCCCTCTAACTTCTTTAAATATCCGAATCACTCTAGGACTGGTCTAATATCGCTAGGTCTCTTCCTCTTAATCCTCACATCGTCTTATCTAAATCTCACCTAATCTCATCTAAATTTACTCATCCTTCATCTAGTTTTTATCTCATCTTATCTAATCCACCTCGGTATTATCGTTTCTCATCCTAATTCCACCTTTGTGGCCATCTTTGTGCCTCTCTCGGGGCACCATATTTCATCCTCAATCCACCTTTTTGTGGCCATCTTCGTCCTCCCAGGACGCATATTTCCTTGTTATCCAAAAGATAACACATAATTTCATTTATCTCACCCCATCTAATCTTCTTCAAGCTATCATCTAATCCCATCCTCTCTTGCCATATCAAGGAATGTGACTTTAACATCGGTGACCTTATCCTTAAAATCAAAGCATCACCTTTCTAGCAAGGAACCAACTTAGAAAGTATTCTCCCAATTAGGTTGGATCATACACATGAATCTTGAGCCTATTGTCTCTTGATGGTAAACCAAAAATGAAACCTCTTAACGCATTTCATGTGTGGCCATTCTCTGTTGTTAAGCATACCTACCATCATGCACTTAGTCATCCTAGTGGTCATCCTTCCATCATTAGCCATTTCCATATTTCATTGTAATGATCTAGAATTTTGTGGTATATTGTCACTTTCATAGATGTGACCTTAAATATGAGCACCATCGCTCTTCTCATATCATATTCCTTATGGATAGGTTTTTCCTTCTTGGTGAGAAATTCATGATCGTTACATCCATAACCCTCTTATTTATGTACTAGAACCACACTAATGGTCCACATGTGTCACTTGTACATTTACTATCCCATCCTAAGTGGTATACCTAGCTATCCCTAGCTCTTCCCCATAAAAATTCAAAAATCCATGGATTCTCATATCAAAAATTCAAAAGCAAATAGATTGTTCCCTCAAACGAGAGTTGTTCATAAAAGCATTAAAAAGTCAAAAAAGTATAGACTGATCCCTTGAAGGATAACTATCATCCATATATATTATCCATGCCATCTATAAAAAGAAAAAAATCAAAATTATAAAATTATAAAATAAAAAAATTAGACCACTCCCTCGAAGGATGACTACTCTCTCTTATATCATGGCAATGAAGGCTTTCCACATTGATCATCCTTATATCTCATAAAGAAAAAGCAAAGAATAAAATTCAAAATCAAGCATCCTAAGAAATATTCCCACATCGATAAAATTTCTCTTTCATATCAAACTTCCCGCATTGATCAGTTTGTGTTTTCTCTCATCCAGATTTGGGGCATAGACTTAGGGAAACCCACCTATGGAGAACCTATTTTCCTGAGTATGAGTCACATATAAAACCCTTTGTTGTGTCAACATTAGGTTCGTAATATTATCCTCCATATTTTCCTTCATAATCTTAAGAATAACTAACTATCAATGGTTATGTGTTAACACCTGCTATTGGTTACAAGTGCATTACCTTAATTGGATCCCTTTCTTGTTTACCTCTAATATGGTTTAGAACATCGTTTCTTGATTCGATCCTTACTACATGATGAACTGTACGCTTCTACACTTTGGGTCACCCTATCAAACTTATGTTTTATCTTTCACATCCAATCCAAATTTATCTCATCTTATCCAATTTATTTTCTTATCACATCCACCTTTAACTTATCTCATCAAACTCTTATCTCATCTATCATCCAATTCTCTTCATCCAATCCTTTTATCTCTTCCACTTTAGGCTTGTGTGTCACCCATAACACATTGATATTTTCCTTACATGGCTCAAATTTTTTTCCTTTCCTATCATATTATCTAACAACATATTATTGATCACATCTCAAGCCCACCTTTGTGGCCATATTTGTGTTCCCCATCGGGGCACCATATCTCATCCTAAGTCCACTTTGTGGCCATATTTGTGTTCCTTGTTGGGGCACCATTATTTCATCCCTTCTTCATTATGATCATCTTATCTTTCCCATCCCACCGTAATGCATATTTTCTCCATTCCTCATGTATGCAAGATATCACATTATTGGCCCCACACACTTGCCATACTTTTGTATTAACCATCCTCCCATTTATTTGTACATATTTTGATGATTGGCTTTGACCCATTGGTCCCATTGCTTTCACATCCATTTAAGAGGATTCCCTACATATTACGGTGGGTTTTTCTGACTCACAAGTCCATCAGTCATTTCGTCATCTCCATTGAGGTCATACTTTGTTCCCTACCAAATTGATTCCAAAATCACCGCCATATTTTTGTTTGTTTCAGTTTTTCATCCCTCCTCGTCCTGGGCATCTTCTATTATCCTCTTATTTTCTCATCCTTTCCACCCTTTCTTCCTTCATCTATCTCTTTCAAACTCATGATTAATTCCCCTTTGTGTCACTGGGTCCCTATTTTAAGGGGGAGAACTTCATGAATCACTTTTTCATATGTTCTCATTTTTTTATCATAGCTTACCCAACATAAACCACTCAACAAAAGGGGAAAATATAGAAACCAATTTTTGGTATCAATATCCCTCATCCTACGTTTACTCCCTTTTGTCTTCATCTTACACATGCATACCTCTCTTCCTATTCAAATTCCCCTTTCCCTCCATAAATCCCATTTATTCAAATTTCCCACTTTCCTATATTACCCCATAATTTATTTTAATTCACCCTTAATCCCATTTAATTAATCCCTAATCATATTTATTATCCTAATCACATCCCATTTATTATCTCTAGACCCCATTTAATATTTTCCTACCATTTATCCTCTCTAAATGCTCTATTTTATCTCCCCATCACTTTTATTTAATATTTTCCACCTCCATTTAATAATTTCATCTCCCCTTTTCCTTTATTTAATATTTTCCTTCATTTCATCTATCTCTAGGTTCTCACCCACCTTCATTTAATAGAGAAAATGGATGCAATTTTGGAATCTTGGAGATTTTGTGTGTATTAAACTTTAAATATTTGAGGAGACTTCTTTCACCTTGGCATATCTTATGTTTTTATTATAATATTATTATTATTATTATTATTATATATACATATATGTGTGTGTGTGTGTCGCTAGCATTTTGTACAAGTTCAACTATCATCAAGAACTCTACTTCGGCCATCTCAGCCTTTTGTTTCATCTGTAGGTCTTCATTTCAGCCCATCCAATTTTCGTTCAAGCCCTAACCAGTCCTAGTCACCATCAACCATGTCTGATCGTTATCGACCCAACCTCATCCACATCAATTTCTTTGTTGTTCATACCTTCTATTTCCAGATCTCTACTTTTGTACCCATCCAGTTTCTAGATCTCACCATCCTACCTCTCTATCATCTAAGATATGTTTTCTCGGACCCTAGTTGTTGTTGATCCCTCTATGGTTGTCATCAACCAGCCCTATTCTCATACCATTTACCATCAATTTTCCTAATTTTCTTGCATCCTTTTATCTAGATCCAAGTCTAATTTGTTTTACATGTTTTGTCTTCGGATCGAGATCTATCAAAATCCAATCCTGACGAAGATCTTGCAGTCTGTTTTGAAAGTTCCTCTCTTCTAGCCCTAGTCACCATCGATTGGCCCTCTCGTAGTCTTAGGTCATCATTGACCCATGCAAGTTTGATTTACTTTACATCTATTTTGATCAAATTTGTACTTTCCTTACATTTCTGCATTTTTCAGATTTCCTTTTATCTCGGATGTTGCATATCATCGAGTTCACTGTCATTTATTTTATCTTATATTATCTACAAGAGGGTTGACATACATCTTAAGAAGCTCACACTTCTCGGACCGAATTATGTTGGGCATGTTAGATTTAGCAGGGAAATGAGATCTATATATCACATATCCACCATTAATGCCAAAGATTATAGATTATGGCATGCAGTTGATTAGACAAAGAAATAACTTGAAATAGATAGCAAATAACAGAGCTAAATGAGCTAGAGCTGAAAGTAAATAATAAACAAGATAAAGAGATAGATAACACCAGATTTAAGTGGAGAAACTCAAAGGAAAAAATCCACTGATAAAGCATTGTCTTTTATTATGAATCTAATACAATTTTACCCAGCACTTCCACTTCGCTCCTTAGCTATTTCACACTTCTACAGAGCTATGTCTCTCGCTTGTTCAATAGCTAATTCAGTTAGTTAATCAACAATACTTCCATCATGTCTTACATATAGCTCACATTCTTTAATACAAGCCTGCATAGCCATTGTAGACAATCAGATGGTCAATCCCAAGAGGTATCACCTAATAAATTGGGTGGGTGAATCAATCAGACCGCTTCACTTGCTAAGTGTGAAAGAATTCACACATTAAAGTTTGATTCAAACAAAATATAATCATGTTGGGGCATGCCCAAGTGGCTAATATCAATTGACATTATCACCCCAACACTCCCCCTTAATGTTAAGTGGGAGAAGACAATCAGACATGCCAAGTTTCAGACCCATGAATCAACAACAATGATTTAGGCTTAACATGCCAACAAGGGAAATCCACAAATATTCCCAAAAAGATTTATAAGACCATTACTTTATAATATGAAGACTTATATCAGACCATGGAGCCTTTTATAAGCTAAGGCATTCCCATGGCTAAAGCTTCTCTAGGATTTACAAGTAAATTCATAAAATAGTGACACATTTACTTATTACAATTGGAGGAAGTATTGGAAGTTTGAACAGGCCGTTAAGAGGTGGCTTTGTCATGTGCACTCCCCTTAAGGGAAAATCTAAAAGGCCTAACAAGGCATGAAACTTTTAAAAATTAACTCGAACACAGTGGTTTTGTGAAGATATCTACAACCTAATCTTCAGTTGGACAGAACTGGAGATCAATATCACCATTAAGGACTTTTTCTCGATGAAATGCATATGGAATTCAATATGCTTTGTCCTTTGATGCTGAACTAGATTTTTGCAAGAGAAATGCAGCTCTGACTGTCACATAGAAGAGTATTACTCCCTTTAACATTCATGTGCAACTCATCTAACCATATTTTTAGCCACATAGCTTCTTTAGCAGCTTCCAAGGCACTCCTATACTCGCCTCAATAGAAGACATAGACATTGTTGGTTATTTTTTACTACTTAAAAAGATATCTAGAAGTAGACTTCATAGCTGAAACATCATCAGCATGATCAAAATCACAATAACCAAATAATTTTGCATCAATACAAGAAGAATATACAAGACCAAAATTGATTGTGCCTTTGATATATTTCAAAAAAATTGTTTCCATTTTCTAGTGATCCTCAAAAGTTTCTTGCATAAATCTTGACACTACTCCTACTATGTAAGAATTATGTTGGGCCATGAATTGATTAAGTCCCAAGGAAGAAGTCAGCACGTGAGGGAGGCAGTAAATAAGGAAGGCACTCAAGAAAAAGCGTGCAAGGGAAAGGTGCGTGGGAGAAGAGGTTTGGGTGCATGAGAGAAAGAAGGTTTAGGGACTTAACCATATTTTGAAGGAGTTGTCATAGGAGAAACATGTGAAAATCCCAAGTAGGCATGTGGAATGGATAATGTGCCATCCTAGAGCCTTTGAAGTCAAGAAAATAATATATAATGTAAGGAATATTCCTAGGATGATCATTACAGGTAGTGGAGGCATTTGCAATCTAACATAGGCATTCGACCATGGAGGACCACACTTCCACTTGGCATGTGATATGTTCATGAAGGAAACCAAAGTGATACATCCAGATCCTATTTAAAGGAGTGCTTGGGTCTAAAATAGAGGAGGAGGAGAGTGATAATGAGGTGCTTAAGGAAATGAAGAGTTAAAGGAGGTAACAAAGTGTTGTTAGAATGCTAGGAGGGTTAAAGAGGGTTTTAAGTGGTAGTAAGGTGCTGTAGGAATACTTGCAAGGATGTTATTGAGCATATATGCATGGGTTTGGGTCTGAACAAGAGTTGTAATGGGTAGAATAGCTAAGAACTCTCTCTCTGTGTAAAATATTTTTGTAGGGTTTAAGATAATATTCCTTGATGTATTTGGTATGTATGACCCTTATGATGTAATGGAGCCACTGTAAATGTTTATAAATCAATATATGTGTGTGATTTTGGTTATTCATGTTCTTAAGTGTAAACCCTTGTGTTCTTCATATTATTCTAAGTCAGATCTAGTTTCATTATGCTTATTTACAATGTTCATTCCCATTTATGATGCATCTATGCATGGATCTGATTATTTGTATCTTCTATTTTTTAGTGAATGTCTATATTTTCATTCGTACAACTCATTCTCCATCAATGGTGGATCATCCTCAATAATCTCACATAAAAGAGAGGCTCGATTCCCACGCACACCTCAAGTGAGTGCCCAGTGCACACTAGGTGATACACTGGTGTACTTGGGGTAGAAAGGAGGTACATGAAGAAATGACTACATTTTGGTTCTATTGCTAGGACCTCTTTTTGAAGTTGTTGTGAGAATGAGGTATGATGACAGAGCACTTGACCTTGGACATCGTTGAGGCGTGGCTTAAAATCACATAGGATGAGTTTGTTCGAGAGATTTAACACTGGGCCCGAGTTTGGTGTAAGCAAAGGGTAGAGGATCACCGTATCATGAGTTGTATGAAATATTATTTTGTTGTTTCCCAGTGGAGTTGTATGAATGGCTTTCACCATATACATCTAGGTCAAGTTAGTACTATATACCTCATGTATGGATGCAAGATGAGTATCAAAGCTTGCGCATGATGCCAATCGACTTAGACCCGTGTTTTTATCACCGGGTGGAGTAGAGTGATGACTACTTATACCTTGGAATACGCTATTTCTATGTATTTTTGCACAAATATTGCTGAGTTTGAGCTCTTAAGGAGTCTAAAGGATTTTTCTTGTATGGCATTCCATTGTCTATCAAGATCCTATTTATTACTTTGAGTTTGCAAGCTTTTCCCATGGGTGGCTAAACTCCTTCTAGCGCAAGGCATGGAAGATAGTGTGGTGAAAGATGGCGGATCCTACAAAGAAAGAAGGAGAGAGAAGAGAGGTGACTTAAGTATGATGAAGCGTGAGAGAGGGAACTAAGGAGATAATAGAAGTTTACAATAGATGGAAATAAAATGGCGAGATGTTACGGGAAGGATTTGAGGTATGTGTGGAAGGCGTGGGACCTGAGTAGTCTATGTTATCCCATCTTGGAAAGCACGGGATAATTACCCCTTCAGCTTCTAGTGAGAGTTTTTCACATGAATAAAGGAGAGCCATAGGTGCACCTCTTGGCCCACCTAGTAACTAGACCCCGACGCTTACCCTTATGGTTTCTAAGGAAAACTTTTCTTATTCGGTTGTTAGTGGTGTTGATATTGATGGTTGAGCGACACCTAGGAGGTATAATTTTTCATTTGGTACATATATGGCTGCATAGTCATTTCTTGTATTCGGAGGTATCCTATCTGGTACAAAATTTGGGCAAGGTGTGGGTTCATAAAGTTTGGGTATCGCGTCTAGAAGTGGTGCGGGAAACACATCTAGGAGTGGGTCAACTTCACGGCTGTCGTCGGTGCGTAATTTAGCATGGCGGTGGGTTCACAAGGAATAGATGCATTAGGCTCCTTACCTACGACAAGAGGAGGATCTAGTGGATCCGGAAGAGTTGGAACTAGTGGATCTAGTGGTGTTGGAGGTGGTGGAAATATTAGAGGAGGCTAAGGTTCGGATCAAGTGTGTAAGGGCTTCAACAACCTCAACAGGTATTTTTTGAGATGTCTTTACATTTTCCTGATTACAAAGGTGTGGAAGATGTTGCGGAGCATGTGCATAAATGTGATTTTCTATGGCGCGCAAAGGGTGTCACTACCCCGCAGTGGAAGGTGAGTCAATTTTTAACCACATTACAAGGGCACGTGCATAGCAAGTACATAAATTATGATCCACACCAGACGATAGTGGATTACATCACGCTGCGTGATGAATTTTTAAGGGAGTTCCACATCCCTGAGTTTGAACAAAAGAGCATCAACGAGTTGAAGGAAATTCAACAAGGGATGGGAGAAAGTGTGTGGGAGTATGACACATGCTTTAATACTCTTCTATCAAAGTTTTCTTATGATATTCACCCATCTCAACATGCTCAATGGTTTGTCGGAGGGTTGATCACTCCATTCAGGAGGGAACTTTCACATAAGACATTCACAGATCTGCGTGAGGCCCTAGAGGTTTCCTTACATGCTGAGGTCATGGGAATCATTGATACTAGTGTTAGTCCATTTCTTGAAGCCCAATTTGATGCCATGGAAAACCAACTAGAGAAATTTTCTATGATTTTAGCTCATGAGACCCGCGGTGGATAATGGTGCATGGATTGCGAAGTAGAGGGGCACACCAAGGATAGTTTCCCATGAATATTGGTGTACACCGTGTTGGTGGACTATGATATTTTTCATGGAGATCATGATGCAAGTAGATTCCCATTGCTATAGCGCGTGATCCATAAGAATGTGTCCTGCTATTGCAAAATTTGCACCTCTACTACTCATGACACCAAGGATTGTAGATTGATTGACTAGATACATGATTCCATTGATATTGGTGTGTGCTAGACCAACGTTGCCAATAGTTCCAAGGATGATGTTTGTCATTATAAAGGGCGCATAGATGGAGGAGGTCGTGGAAGAGGCTTTCGGGGTGGATTTCAAGGCCATGGAAATCGCGGAGGAGGAAAAAGTGAATTTCTTTATGGAACCTATTATAATTGTGGATCTAAAAAACATTACAAGCGTGAGAGTCCCAATTTATTGTAGTGCTCTTGGTGTGGGAAAAACACAAAGTATGAGGAATGCCTAAAATTGTTTGAGCATATGAGCCGAAAGAAGCGAGAAGGATAAGGTCACTGGGATGGTGAGCGTAAAGTGTGTTGATAAACAGTGGATGCCAAAGGTGTCACATGAGTTAGAGTTAGAACCTGTATTGGTGACAACACGAGCCGAGGATGCTTGCACCAGAGAGAGATACCAAAGTAGATACTACTAGTTAAAAATGAAGAAGTGGTGCAGGGGAAGTATCTGGACCCTAAGCATCAGAAGGAAGTTTATCAAGAAACCATGGATGTTATTTAAAGCCTACAAGGAGAGATCTAGTTCCTGAAGGATCAGTCACGGTAGTTAGAACAGAAGAACAACATTGAGAATCCACATAAGGATCTGGATGAATTCAGGGAGGTATGCAAGATGCTGAGACAAGAGAATATCATCCCTCTATTAGGAGAGTGGCTAAGAGGAAAAGTACCAAGTGCTAGAGGAGAGTGTGAGAGGTAGGTTTTGCATGTTAATCTACCTCCTCATAGTCTTGACTATGATAAGGAGATTACCTTGAATGCGTGGTTGATGGATGACTCGTGAGTAATATTCGATGGACATGGGAACACAATTTAATGTTCTCACCTCTCGATGCATGGAATCAAATTGGAAGACCTCCATTAAATTCATATTCAAATGTGTTGTTTATGTCTAACAAGACAAGGGCAATTCCCATTGGTGTCTTACAGGATGCTACTATGACTATCCAAGGGGAAAAATTCATTGGAGACTTCGAATTCTTGGCATTTGCTTTGAGGCGAAAAACTTTCTAGTGTTACTTGGGAACCCTAGTGCTATAAGAACAATGTTGACTTACGTTTCAATAAGGAGTATATAAGTTTTGAGAATAAGGAGGAACATGTTATCATTCCTTTGACAGATGGAAATTCAGCACCCTATACTGAGCCCTTGGTAGAGATATACCTAGATAGAATCTATGTGTGCATTATCAAAGACTCGAGGTTGTGCAACCTACAAAAGTAGGCATTATTCAGTGGGAAGACACTTAATATATAAGTGATACAACTAGTGTGGCATGTGACAATTGGGTGCATGGGACATATGAGTTAGTCAAAAGGTAGTTAAGAGGCTCTGTGATGAGAGTAAAAGGGCATGCTCATTCAAGCACCTATGATGAAAATAGTTGTCGAGTTACACTAGGGGAGGCAACCCTGATGTTTTCCTATGAGCAATAGAGACCCAGTGGAGATGTGAGATCAAAATGAGAAATATGCTTAGTTATACTTTTCTCGGACCACAAAGACATTGGTGGGTGATCCATCGAGATAACCTTCTAGAGTGGCGCAAGGTGAATATCGTGTTCTCTATTAGGTTTCTCTGAAACAATGCACCTACTGCTATACAAGACTATCATGGGAAGGAACCCACCTCATTTCATGTCCAAGGCATGTGAAAAGGCTTAGATGGAAGGCACGAAGCCTTACCTCCATCACTATGGGTGCATAAGCTTTACTCCACCTTATAAGGTTGTGCATGCATGTGGTACATTCATTCAAAGTTGCACCGTCAAATAGGAAACTAGCAGGAGTTGACGGTTGATCTTATTCAAAATTTTGAGTATCGGAGTACTAATCCATCGGTGAATGAGGTGCTTTGCAGGTTGTTAAGCACCTGACTATGGGAGATAGTGCCATGGTGGAGGACAGAGTACTAGAATTGTTGGGTGAACCATGTTTGGAGGGGAGCTTTGATGAGGGAGAATCATACGAGGTACACCTTAAGTGCGCCTACATAGAAAAGGAGAAATGAAGGTTGGTCTATGTGATAGATGGTGAAGAGGTAGAGAACTTGGATGTTAACCATATGGTGGGTACATATGAGGTTATGGATAGTGCTGATGAGAAATCACATGCTTACCATGAACCCCGAAAACTAAGAAGGTTAACATTGGCTCGGAGGCGGAACCTAAGGAAGCTACTATTGAGATTACTGTTCGGAAAGGGAGGTTTCAAATATTATTGATCTATTACATGAATTCCAAGATTTATTCCTATATGGGTACCACAAACTCAAGGGATTTCACCACTCTTTAGGAGAGATGTGGATCAAATGAAGGAGGGCACGCACCCAATTCGGTCGAAGAGGCGTTATCGAATGTCAAAGTCAAGGAGGAGATTGACAAGATGATTACATCGAGGCATCATTAAGGCTCACGAGGAATTAGAGTGGATAATTTTTATGGTCATCATCATTAATAAGGATGGGAGGATAAGGATTTGTGTTGACTACATGGATTTGAATGTGGTGTGTGTCATTGATCCCTTCCCGACCCCATTCACAGAATAAATTTTGGAAGGTGTCACAGGATGAGAGATCTATTCCTTCACGGATGGGTTCTTGGGATATCATTAGGTTAGAATTGCTAAGGAGGATCATGAGAAAAATACTTTTGCGACAGAGTGGGGAAGTTTTTATTACACTATTATGCCCTTTAGACTGAAGAACACACTTGTTGTGTTTTCGCGCATTATGGTTCAGGTGTTTCAGAATTCATCCACAAGTTTTTACAAGTCTACCTGGATGATTGGACGGTGTATGGATTAGTGAAGGACCATTATGAAAATCTGAGGTTGATGTTCGAGAGATGTAGGTAGTTAATTATATCCCTCAACATTAAGAAATGTGTCTTTACTACTCCATTTGGCACCCTGTTGGGACATATCATATGTAAAGAAGGCTTGCTGGTGGATCCTGCCAAAGTTTCTCGTTATTATGGGATTAGGGGAACCTACTAGCCAGAGCGTGGTGTGTAGATTCCTTGGGCATACAAGGTATTACTAGAAATTTATTAAGGGGTATGCCAATATCGTCACATCATTGTTGGAATTATTAAATAACAAAAGTACATTTCATTAGGGAGAGTCAAAGACGATGGCATTTGACACATTGAAGAATAGGCTTATCACTTTGCACCCATATTACGCTTTCCCTCTTGGGATAAGCCATTCCATGTACATGTTGATGCTTCAAGGATGGAAATTGGAGTAGTCTTAGCACAACTTGGAGAGGGAATTGTTGACCATCCCTTGTGATTTTCTAGTAGGAATCTAACCCTAGCATAACATAATTATACTACCACAGTGTGAGGCATTTTCATTAATTTACGCATTACACAAATTCAGGAAGTATTTACTAGCAACACCCTTTATATTCTACATGGACCACATGGCATTAAAGTACTTGGTGAACAATCTTGTCTTACAAGGGCGCATATGTAAGTGGGTCCTATTGTTTCAGGAGTTTGAGTTTACAGTTGTTGTAAAATTGTGTAAGAGTAATTTAGGGCCTGACCATTTATTAAGGATTGACTTAGGAGAGATGCGTGGAGCATTGAGGATACAATGCCGGATGCACAACTATTCGATTGCAATGAATGTGCACCCTCTGACTTGGAAGATATTGTTGTGTTTCTCAAAATGGGTGTGGAGTCGAAGGAATGAATACTTTGGAAAGGAAGCACTTAGCCATACGCATTGCGCCCTACATGTTAATTAGTGGAGACTTATACAAGATAGGATGTGATGAGGTTTGCATTGGCACATGCTTGAGCATGAGTGCACTACAATCATGGAAGAGGCTTATGGTGGAATTGCAGGAGGATACTATGCGGGGAATGTAACTGCGTGCAAGATCCTCTTAGCTAGCCTTTGGTGGGAGACGGTTTACAAGGATTTTATTGAATATATTACGAAGGCTCGTGATCATTGCTAACGCCTTAAAGAGCTAGGAAAAAGGATGAAATTCAATTGAGACCAATAGCTAGTGTTTAATCATTTGAGAAATGGGTAATTGACTTTGTAGGCCCTATTTCACCTGTTACGCAAAGGATGGGTTTGCGTTATATCATTACTTGTACTGATTATCTAACATGGTGGGCGAGGTAGTGCCTATGAGGGATTACACATCATCCACAAGAAGAAAGATTCCTACGGGAAAATATAATTAGCATGTATGGGTACCCTATGAGTTTGACTAGTGACCGAGGTACTCATTTTTTGAATGATACATCAGGATTTTGTTGGCAAAGTTCATGGTGGCTCATCACAAGACTACTTCTTATCACCCTTAGGCTAATGGGACTGCTAAGGCATTTAACAAGATATTGAGTCATACACTTACCAATATTTGTGATGTTGGGAGGAAGGATTGGGATGACAAAGTCTCAGTCGTGTTATGGGTGTATATAACAACTTACAAGAGATTGAACAAAGCCACACCATTCCAATTGGTGTTTGGCGTGGAAGCTATTTTTTTGATAGAGTTTATGTTACCCTCTCTGCGTATTACATGCACAGGAGGATTGGCCAACGAGTAAGCATTGCAAGAGTGCATTGACAAGCTAATGATATTAGACGAGAGGTGATCACTTGTTAAGTGGAGTTAGAAGACTAAGAAGGTGAGACAAAAGGCTTGGAATCATAGTCACATAAAGAATAAACAATTTGAGGTTGTGCGAGATGGTGTTTCTTTATGATTCTAAGCTCTTATGTCATCCCTGGGAAGCTCAAGGTCCATTGGTTGGGACCGTATTATATTACTCATATACTTGATTTGGGTGCTTACCAAACTATAGGCGCCGGATAGAACACGACTTCCCAAGTATTTCCATGGAAGTAAGCTGAAGCCCTACTATAAATAAGGATTCTGAATGTTTGTAAATAAGGCAGTATTGTCAGTTAGCTTAGGATTTCCCTCAATGCATTTTCCTTTCTTTGTGTTTCCCTTTCTCATTGTTTTGTTCTTTTGGTTTGTTTTGGGTGCATGTGTGCGTTGGTGGCTAATTACATCATCAAGGTGTTATGTGTAGAGGACCACACATCTTTTTAGTGTGGGGTGGAACATAAAGGTGAAGTTCAGAAAGGATGTGGTAAGAGTTGGAGAAAGTGTGTGGAGCAATGTTGAAGTATTTTCCCGGGTTGTAAGTCAAAAGTGTGTGGGTTCAGAAAAATTGCACATAGCAGAGGTGATCATTAGAGAATATTGGTGTCAAAAGGATTTGAGAAACCATGTACAAGGGTAGGAAGTGTAGGAGCAACAAGAGGTAGGTGAAGGCAAGAACTTGGTAAAGGATGCAGAGGTTGACATACTTTGGCATGGGGAGTGCATGTGAGATAGTTTGTTGTCAAATAAGTCTTGTGTGCTAGAAGGTTGAAGAAAATTTTCGTGTGAGTTTGCACATAGAGGAAAGAACTAGGAAAAATGCATGGAGGAATGTCATTGGAAAAAGCTAACTTTAATGTGTTCGTATGTTGGTAGTTGTACGAGTTCAAGGAAATAAGGTTATAAATAAAAGGATGGATAGCTATTGTTTTTCACCTTGCATTTTGTTATTGAATAATTTCTTGCATTTTAAGGTGATTCTTGCAAAGAAGTGTGAAGAGGAGTGTGCAAAGTTGAAGAAATCGAAGGACTTGTGAGCCAGTGTGGAAGCAAAGTGCACGGGCATATGTGGAGGAGTTTGTTTGTGGGTTCCCATGGGTGGATATGTTGTCTTGTGGAAAGGAAGTGCTCCAAGTTAGGGTTTACAAGCTAGGGCATGGGTTTTTAGAAAAATTAAAGAAGTAGAGCCAAGGGTTTGAGCAGCAATAGAACTTGACGTAAGGGAGAAACTACAAAGGACCGAGGAAGAGAAAAATGGCACCAAGGAAAGGATCTAATGTTTCACCAAATAAGGGAAAGGGAAAGGGAAAAGGAAAACTGACCATTTCCACTAGTTTCAATGAAGAATGGTATGCAAAGATGCAGTACCCAGATCGTGTGTTGTTAGGGAAAGAGTGGGTGTCGTATATAAGGAAGATGGATGTGAGTGATTATAATCATTGCATGAGCACCACAGAAAAGGAAATGACCACGAGTTGGGTCGCCCAATAGAGAAGAGAACGCCAAATGGGAAACCTATCTTGATGATGAAGTAAAAGTGAAGTTAGAAAAGGATTTGCTTCTGAACTTTATAAGTTGCCCTATTTTGGCAAACCTAAGTGGCTTTACTAGTGGTTAATGTCATGCGGGTGCATGAGGAATACTTCTATTTCACAAGAAGGTGGATGCGCATAACCCCACAATTTATTTCCAAGTTCACTAGCCTGATCTGTGAAGGGGAGTTGTTGGACGATGATTTAAGTGACAAGGAGGCCATTAAGAAGACTGTTGAGGCATATGAATATAAGAAGGGTTCGTAGTAATTTGACATCACTACAATCACCGAACCTATTATGAGGATGGCCACGTGCTTAGTGACAAAGTTGAATTGGAAGGAGAGATGGACACAGATAAACAAAGGTTGGTTGAATTTCTGTCACAAGATCTCGATTTAAAACCATTTACAACCTCTCATATTTTATTGTGGAGGATATTTTTGATGCCATGTACGACGGGGAGAAGATCATTTTTGGTAATGTCCTCACCATTTTTTTCAGAGATTGGAGTGCTCAATGGGCCAAATAAGTTTATTTGAGAGTACCTAGATGAGAACCCCTCTCCCACAAAGAGGTTTGAAGCTTATACTTGTGACACCATGATAGCCGCTCACAAGGCACGCTTGGAGAAATGTTATAAATGGATGCACGATGCATTCGAGTTGAATGAAGGATACCAAAATAGATGCCCAGACCGGTGGATGGAGAAGTTGAATTCATCGTATACCAGTATTTTTTTATTGGTAGGTTTACCTTGATAGATGACACCAAGGGTCCTTGGTGTAAATTACCCTTCTCCTTCACAGTGCAGTATTTTATGCACATGATAAACAAATTTAAGGAGGAAAAGAAACTTATATTTTATCTAAGTATTATAGATCAAGATCATTGTGAAACATGTTAGACCTTTTTGTATCCCAAGAAGTGCACCTATGTAGAAAATTATGTATCTCATGACGTACACATGATAAAACCGGTGACATTTCCTATTATAGGTAGGACGGTGGCAAGGGTGTATGTGTGACTAAGGCCCAAGTTTGAAAAGGGCACTTATGTTGAGGACAATGTATCAATCCCTAAGGACCCCACCGGAGGAAGAAGAAATTGGTGATAAAGAAGAGAGAAGTGTCGATGAAGTGTCTTGAAGGAAACATAAGGCAGCGGGGAGCATTCAAAAGGAGTATGGGAGCATGGGTGGATACCCCATTTTAGCAATAAGCTTCCCAACGGTAATGCACATAGGTGGAAAGGGCATAGTAGCAGCGCAGGTACACACCATGACTTATATTAATGATCCAAGTAAGGTACTACGCATGCGCTTCCAAAGTACAAAGGCTGCTGTAGACCAACTCCTCACTTGGTATTCTTTTGATGAAGAGGGTGCGTACCCATGCATAAGGAAAATGCTATACTTGGGCTTTTGAGTCCCACGTTGATGAGCCCGAGTTCAAGGTAAATAGTGATGCATTGATGAAGACACCAGATGCTAAGGTGATAAACCCTCTTGTAAATTCCTAGCAACTATCGGATGATCAAGTTTGCAACGTGCTCAAAAAATTATTGGTGGAGGTGGAAGCAAAAAAATTGGTAGAAATGATAGAATAAGTTTCTTGGAGAAGGAGCTTGAGAAAATGAATGAGGAGATCATTGAGAGGGATAGGGAGATAAAATAGAAGGAATTGATCGATTGCACAATTAAGACATGAATTGGGGGATGAAAAGGTGAAGGTGTGTGAAGTCCACAAGAATATAAAGTCCATTTTAGATGACATTATCTTGAAGCACCCAGACACTGGCCCCTCCCGAACAAAAATACGATTCCACCTTACATTGCTTGGAAGACTTAACATCCATACTCGCCATGGAAAGGCAGCCACTTGCATTAGAATCGGTGGAAGAAGTAATGATGCACGTGAAGAAGGAAGGGAAGTTAAAGATTGAGGAGATAATAATTCAACTCCGATATCCTCGCCTTAGTGAATACCATTGTGCAAATGGCGAAGTTGTATATGAAAATTATGGTGACAGGGACAGTGTAGCAAGCATATTAGTTATCACCATGAAGCGGATATGAAAGAATTTTAAGAGGAAAATAAGGAGAATAGAGCAAAGCAGACATGATCTTGGCCAAGGTGGAGAAGAAATCAAAGGTGACCGAAACCTTAAGGGTTTAATTAAAAATAAATTGAAAGAGTTGTACCCCCAAGTCACTCACAGGATGGACGCGTTGGGAGACCTTAGCAAGTAGATGGAAAGCATTAAAGATACACTGAAGGCTAAGGGGGATGAGATGAGTTTTGATGAGGTTAGCGTAATGGTGGGTAACTTACTTCAACAGGCGTAAAATGAGGTGGATTCTTGGGTTAAGATTGAAGCCCCCGTGAAGAAATATTTCCCACTTCTCATGCAGAGAATAGTAGGATTCTTCCATTTTTTGCAATCGCATATTCTTTCATTTCCTCTATTATTTATTCTTTGGTGGAAGGGCAGAGTGCTTTCGAGGATAGACAACACACGTAGTGTAGGGTAATGTTAGGCCCTGAATTGACTAAGTCTCAAGGAAGAATTCAGTGCGCGCGGGAGGTAGTAAAGAAGGAAGGCACTCAGAAAAAAGAGTGCAAGAAAAAGGTTCGCAGGAGAAGAGGTTAGTGCACGCAAGAGAAGGAAGGTTTAGGGAATTATCCATATTTTGAAGGAGTTTTCATGGGAGAAACACGTGAAAGTACGAGTAGGTGTCTTTGAATGGATAATGTGCCAACCTAGAGCCTTGGAGGTCAAGAAAAGAATATTCCAAGTAAGGAATATACCCAGGATGATCATTACGGTGTAGTGGAGACATCTACAACCTTCCAGGAAGGCTCCAAATTCCCACCTTCCTTCCACCACCAAAATTCCCATTGGCACTTAAGTGATTTAACTTTAATGATGGGAAAAAACAACCTTCCAAGAAGGCTCCAAATTCCCACCTTCCTTCCACCACCAAAATTTCCATTAGCACTTAAGTGATTTAACTTTAATGATGGGAAAAAAACAACCTTCCAGGAAGGCTCCAAATTCCCACCTTCCTTCCACCACCAAAATTCCCATTGGCACTTAAAATCCCTCCTTCCAAAAAATGTGACTTGCATGGAAGAAAGCTTCTTCCCAAAAAGTGTGACTTGCATGGAAGAAAGCTTCTTCCCAAAAAGTGCGACTTGCATGACTTCTACTTTTAAAGTTGCATGAAAACTCATCAACAACATTTTATTTCCATTTTTTGATTTTTGGTGAAGAAAACACAAGTATAGAATAAAATTTTCCATTTTTGGAAAGGGTTCAGAAGATGTAGTAGCAAAAACTTGCAAGTGCCATAACTTTCACTCCGTGGCTCCGTTTTAGGTGTCATTTTCTCTAAAAGTGCATATTTTCTCAAGCTCTACGCATTGATGGCAATATTTTCCTTATTTTCATAAAATCCATTTTGCACCTTTTTGGACCAAGCAACTTCTTGCAATCTCTTGAAAGAATCATGAGCTCTAATCACCTTTAGACAGATTAGTAATTAAAAATACTAGATAACTTTTCAAAACCCTAGGTCTAGGGAAAGGTATAGCAAGAAGAATGAATAGGCTATGGGAATTGTCGAGAAAATAAACCAAAACACAAACAAAAGAAAAAGAAAAAGAAAAAAGTTACGGGAAATTGCTCGAAAAATTTCTCCAATTAGTTGACCTACGAAAACTCTTCCCACGAGTGAATCATCTATAATAATAATGATGAGGTGAAGTGCTTTATATAACATAAATCCTCCAATTTTAGCTCAATCTATTTTTAAAAGAACTTTATTTATTTAATAAATAAATAAATAAAATGCTTGCAGACAAGGTCTAGCAAAGGGATTGAGTGAGCTTTTTCATGTGGATATTTGTCGAATTTGGATTTTATGACTCTCTAGGGATACCTTAGAGCAATGCAAACAACTGTAGGCATAATAAACACAAAACAACCCATTACATTGAAAAGAATGAATATATTTTTAAAAGGGTTAGTCCCAAATTTCAGGGTGAAATCTCAAGGACACCAACTATAGAATATTAGGTCTAGTAATAGTTAAATAGATCAAACTACCAACTAGCTTCCTATAAAGAGTAGGATCAAATTTAGCACAAGTTGGTTTAGGATCAAACTTAGCACCAACTTCAATAGGAATGGCAGCAGGCCTACAATCAAACATGTCAAATCTCTTAAGTAGATTAACAACGATACTGATATTGATATGCAACAATAAGGTTATGATCTTGAATGATAATCATGCCAAGAAAGTGATTTAATAAACCTAAATCAGTCATTTCAAAACGTTGTTTTAAGCTTTGTTTGATTTTTACAATTAGACTTTTATTACTTGCTTGTAATCAAAAGATCATCAACATACAAGACAATAATGATAATATGATTGTTTTCAACTTTAACAAATAAATCATTATCAAAAAAGTAGTTAGTAAAGCCAAGGTCTTGAAAGAAATAATCAATTTTAGCATACCAAGCTCTAAGATCTTGTTTAAGACCATACAAAGACTTTTTAAGCTTACAGAAATAAAGCTCCTTATCGAGAGCCTCAAAGCCTTTAGGCTAACTCATATATATTTATTCTTTTAAGTCACCATTTAAAAAACATTTTTGACATCCATTTGATGAATCTCCCAACCCTATTGAGCGTCCAATGCAAGAAGAACTCTTCAATACTCATCTTTGCAACAGAGAAAAAGTCTCAACATAGTCAATACTCGGTTTTGAGTGAAACTATGAGCTACAAGCATTGCTTTGAATTTTTAGTCTCTCTTAGAGAATTATATTTAATTTTGAACAAGCACCTAGATCATACAATGCTTCTTTAAGAGGGAGGAGGGACTAATTCCTAAGTGTCATTTTTAATTAAAAATTTGTATTCATCCTTCATATCCTGAAGTCATCTATCATCTTGAGATTCTTCTTCAAAGTATTGTGGTTGGTTATACCTCATAGTGGGTCAATAAGGTATGATAAGAATGTTGACTTCTAGTTAGTTTTCTAAGACTATCGAACTGAGAGTTTTGAACAACATTTTTGGCCCATCTAGGAATCTTAGGTTGCAAGACATTTTAGGATGACTCCCCCTTAATCTCCATCATATCTAGATCAAGATAATTAGCCTCTTGAACTTTTGTTTCCATAATTTCAGTAGGAGGATTATCATAATCTATCTCTAGAACAACAGAGGAGGGTTCATTAGGATCAGCAGAGAAATTTCTTTCTAAGATTTGAACATTTTTGTTTTCAATAATGTCATGCTTGAATGGATCATAGACTCTCAAACCTTTAGTTTTACAACCATAGCCAACAAAAATACAAGCAAAGGAGGTTGGATCAAGCTTCTTCCTTTTAGCTTTTGGGATGAAGATGGAAGCAAGACTGCCGAATATTCTTAGGTGAGAGATATTTAGTTTTTGCTTTGTCCATACTTCATGAGGAGTAGCTTGATGAAGAGGTTTTGTAGGTAGTCTATTTATAATATATACAACAATGTTCATAGCTTCACCTATAATAAAATAGGTACATTGGAAGCATGAATCATAGTCCTATCCATTTCTAAGATGGGCCTATTCTTTCTTCCAGAAATGACATTTTTCTGAGGGGAATAGGGAGTGGTTAATTCTCTTTGAATCCCACAAGACACACAAAACTCATCAAAATTTTTGCTGACATATTCACCTCCATTATCAATCCTAATTCTCTTAATTTTCATATTAGAATCATTTTCAACAAGAGCTTTAAATTCCTTAAATTTAGACAGGGACACCATTCTTCTTAATGAAATAAGACCAAGTCATTCTAGAATAATCATCAATAAAACAAACAACATAAAAAGCACCACTGAGAGAAGGAACCTCAAGTGGACCTCTTACATCACTATGGATCAGTTCTAATAACTAAGAGGAATTTGGATCATGATGTTTGTGAAAAGGTTGAGCATGTTTCTTACCACGTAGGCAACTTTCACAAGTTTCATGTTTTGATTTTATCTTAGGAAGTCCAACAACAAGATTTAGTCTAGACATATCATACAAGACTTTTGAAATTTACATGACCAATTCTTTCGTACCAAATTTAATATCATTCCCATAAGATGAAGTAAAAAGACTCTGAGACAAAACCATCAAAGATATACAATCCATTCTTCTAGATCCCAAAAGCAATGAAATTTTTAAATTAATCTTTGGCATACCATTTTTCTTATAAAAAACAACTTTATAGTTTTCTTTGGTTAGCTGAGAGCAAGACAAAAGATTATTTTTTAGTTTAGGGACATACAAGACATTCCTAATTAAACCATTAGAAATCTTAACATTGCCACAACCTTCATCTCTAATGACAGAGTTATCTCCTAAATAGATATTCTCTTCACATTTGACCATATCTGAAAGGATATTAGGGATACAAGTCATGTGCCTAGAGTTACCACTGCCAAGAACCCATTCATGGTCATTTGAAGATGAGAGGGTTATATATAGGGCAATGGATTTCTTAGCTACATTTTTTTTTTTGCTTCTGATTTTTCTTGTAAATACTAGGCTTGTTGTTTTTAGCATTCTTGACATGATTTATTAATCTTGACTCTACAATGAGACTCTTTATGTCCAAATTTTTGACATTTATTACAAGTTCCATTAAATTTGACTTTGAATGGCTGATTGCTTTTAACAGAGTTAGTCTTAGGATTAGATTTAAATATGGATTTAATACTAGAATTATGATTTGAACTGAAATGTCTAGTATGAGAAGGCTTATGATAAGACTTATGATTTTGAAAGAACAAAGCTTGAGAAGTAGTCTCTTTTGAATCAAAGTTCGACATAACTCTTTTTCTTGAATCAACAAAGAAGAAAAGGTGTCTAGATCAGGCATATCATTCTCATTCTTATATTTGGAATTAAGGATTGATGCAGCCTAGAATCCACCACAAAAACCCATGTGTATTGGCACATCACTCACCTGAGCTAAGTGCTAACCCAAAGCGCGTAAAGGTACCATACCCCTCTTTAGAGTTATTTGTGTAGGATGTTAATGTGTTGAAGATAAATCATACATCCAAAACCCTAACTAACCATAAACATTCCACAAAGCATATTCCATATCTAGATCTTAAAGAATCATGAATTAAACAATAATCATAATGAAATCAACCATATAAGAACCATTTATAGTCATGTTTAACACCTTTATCCAGCCAATATACTCCATTATATTAAACACAGTAAATACAAAAGCTTCTTACATCATATAGCATTACCATAAGTTTATGCACATAATAGATCCGTAGCATGACTCTACAATAACTCATACACGGTGTCTATGTATGTATTTCTACGACTAATACATACTTATAGGGGTGGGTACTTGCCCTTCACAACTTACGCACTTCCCAAAATAGGTTGCATGCTAAAACTAGTCATGTTCCTTTACAATAATATGCACACATGCACATGTGCTAATAATATATATCCTATAATTAACCAACAAAAGTAGTAATTGTATTATTATCCCAAACTCATGCATGGAACCTAGTAGATGTTCATCCTCAAAATAGCATTTATGTGTCACGTAAGTCTCCATCCTATTGTGTGCTCCACACGTTATCTCCAAAAACATCTTGTAACCATGAAAATAGCTAAGTCCCCAAATCGGTTTGTCCCGTGTGCATTTCCTTTCCTATCATGTCGTACCTTCAAATTTTCTTTGTTCCTACACACGAATCTTTTGGGCCCTCTCCTTAGTTTCATACTATGTCTACTCAACATTACCCACACTAATGTACATTGTCATCCCGACCATGGAGTTCCTCCTTATTGTCCCAAATAATAAAGAATAAGAATGGAAAGAATGTAAAGAATCATTGTACAAAGAATGGACTTTTATTCTCAGCGCACCCTCTTCTTCAACCGGGAGGATCAACTCGGATATTCTATTTTACTCTCATCCTCCAATTTTTATCACTCATCCAACATGGTTCATTTCTTCTCTGGGCGCCTATGGAAATGGTAGTACTAGGACAACAAAGGTGGCCATAGGACATACTTCCCTCTAGAAGATCCATATTTTGTGCTATGAGCTTCCCAATCTCATTCAACCTCTCCTTATGTGGGTTTTGTGTTGTTGCAAGGGCTTCATGCTTTTCTTTTACTAATTTTAATCTTTCATCCTTCATTACCTTAAAAAATTCATTATCTTGTATTACTGATCCCGATTCGATCACTACTTCTGATGCTTCACATATGTTCAGAGCTTGATCTACTTTCTTCAATTCATCTTGTAAAGTTTGGAGTAATGTCTCGTAAGATGAAATCTTTCTAACCATGGAGGCCCTTTCTCTCTTTGCTTCATGTTCAGGATCCTTTGGCACTGGCATTTGAATCACCCCATCCTCAAACACCAAATCAACTAATGTGCGCACATAATGCATAGCCAAAGGAGCCTTCTCACGTACCTTAGACTCCATATGTGGTCTTGCTTTCAGGACATAGTCACCAATTTCTTTTGCCATGCTAATGAAGGCCTCATTATTTTTTGTTCCATATCCTTCTCTCCTTTTAGACATGTTATTTTTGTAGTTTTTGCCTTATTATCCTCACGTAGTTATCTAATAGTGGCAGCCTTTTTGATATTCCTCCATGCAACCTCTCCGTACATACCTTAACCAAGGCATTACTCACCTACTCATCGAGATATGAGAGTGGGATTTATAATCATGTTTCTACTCTGGGGTGCCTTCTTCACTCTTACGGACACATAAGACTCCTCGCATACATCAAAATTTGGCTCATCTATGTGAGTCCGCATGGACCAAAGATAGTTGTTTCCTTGCATGCATAGTGGGAATGTCCGGGTCAATCAACTCCCACCCATATAACTCCTTCAGGTCCATTATGCTTTGAAAATGGGCACGAAAAGTTTTCTTGTGTCCGCAAAGATAGCCTGTGGACTTGGCACAACATATTCTCCACTTGTTCTCCTTGTTCTTGGCCCCTTAAGAACCTAAGTGCCAAGGTTTGGAGTTGTCCCTTTGACATCCTGAGTAGTATCATGCACATGAGGTTTCTCATGCTCTGATTCTTTTGAATCCTTCACACCATCCTCTTCATCCTTCATGTCCTCATCTTTGGGCTCCTCTATATCTTCTGGTTGTAGTGGGATTCCAGGCACACTCTCTGTAAACTCCTTCACCTCCTCATTCAGTTTTAGATTTCTCCTCTTCTTCTCAGTTACCTCTTTCTGAGGGGAGAGTCGTGGTGATCTTCTTATAGGCTATGGAGTTCCCATGCCTTGGGTCTTTGTTCTTTTGAATACCCTCTTAAAGTGGCACTCTTCATGGAATGCTTCCACGTCCAAGTCCTCGTCTCCTTCTTACACCTGAGGTGGATTATCCATGTGCTCTGTCTATGATCCAAGCCACCACTATCTTCATGTTCTTTTTCCTCCTCATCTATTTCTATAGTTGTTGCAGACTTTGGAGCTAGCACGTTCTCCATTGTATGGTTTCCCTTAGGTGGCCTTGGGAGCATGAACTTATTCTCCACATACTTTTTACTCTCCACTTAGGCTTAAGTTGAACATATACAAGCGTGGCTCCACTACCCCCAATATCCAATCTTACTAGCTTCATACTTATGACGTCGAAGATGAGCCTCTCAATGTAGGCATTCCAGCCTAGATACACATATGTCTTCATGAGGGTGTGGTAGTCACAGTCTACCTTGTCTCGCATTCAAGTTCGGACATGCGCATCAATAAATCTATGAACTAGGGCTTAAAATTAGTGCATTGTGAAGGCATAGGGTGTTTTGCACCATGGGCTCCATGTCCCATCCCTCATAGTAAACCGCGTGATGCAGAAGTGTTGGTACACCATGAACTATACTACCTTGCCTACCACCGAAGGTAGCTCCTTGGCAATATGCCACTCCTCCTCAAACGATGCACAAAGTTGGTCATACCACATCTCTACCCTCTGCTTAAATGGCCCACTCATTGATCCTTCACATAAATATTTTTCAAACCTCTCCGTAAGGGAATTCTTTTCCAAGGGGTACTCCCAGATCTTGTTCTTTGGCCCATCGAGCACTCCAATTTCTAAAAACACAAGAGAAAGTAGGATAACACCAAAACTTATCTTTTCTCTTATGCGTGCTTCCTCAACAATGGTGTCTACAATATAGCCTACTAGGTTGTATACTAATCCTGAGACATTTTCTTTGCAATGTGAAGCCACATGGTGTTTACCTGTGACTATCTCTCTTGGTCATTCAACTTGGTTAGCAGATGCACGGCTACCTGCACCACAGGAAACTTCTTCAATTTATCAATGTCCATTCCATGCACACCCTTGGTATACCCCAAATCCTTTCTTATTTCTATGACCACTACTTTATCAATCAAATCACTAACAAGGTCTACCCCTGTGCCCTTCAATCTTGTTAGTGTCAAAACTAGGGTTGTTGTGATCCTAACCCTTTATCCGGAAAAATAAAAGAAGTCCTCATGGACTCAGCTCATCAGCCATTAGTATAAGGGTTCATATTTTCCAAAATATAGGAGCTCATACAACTGATAAACTCCTACCTTGCTTCAGTAACTTCTCCCATTGTCATCATACACTGGCATATCCTCCATCGTGCGCTTGTTAGTCTTCTTATTCAGCAACGCGTCCAACTCTCCCTTATTGTCAGAGGTATGGTGGTTGCGGATGTGGGGATCCCACTCTTGTCTAACTATTACTCCTTCCGGGTACTACATCTTTGAAAAATTACTCTCGGGAGCAATTTCAACTTCATCTTCCACCTTCTTCTTTCCTTTCATGCCTGTTGTAGGTGCTTTCTTCAGATTCCATCGTAAAATCCAATATTTTATTGTCTCAGTAATGAACAAACTCAAACCCTAGCTTGAATTTGTGTGCCCTAGCTTGAAACCGCATGCCCTAGCTCCTTCTCAATGCTTTCACTTCAATCAAACCCTTCACCAATGGGGACGCAATCCTCTTCCATGCAAAAATCTACTCTCCACATTTGGTTTCACAATGCTCCACACCTCAACAAGATTCACTCGGCTCGATCGCACTTAGCTTGCTTAAATACTTGTGATCGCAAAGGTAAAAATTAGCCCGCATCACATCTTTATATATATTTTCAAAAAGTTAGTACATTTATTTTACATCTCACTAATTGACCATTATCACAATATTTGTGTTGTACATCTTCGCACCCCAGCTATAACCTTCTAGCGCACCTTCTTACCTTCTGGCTACAGACTTATCTTCACATGCTTCCATGCACTCGAGTGCCTCACCATTACACCTTCCCCGGTAGTCTCCAAAGTTACTCTTGCTTACCTCATGTTATATTGTTCCCTTATTTATCTTCATTTATGGTCATCCTTTTAGAGCAATATCCTTTCTAACAGCTCCTTTCCACACTTTACTAGCACCTGTAACAATTTTTTTCTCATGTGTACCCAGTTGTGAATAACCACCCCACACCAATGGTATGTGCATTCCTCTATGCATAAAAATACTTCAGATGGTAATTAGCTTCCAATGTGCAAATGCACTTATTACACAAAACACCAAACTAAATTGACAAAGCATAGTGACAAAGAAGGAAATACGAAATGAAAACCTATTCTAAATGGCAACACTACCTTATTACAAACACCAAGAAGAATTATTTATAGTAGGGCTTCAACCTACTCCCATTAAAGTAACTAGGTAATGTATTCCATCAAGTGTCTCTAACTAAAAGCACCTGATTCAAGTATATGAGTGATAACATATGGTCCCAACCAATGCACTTTAAGCTTTCTTGGATGGCACAAAAACTTAGAATCATAAAGAAGCACCATCTTGTCCCATCTCAAGCTTTTTGTCCATGATGTGCCTGTCATGCCATGCCTTCTATCAGACCTTTTCCTGCTTCTGACTCTAACGTGTTATGGCACGCCTCTCATCTAATTGTATCAATTTATCAATTCTTTCTTCTAATGCTTGCTCATTGGCTAGACCTCCAGTGCATGTGTAATATGCGAAGATGGTAACATGAATTCCATAAGAACTGCTTCTATACCAAACATCAACTGAAAGGGTGTGGCCTTGTTCAACCTCTTGTATGTTGTTCTATACACCCAAAGCACGGAAGAAACTTTATCATCCCAATCTTTCCTTCCAACATCACAAAAAAATTTCAATGTCCAGCTCAAAATCTTGTTGAAGGCCTTAGCAGTCCTATTTTCCTGAGGATGATAGGGTGTAATATTATGGTGCACAATCATAAATTCATCTAATAGTATCCTAATTGTCTCATTCAAAAAATGTGTACCCCTATAACTTGTCAAGCTTAGTAGGCATCCATACCTTGTAAGAACATTTTTCCCATAAGAACCTAGTAGTTGTACAATCCTTGGTAGGTGTTACTTCTGCCCACCTTGTAAGATAATTTGTGCAAGTGATGATGTAGCGCGATCCAGTTCTACGCAACAATGCGAAATAGGACCCAAAAAGTCTATAGCCCATTTCTCAAATGACTCTGCACTAGGAATAGGTCTTAAAGGCATTTCATCTCTTTGCCCATGTTTACCAAGGTGTTGATAGTGATCACACGCCTTACAATATGCTTTATAATATTTATAGAGGGTCTCCCACCATAATCCAACTGAGTAGAATCTTACATGTATTGGCATCACCTACATAGTGCCCACCTATAATTCCACCATGAAACTCTTCCATGATATCCATGCGCTTGTGCTCTAGTACACATCGACGTAATACTTCATCTCGGCCTAACTTGTATAGGTCACCACTGATCAACATAAAAGGTGTCATGCAAATTCCAAATTGTTTCTTCTCTAAGGATTTCATTCCTTCTGTCACCATACTTATACGTAAAAAGATAGCAATATCCTCTAATTCTAAAGGTGTGTGTTGAACCTTTGTATAATTGTGCATCTGCATTATATCTTCAATTGTCTGTGCATCCTCCCCTAACTAAATTCTCAATAAATGGCCTAGGCCAAAATTACTTTTACCCAGTTTTACCACAACTGTGAAATCAAATTCTTGGATGAAGAGCACCCATCGACATATGTGCCCCCTATAAAACAGAGATTGTTTACCAATTATTTTAAGTCCATGTGATTAGTGTAAAATACAAATGGTGTTACTATCAAGTATTGTCTCGAATTTATGCGGTGTGTAGATCATTGACAAGGATTCGTGGTCGTCGTAGTGTTATAATTATGCTCTGCGCATGAGTCAACTTTCTACTAGAAAACTGGTAGGATGATCTATAATACCTTTTCCATGATGAGCTAACACCACACAAAAGGTTATGCCGAGGCATTCACATGTACATGAAATAGTTGGTTCCATGAGGGAAAATGTAGAATAGGCATTGTAGTAAGTCTCTCCTTCAATGCCTCAAATGCGTGTTGTTACAGTTCTCACCAATAGAATGTCCCTTTTCCCTTTAGTAACTCTTCTAAGGGTGTGGAAATCTTAGCATATCCTTTGATAAATTTTCAATAATACCCAGTGTGACCCAAGAATCAGCACGTCACTCTGACCGTAAGTTCTTCCAAGCCTACAATAACTACAACCTTATCCGGATCTACTAACAACCCTTCCTTGCAAAATGATGTGCCCTAACAAATTACCAAAAGGTGTAGCAAACATGAACTTATTGATGTTTAAAGAGATGATTAATTGTCTACACCTTTCAAACATCAAGCACAAATTGTCACACTAATCCTTAACAAGTCCATATATCTTCTAATCATCCAAGTAAGCCTGTAAGAAGTTGTGAATAAAATCTTAGAATGCTTGAACAACTATGCACGAAAATACAAAAGGCACGTTTTTCGGACTAAAGGGCATCACATTATATGCAAAACTTCCCCATTTAGTGGTGAAATATATTTTCTCTTGATCCTCTTGTGCAATCCCGACTTTGATGATACCCGGAGAATCCATCTATTAAAGAATATATTTTGCACCCCGCAACAACACCTTCTAATATCTCCTCTATGAAAGGTGTAGGAAAGGGATCAATCACACATATAGCATTCAGTTCCCTATAATCCACACAAATCCTAATCCGACCATCTTTCTTTATACTGATGACCATGGGGCTAACCCACTCTAATTCTTCTAGGGGCTTGATGATGCCAAACTTCAACATTTTTTCAATTTCTTCCTTAACTTTTATGCGCATGTTATGGTTAATTTTGTAGGGTATTTTCCTAATCGAGGTGCACCTTCCTTAAGCTTAATATTCATCTCTCCTAATGATTCATGCACTCCTTTTAATTCATGGTAGCCCTTAGGAAATAAGTCTTGAAAATCACGTAGTAACTCAATGATTTTTTCCACTTCATTTGGACAAATAATCCCAAATTATTACCTCCTTAGGTTCAAAGATCCATACCAATATTCACGTTTTTAATCTTCATGGGTTCATGATAGGTGCACGCATTCTTATCCGCACTATCTAACACCTCACACATACTCGTTGAATGATCTACATCCAAATCTTATACTTCCTCATCATCCACTATGTAGACCATCTTTCCTTTTTCTTTCTCTAAGCAAGTGCACTTAAGTAGCGTAACATCTATCTCTTCTTCTTTATCAAAGCACACTCTTGAGTCATTTTTACCATATAACTCCCGAATGATTTCTTCTGCCTTTACACAGTCTCTCATAGTTAAGCACTTTATAACCCTTAATGCCTCTTCCATTGGAGGTTAATTAGAGAAGTAGTCAAAAGTTTGGACCATTCCTACAATCAAATCCTACCAATTTCCAGTCTCTCTATGTAGCTCCGCATATACATACCAAATGCATGCGCAGCCTTGTGAAGTGGAATAAATTTTGTGCACCCATAGCAAAGGCGAGAAAATCTTCCCGCCCCTTTGTTCGAGCCTCTCACCAAAGACGCAGAATACCAGGTAAAGCTGAACAGGGTTGATTACCATGATATGTGTAGATTTGAGTAGGTGCATTGATCTTGGAAAACTAAGTTGTGAGAGAAATCCTAACTTCATTCCATTCTACAAGATTATCCATGTGAACCACCCACCAACACGTTGTTGTCCCGCATAAGGTATATGCTAACATATTTCTTCTTTCAAATTGGTTTGTCCACTATTCCTCCATGGCACGTAAGAATACCATAGGGTCTCCTTCTCCAGTGTACCAAGGTATAGAGTTGTTACCTATCCTCCTAATGCAATGAGGTTTGTTTCTCCATGCAAATGTGCTCCTTAGTGCAAATGTGCTCCTTACTTTGCGCCAAACCATCTCATAAGTGCCATGAGCCTAATTATCACAAGCAATACTTGTGGTATCGTAGTAGACTATGTATCTTCTCACCGAAGGATTCCTTCCTTAGATGGCTCGAGTACTTTTGGGTCCCGAATAGTGTGCACAAAAATCCTATTCGAGATATTCTTCACTTAAAGGCTCAACATAGGGCACAAATTTTCCATTTGTTAAAGGGATAATAACTCTTTCCTCATTGTTCTCAAAACTTATATATCCCTTGTTGAACCATAGATCAACATTATTTTCGTAACACGAAGGGCACCCAACCGTAGCCGGGAAACAGCTTTGCTTCTGCAAGTGCTAAAACCTCAAATTCCCAATGAACTTGGCCCTTGTATCGTAATGGATACATCTTTTAAAACTCCAATGGGAGTGGCCTTAGTTCGATTAGCCATAAATAGTAAATTAGAATATGGTTGCAATGGAGGTCTCCCCATCTGTACCCATGCATCTAAAATAAGCACATTTACCTCTACACCTGTGTCAATCAATATATTACTCAAGATCCATCCATCCATAATAACATTCAGAGTGATCTCCTTGTCATAATCTAAGCTATGAGGGGGAAGATTTGTATGCATGATCTCGACATCCATTCTCAATATTTGCACATGGAGTCGGTGTTCATGGATAAATTAGATATGATATGGAAATGAAGTTAAAACCTATAACCTCAAAGCATGAACCTAATCTATACTAAACCATCATGATAAGAGATAAACAAGACTAACATATATAATTGTATGAACTAGATTAAATCTAAACTAACATGATAAAGCTACTCTCTACTCTTTAGATCACTTAATTAAACATTGAACCTAAGAAGATCAACTTAGCAATCAAAGGTGTGATTAGTTGTTTTATGGTTCTCAAGATTTCAAGAATGGAGTTTCACCATTGATGGCTTTAAGGCCAATGGTTCTCTTTATTTACTCAAAACTTGGATTATGGATGCAAATGGAGGTTATTTGCTCAAGATCAATTAAGGGAGTAAGTTTAAGATCAAATGTCTTATAGCTTAAAGCTAATACAAATGGAATCCAAAACTAGGTGTTCTTAGTGTTAATAAGATATCCTAGATGTGAAGGTGTAAGTTGAATGGGTAGGCTTAGCCTTGTATTTATAGTTTTCAAAATGGAAGAGTTTGAATTTCGGGTGCATGTGGGACTAAAGCTCAAAAGAAATTTTAGATTAGATTAGGATAAACATGCTTTAGGCTTAAACAAGATTGGTTTAGGCTATTTAACTATGGTTTAGGCTAGTTAAACTTTATTAGCAAGTGATTAGAGACTCATTGAGGATTGGGAGGGGTCTGGATAACCAATTGTGACGATAGATAGCCTACAAAGCTAATAGTAGTGGTCTAGAGATAACTAGGAGGTTCTCAATGGTCGAAAGGAAGAATTTTTATCTAATAAGAGAAATATTAGCCAAATAAATTGATTATAGGAGGAATACGACCGGAAGAGTGTCGTGAATGGGCATCCGAGAATGGAGCGAAGAATGGGGAATTAACGAAGTGTCGTTAATTGGTTGAATGGGAGGAAATGCTAAGTGTAAGCATATTTTAGGTATCTACATTTTCCCCTCTTTGAAGTGGCATAATTAACGTCACTTCAAAGAAAGTAGTCAAGCATAAACAAGTAGAAAATTTTTGAAGGGATCAAGAAAAATGAGTAGAATGGAGGATAGAAAATTTTGAAGGGATAGAAGAAAAATGATTAGAATGGAGGATGCCCCCTCAATTGTCGATGGGGTGATAGAAGAACTTGATTGACGATCGAAAAGATGATAGAAAGAGAATAGAAGAAATAATAGTGTGGAGAAGAAGAAAGGGGATATAGAAGAAAAAGGAGAATGAGGAAGGGGGATTGAGCCAACATCCATCCAGTGCCTTTTAAACAACTTTATTTTTAATCATATTACTAGTGATCTTCATCATCGGTCCTTATTAAAAAGAATGAACAAAAGTGTAGTATGACATGAAAAGCCATATACGAACAAATGTCCATTGCTAAAAACACCAACTCCATGCAACATACAAAATGAAATGCAATACAAGAAAGTAAAATATGCCTAACTCCATGCAACATACATAATGCAATGCAATACGAGAAAGTAAACAAGCTAAACTAACAGAGAAACAAGATGCAATATTTTTTTATTGAGCTTCAGTTCTAACCTATTTGAATTAATGACAAGGTTTGACGATGGTTCCCCAAGAAAGGATACATGTAAGGGGAATAACGGAGGATGCTTGGGTCTGATGAAAAAGTAATGTGCACTACAAAACAAGTACCAGAAACTCGTTGTGCCCCGAATATACGAAGTAAGCAACCTATCTTTTGTTGATGGAGGTAGATCAAGATGACCCATGGGTCACGCACATGAACAGGGAGAAACCAAAGAGTGACATTTGTAGGATGATTTTCAATTTTTATAAGTTTTTTGAAACATATTTGAATGTTTTTATTTTTCTAACATATTTGAATGTTTTTGTGACTTTTAAAGTGTTTTGAAACTATGTACAGGAAGACAAGGAAATGTGGATGCCACTAGTGATAGATGGGATGTACAAGGGCATAAGGCCACGTGCATACGAGAAAGGTGAAGATGCAAAAATGCCCCAGTGATTAGGTGGGAGTATTCAAAGGAAAACTCTTCATAGGTAGAAGCAGACCCAAGGCCATTATGGATAGGTTCAACATGATGGTGAACATAAACCAATGAAGTGCTGGGAAGAAGCAAGGATGCCCCCAGTATAAGTTGGCCTAAAAGCACATGATAGAAAGGAAGGAGAATATTATTTTTTGTGAAAGGAGACAAAGGTGTCTAAAAACATGGAAAAAAGTAATCTTATACACATGGATGTTCTGAACAAAGTAGAAGAACGATGTGAATGATATGAATGTAGCTTAGAAGCCTTGTGATGAAGAAGTGATTAGCCAAAGGCACAAATCGTGAGACGAGATAAGGACTAAAGTAAGAGTCTGAACAAGGTCCAAAAAGACACTTGGTAACATACTAATCCTTCTTACTCATAGAGATCTAGTGTGTGTATGTGGAATTTAATTACCTCTTGAAGTAAAGATTTAATAGAAAACAAGTGAAGACACCCTAGCCAATGTGTAGGAATGATTTATTTTGAAAGGTGATTTTGTGAATGGATGGTGGAAGGATAGTCGTACATTGCTCCGCTGCCAACCAGGCATCCATAGCCCCGATGGATATGCATTTGATTCTAATCACAACATTACTTTACTGCCAGTCAAATGTCTATAGCCCCGATAGAGATTATTGGAAATACCCCAAGAGAGAGTAATATATCAATTTGCTTTTGTTTTGTAGCTTTTAGATTTTGATTGATTGATTTTGTTTCTTTTGCTTTATGAAAACTTATTTCAGCTCTCTTGTTTGACAAGGGGTTAAGAACCACATATGGCTTGATGGAAGGAGGTGGAAGTGATTGTGATGATGACATTGGCTAGTGTCAACAAATATGTCCAAAAGTTCTTCACAGCAAGTTTATTATATTTTGAATGTGATAGGATATCTAAGAGGTCAGTCGTTCTTTAATCTACCAAGGTGATGAAAGACCAAGGTCAAACAGATACCATAGAGATAAATGTCACAAAATGCATGTGAATAGGCTAACCATAATATCATCGAAGGGATGAAAATGGTAGGAAGACTTATAGAAGAAGAGAAAGAAATGAAAGAAAGAAACATCCATGTTTACGCAATACACCGATTACGCAATGTTTGATCTTTATACCTTTGATTTTTGCTTTATGTTTTCTCAAAAAAATTTGTATTTTTGAATTGTTTTTTAATTTTTAGCTTTTTGATATTTTTGTAAAGCTGGGACTAACAAAGTCACTTTACATGGTAAGATCCAACAACAATGTTTGTGACTTCCTTGATAAGGGAGACTAGGCATGTTTGTTTATCAAGCGTCATGTTATCTCTGATCTCGATGATCGAGGTGAGCTTGTACTCAACAAATGAATGTGATTTATCCTGAAACATGGATTTCATATGTGGGATCTTGAGTTCCCTATCTAGAGGTTTATGCACTTTGCACCATACTTGATGGTTACGTTGATGTGCGTTCTTGAATCGCACTTGATTTACAATTTTCATATTGTTCGAGTTATTGGGGATTTCAAGCTCTTAGAAGTTTTGACTTGAGCTTGATTACGAAATTGTTTGGGTTTCTTATAAGCTGATGTGTGACTTGTTTGATCTCAAGAAGGAGAAGAAAGAGAACGTTGACATTTAGAACTAATGTGAAAATGACCATGGGCTTTCCACAACCATTGATAGAAAAAATATGTGATGGATGAAAAGGATACGGTCCAAGAATTGAAGAGGATGGGCTACGAGGAGGTGAGCCACTAATAGAAGATGATGAAGGGATACTAGGATATGGCCCTAAGATGGAAGAAATTAGGCTACTCGGAGGTGAGCCATGGCTAGAAGATGGAGGGCTACTAGGATGTGGCCCCAGGATAGATGAGGAGGGACTACTAGGAGGGGTCCCATAGATAGAAGAGGATGAAGGGCTACTAGGACGTGGCCCAAGAATAGAAGGTAATAGGCTACCAAGAGGTGACCCACAAGTAGAAAATGGAGGACTACCCGGGGTGGCTCCAGAATAGAAGAAGACAATGGGCTACTCAACGGTGACCCAAGGAGAGATTTTGATTGAGGAATGGTAATAGATAATGAATGATTTGGTAACGAGAAGATAGGCCATGGCTCAATGCTAAACCCTAACATCTCATCATGCTTAGAAGAAGGTGAAGATGGAATAGAAGAAGAATCAAGTTCCATGACCTTAGGATTTTCCTCTATGTTTTGTCAAAAAGGATCAATTTTTTCTCCAATATGCAAGCATATAGATTTCTAGAAAGAATCCTTATTTGTAATCCTCTAGAGGGATATCTTCATGTACTCTAATTGTTTCTTCATTCTAACAGAAATCAATTAGTAGAGGTTGTTTTTCTTTAGTCATAGAAGGTTGAATAGAAGAAACAGGTCCGATAAAGAGGGAAGATTGATTGACAGAAGAAGATGACTCAAGAGAGGAAGTATGATTGGTGGTAGGCGTCCCATGAATGGATGATTTGGATCTAGACCTAGATTTATTTTCTAGAATATGATGCAATGTAGGAGAGAAAATAGGATCACATAGCCATCTGTTAAGTTGTGATGTAGGATTCAAATTAGATGATTGAATAGAGGGAATCCAAGTCATGGAACTCTTCGACAGAGGAAGAGTTCATTGAGATGACTGATGAAGGAGGTCCTGCAAAGAAAGGGAGGACCATGACTCAAGAACCAAATTAGACCTTCAATCAATAGAACGTGGAGTCACATGGGTCTTCAAAGGAGGAAGACGTTGTTGAAGTGATTTAGAATAAAGGTCCTACGAAGGAAGGGAGGACTATGATTCAGATTTGATCTAGGGGTATCTAAACAATAGTTGGGATCCGAGTCTTCAGAAGAAGAGTGGGAGTCTCGAATGGTAGTTTAGATCTGAATCAGAAGAAGAAGAGTGGGGGGAACCTAAATAATAATTTGGATTAGAAGCATCCAAACCATACCACCAACTATGAGCTGAAGGTGGGGAACAGGGTACCCGAGTGGGCCCTCTAGCATGAAGAACCAAACAAGGTTTAGTTGTAATGGGAATCTTTTGATTTGAATTTCTAAACCTAGGTTTCGTATTTGTAGTAAGTGTGAGAAACCATGCGATATTCAATCATTATTGGCATCATTTAAGCACAAATTTCTAGACCTAGATAGTGTGATGGAACTCCTTTAAAGGGAAGGAAGTGACATGTCGATTTGGGTAGCATAAGGGCAACCAACTAGACATTTGGTAAGTATGGAGATGCATGCGTGATTTTCCGAAGAAGGTCTAAGGAAAATAGACATTGTGATGACACAATCTCGATGAGATCGAAAATGATTGTCCTAGAAAACATTTTTTCCAGATGAATAATCACAAGGAACAATCATGCAAGTGTGAAACACAAAGCCAATCAATAAGGAAATACACCCTATGCAAATGTGTGTGCAAAGTGATAGTTTGATGCAAAGATGATCAACACAATGTCAATACTTACGTCAAGCTCAAAATGAATAAGGCGTAAATATTAACAAAGGGTAGATGTGACTCCCAATCAAAGGATACAATGATGCGTTCAATAACCAACAAGGCCAAAATGCTAAAGGATGAGGTTTACAAATGTAAGCCACATAACCACACCAATTGGACATGTTAATCAAGCTTCACGAAGAAGTGAGATATTAGTGCCAACGTGGTATCGAAACGACACAAACAAAGTAAGTGAAACTCTTCAATATTTTGGACAATGTTTGAAGAAAAACTAAGTCAAAGTATACTAAGGATGTGCTAAAATGTGTGCAACGTAACACCACAATATAAACACTTAGATCACATTTACGAAAAACATGACATAAGTATCTTAATTGTGTCAAGACAATGCAAATGAGGCAACACGTCAAAGGGAGATCAAATGATGAATCAATCCTAACTATGATGATGATCTTGAAATCAAGATCAAGTGGCCATCAAAGATATAAGGACGCATCCACGCACTTTAGACGTTTAACAACTCAGCCGCAAACATGGATGAGTGTAAATGGACAAAAAAGTGGTGAACACTATCTATGAAAACACTCCCGAAAGATGCCTTTTGTTGTCTCAAATGGGAAACAAGAACACAAAGGTATAGATGAAAAGACGAAAAATAAACTAAGTGCCACTTGGGTAGAGCTTCACCTCGTCCGAAGGTGAGAAAGAAGTTAAGCTAAGTGAAACATCATCTAATTTCCTGATGAAAGCCACTTAGATCCAACTTAAGTGGATTCTTTGCCTTGTTCAAAAACAAGGTTCTGAATCCAAACAAGTTATCACTTTGTGATGGCCAAGACACAAAAAGGACTATTAAAGTGGGCTCCAAGATAGAATGGCCTCCTTAATAATTTCTCTCAACTAGGTGTTACAAAGTTGTCTTAAGCGAGCACGATTTACCCAAATAGTCCCTTGCCTATCTTGGGAGTATCTCGCTTTACTTTACCCCCTTCGAGCACAAAGGGAAACTAGTGTGTCCACATGTGCTCTTCTTGGGGTCACCAAATGGATAACCGATAACTCTATCTCACAAGGTGTACTAGTCAAGTGGGTAAGCGGAGTGCTTCTGTTTCATCCATGAGGTTACTCAGCGGTGGATTACTTTAGGGTTCCTAGAACCACCCCCATTGTTGTAGCTTAAGGCGTTATGCCAAAGGGGTTATGTTCCAGTTGAGCGGATAGGGACGTACCCTTTTCAAAACCTACAATACAATGTTTTGAATATGGTGTGTTTTTATCTTTCTTAACTTAATGTGGTTTTAAGTGGCACACCATTTGGCAGTCTACAAGAACACGTGTATTAAACTTTTTTGTGTTTTTGTACGTCTTGCTTCTACAAGCATTGGGTTCTGTAGACAACAAGTTTAAGTAATTTTCCAGTTCATAGATTGATGTCAAGAAAGAGAAATTTACACTTTGCTTTTGATTCCTAAGATCGCCAATAGGTGCAAAGGAAGAGCATACGCAATGTGAAAAAGCCTACTAAATCACATGAAATTTTACTTTATCTTTTATAAAAAAAGTGTTTTGAACATTTGATACAAGTTTTGTATAAGTGTTTCTGATCTCCAAGATCACTTTTGAAGGCACGAGGAGAGAGCATATGCACTTTTACAAACTTAGTTTTAAGCTAAGAACCAAAAACACTTAACTATGCAAACCGAAAGACCAAAGAAAAACTTTTTTTTAACTTTTAAGTCCAAGAAATCTGCAACAAAGATCAGAAAAAAAGATTTTGCAGATTATATAAAAAATTTAATCTTTGCACTGACGTACACTTGCGCGCCAAGCCGACACACCAGCGCTCCCCAACCGATGGGTACACACCCAACTCAACAAATACACCTACAAAAAAAAAAATTAGTGAAATCCAGATATATATTAAAACATAGATGCTTAAAACCAGATAGGGACATTTTCGATTAACGTGTATGCTTAGGTTTCAACATGTACACACCCAAGCATAAAAAAGACAATTTCTAATTTTACACAAATGGTCGAAGCTATTTACGCATACGAGGCCGAGAGAGGCGAATACACGCCTAGGCTGATGGAGACGTGTGCATGTCTCTATAGAGACAAAATTTACTAATGATGAGGACTCCCAGACAGTATGCTCCTGTTCCGACGGGGACACTGGGGTTTTAACGTGTACGTGCCCCTCCTGAACACCTACGCGTTCCTGTGAAAAACCTACAAAACTCATGGATTTTCAAATTTTCAAAAGCAAACATGTTAGTTGTTAGTCAAAGTGTCCTATTTCTATATCAAACCCATAAAATACTTACAAATGAAGGTCATTTATCTAGTGTTAGAAACAGAAATGAGGAAATAACAAGTGATTTGACCCAAAAACTTGAAAATGAACTTTGAAGAACTCAAAAGACCTCCATTAATGGAGGAATGACATAAGTTTCCCACCGGGTGTGCCAAATGTGTTCATGGATAAATTAGATATGATATGGAAATGAAGTTAAAACCTGTAACCTCAAAGCATGAACCTAATATATACTAAACCATCATGATAAGAGATAAACAAGACTAACATCTATCATTGTATGAACTAGATTAAATCTAAACTAACATGATAAAGCTACTCTCTACTCTTTAGATCACTTAATTAAACATTGAACCTAAGAAGATCAACTTAGCAATCAAAGGTGTGATTAGTTGTTTTATGGTTCTCAAGCTTTCAAGAATGGAGTCTCACCATTAATGGCTTTAAGGCCAATGGTTCTCTCTATTTACTCAAAACTTGGATTATGGATGCAAATGGAGGTTATTTGCTCAAGATCAATTAAGGGAGTAAGTTTAAGATCAAATTTCTTATAGCTTAAAGCTAATACAAATGGAATCCATAAACTAGGTGTTCTTAGTGTTAATAAGATATCCTAGATGTGAAGGTGTAAGTTGAATGGGTAGGCTTAGCCTTGTATTTATAGTTTTCAAAATGGAAGAGTTTGAATTTTGGGTGCATGTGGAACTAAAGCTCAAAAATAACTTTTAGATTAGATCAGGATAAACATGCTTTAGGCTTAGACAAGCTTGGTTTAGGCTAGTTAACTAGGGTTTAGGCTAGTTAAACTTGATTAGCAAGTGATTAGGGACTCATTGAGAATTGGGAGGGGTCTAGATAACCAATTGTGACTGATAGATAGCCTACGAAACTAATACAAGTGGTCTAAAGAGAACTATGGAGGTTCTAAATGGTTGAAAGGAAGAATGTTTAGCTAATAAGAGAGATATTAGCCAAATAAGATGATTATAGGAGTACAGCCAATGCAGAGTGTTGTGAATGGGCATCCGAGAATGGAGCGAAGAATGGGGAATTAACAAAGTGTCATCAATTGGTTGAATGGGAGGAAATGCTAAATGTAAGCATATTTTAGGTTTCTACAGAGTGTTTCCCTTTAGCCAACTCCCTAGTAATGGAATGATATTCTCCTAGTGTAGCATTTTGCATACCTCCTTCAAGTCATCAATATCCGACTAGACCGTCTTTGTTGCCTTATTTTGTTCCATCTTCCGTGATTGCTCCTTTAAACATTATATTTCCCCCTGAAGGTTTCTGAGTACCTCCATGGTCTCCTAATAAACCTCCTTCTGGTGTGCAGGATCCGGATACCTTGCATGCAAAATTTCCTCCTTAGTGATTGTAGGCTTCGATGTAATGCATCCCTGGTGCACGTAGCTTCAACGCATGTAGTAATCTTCATAGGTAATACCTCAAGTTCCGGTGCCAACTTTGGCATCCACTGATTTTCCACAACGCATTATATCCTAACCATCCCTACACCCTTGTTTTCCTATTTATGTTGTTTGTTAAGATGCTCATATAGGTCTAGGAATTCCTCATAGCTATGACTCTTCCCACAAAAAGAACAAGTAATATTATGAGGACATTCATGCTTGTAGTGGTCAAGAGATCCGCATGTAAATAATGTTCCACCTAGAAACTCACCTCATCTACCATCACACCTCGACCATCGAATCCACCATGGTATCCTCGACCTCTACCATATCCTCTCATTATAGCGCCCTCATTCGATCATAGCATGCTTGATTATGATCTCGATCTTGTTGTCTTCTATATCATGAGTCATGGACAAGAAAATTTTATAATAACAGGATACTTTCTTCCTTATCACACATTGTAATAATGGGCAGTGGTTGGCATCATGGTTCAAATGACATATCTCATAGTCTAGCAATAATGAACGCACTGACCTATGGGGAAAACTATCCTTGGTGTTCCCTTCCACTTCATAGTCTGTACACCAAATCCCAGTGCGTGTCTCATGTGTTGAATTCTTTGATAGTTTCTCCAATTGCTTTTCCATAGCTGCAATATGTGCTTCTAAGAATGGGTTGACTCCAATATCTATACTTCCAACTACCTCAATGCACAAATCTACTTCAAGTGCTTCGCATGGATCAATATATGTCTTATGTGACAGCGCCCTTCTAAAAGGTGTGATCAGTCCTCCAACGAACCATTGTGCATGTTGGCTTGCATGAATATCATAAGAAAGCTTAGATAAAAGTTTTTTTAAATGGGCATCATACTCTTGGAAACTCTCGGTAGTGCCTGCTTAATATCCTTGAGCGCTTATACTCTTCCTGCTCAAATTCATGGATATAGAACACTTTAAGGAAATCATTTTTAATTTTGCATAATCTACACAAGTTTAATCAGGGTCAAACTTCATGTACCAACTATATGCGCATCCCTATAATGTAGTTGCAAATTGACTTGCTTTGTGCTCAGCAGATGTGATCCCTTTTGCATGCCACAAAGAGCTAGCACATGTTTAACAACATCTTATATGCCCTGTACTCTAGAAGATAGAGAGACATCTCCATGTAAATATTTTAGGGTTGGTGTAGACCCCGCCCACCTAATCCAGAACCTCTTGTGTTACCTCTACCTCTAGAACCACCAAATCCACCAGAACTATAGCCACATATACCCCCTAATCCTCCACCTGTAACTGGAAGTGGACCAGAAGATTTACTTCCCTATGTCCCAATAGTAGTACTAAAATGAACTCCTATAGTCTGGGTGGTGGTACTACTCCCAAAAGTGAGTCCAAAATTCTATGTGCTTGAATTCGGTGATGATTATGAGCCCGAAAAGGTACCTCCAAAAATAACAAAGACATTTTCCCTATCATAGATGTACTTGCTATGTGACTTACTCCTTCTTTCCTACCGCCCTAATTAACTTGTTGAGTATTGGATGAACTAGATAATGGAAAACCAAGCACAATTGATAGGTTTTCGGGTAGATTCAGATGCACACTAGTGGACCAGTCATCTCTGTTGGTGCGCTCCCGTGTGAGGCCGAGGTGGGTTCCCTGTCATGCTTTCCCAAATGGGGGAGTTCAAGATTCTCTGGATCCATGACTTATGTGTGAGCTCTAAATCCTTCATGAGCCATCTCTCTCCTCAATTTCATCTACTCTATAATATCTTGTTACTTTTCCATCTACCCTTCACGTGACTCATTATACTTAAGCCACATTTCTTCTCTCTGCCTTTCTACTGCTAGGTCTGCCATCTTTCACCAAACCTGCTCCTGCCCCCATGCATGGTGGGGTTTAGCTAGCCATCGGTTTTTTCTTCCAAGTTCAAGGTCACCATCAAGATCTTGATCACCAATGGAATGCCTTGCAACTAAGTTCCCCTAGGATAACGTAAAAATTGGAACTCATCTACCTCGGGTAAGAATAAGTGGAAATTGAGTACTCCAAAATATAGTTGTTCAAAACACCACAGAACCAAGTATCCATAGCGCATGTCCAAATTAGATCAGCATCATATAGGGCCTGAAATTCTTCTTACATCCAGACAAGTGTGTGATACCTCTAATTTTGTTTAGATGCATAAGCAACCAGCCACTCGTACAATTCTACCAGGAAAATAGAAAAGAAGCTCTCGTACAAATAGTCATATAGATTTTTTTCCACCCACGCACATGTGTCAAACTCAAATCCAGTGTTGAACCTCCATGTGTACTCTTCTTCTAGATATTTTATCCACTCCTCAACACTTTCTAGGGTCAACTAGTACATTTTCATCGCAAACCATCTTGAAAACAATCAAAAAAGGTCCCGAAATGGAACCAATGATGTAGCCTAGAATCCACCACAAACACCCCAAGTACATTGGCACATCACTCAACCTGAGTTAAGCACTCACCCAAAGTGTACAAAGGTACCAGGACACTCTTCGAGTTACTTGAGTAGGATGTTAACGCGTTGAATATAAAGCATACATACAAAACCCTAACTAACCATAAACATTCCACATAGCATATTCCAGATCTAGATCTTAAAGAATCATGAATTAAACAATAATCATGATGAAATCAACCATAAAAGAACCAGTTACAGTCATGTTTAACACCTTTTTCCAGCCAATTTACTACATTATATTAAACACAATAAATATAGAAGCTTCTTACATCATATATCATTACCATAAGTTTATGCACGTAACAGATCCAACAAAGATAACTCTATAATAACTCGTACAAAGTGTCTATGTGTGTCTTTCTACTGACTAATACATACTTATAGGGGTGGGGAATTTCCCTTCATCATTTACACACTTCCCAAAATAGGTCACATGTTGAAAATAGCCATGCACCTTTACAATAATATGCACACATGCAAGTGTGCTAATAATAGATCTCCTATAGTTAACTGACAGTAGTAATCCTATTATTATCTCGAACTCATGCATGGAACCTAGTAGACACTCATCCTCAAAATAGCATTTATGTGTTGCACAAGTCTCCATCCCATTGTGTTCTCCACACACTATCTCCAAAAATAGCTCGTAACCATGAAAATGGCTAAGTCCCCAAATTAGCTTGTCCTGGCGTGCATTTCCTTTCCTATCCTTTTGCGCCTTCAAATGTGCCTTGTTCCTACACGAATCTTTTGTGTGCCCTCTCCTTAGTGTCATAATTTATCTTCTCAACAAGGATTGAGATGTAATGTCTGTATTTTTCATGAATTTTGATTTGAATTATAAAATACAAAATCGTGTCTTGAAACAAATCACGATTCTGCGACCATCTAGTTGAGCTTTAATGTTCTTAATTTTAGCTAGATAGTTTACAATTTTCTCATCTCCTTTCATGGGTGTTGTTAATAGCTCTAAAACAAGCTTATTGATCTTAGATAGCTACTTCCTTCATACATGGTCTCTAATTGCTTCCATGTAGGTAAAGGTGAGTCTAAATGGCCTACATGTATCAAGAATTCATCTCTAATGCTTTGCAATAGGATGGAAAGAGTTTCTTGAGATCTTTGAGAAAAGGAGCTAAGGTTTTCAGGGGTAGCTTGTCTTCTTGTGGGAAGGTTTTCAATGCCAGTCACAAGATCCCAGAGCTTTCTAGCCATAAAACAAGCTTTTAAACGTAATTTCTAGATGTTATAGTTAGTTGAATTCAAGAGTTGAGACTTATCCATTGAAAAATAAAAGAACTAGCCATTTTTAGATGCTCATACTGTAAATGAAGATAGATATAGCTATAAAATGACTCAAAGAAGCTAAAAAGAGACAAAAATCAAGCTACAGATCTTTTAAATTGATATACCAATGTAAATAGCTCAAATTTAATTAGAAATTAGCTTGAATTAGTCAAGTTATGGATCAATTTATCAAGGCAAGGTCATGTTTTAGCTACAGATCATTTTAATAGGCAAATGAGCTAATTAATTAAGTAATTAATTAATTATAAGCTTAAGATCATAGCACAATTCAGTCAAATCTTCAAAAAATTGCTAGATTTGGTCTAAAAATTAGCTTAAATTGGTCGATTAAGATCAAATTGACATAACAGAGTTGGGGTCAAGTTATAGGAGCTTAGTGAATTCTTTAGAAACTTGGCTCGGTAAGCTAAGTGACGACTTGCTTGATTAAAAAAAGGCAAGAATCTGCAGGACAAAGAAGCTTTGGAAAAACCCGCGAGATAAAGAAAGCTCGACAAGTTATTTAGTAATTCAACAGGGTGAGCTAAAATACCAAGCTACTTTAACAAATAAAATAAGTTAAATAACAGCTCATACGAGGGGTTGACATGTGGCATAGATCAATAATACCAAGAAAGGCACGTGTCAGCTTCAAAATAGATCATCAGGTGGATGTGACGCTTTAAAAAATTAAATTTAAAGCTCTATCGAGTCTAAAACCAATTCAAAAAAGTGAAAAAGACAAATAGACACACGTCAAAAACTATAACAAGTCTGATAACAAATAAATGTGTCACTTTTCAATTAGATCGCATTTTGCAAATGTAACTAATAAGATAGACTGACAATTAATTAAACATAGAACCGTATACACATGTCTTTAATTAATTAGATCACATTTTACATTACGAAAAATGCGATAAGAAGAGATATGTGGAGTAATTTTATTGGTCTACCCTTCGCAAATGTCGAAACAAGTTAAAAGAAGACTAACAAAGAGGAATACAAAGCCACTTAGAGCAAATTTATTGGCTCAAGTTTCACAAATGTCAGAAATAGCTAATCTAAGTCTGACAACGCAAAGACACATGTAAAGCCCTTATTGGAATATGTTGATACCGCGGAGCAAGATGGAGCAATTTGATTGGCTCAGGCTTCATAAAAACTGAAAAATGCGATGCTAGATGGAGCAATATGATTGGATCAAGCTTCGCAGTCAAAGGAAGTCAAATAAGTCAGTCATGTCAAAGCCATATGGCACAAAATGATTGGCCCAAGCTTCGCAAAGACAGAAAGATGTTAGATTGAAGCCATTTGGCACTCTAAGAGTGGGTGTGGCTTCATAAACATGAGAAGAACAGGGAAGCTACGTGGAGCAATATTATTGGTCCAAACTTCGCAAAAACAAAAAAGACCTAAAATACGAAGCCAAATGACACAAAACGATTGGCCAAAGCTTCACAAAGGAAAAACTTGTGAAAAATAAGGATTTTTACCACTAAAATAGACTTAAAAGCCCCAAATAAATTGGATCTAACTAAATATTTTGGATCCACATTCAAAAATGACTGTAATGGCTATTTAAAGCAAGAAAACTAGAAAAATAGCTCACAGATGATGGATTCAAGCCATAAATGGCTAAAACAAAAGAAAAGGAAAAGATCTAAGCAAACATGAGCTTAAACATGATCTAAACAGCCATTTAGCCCATATTTAATCAATATTTCAAGCAATATTAGGTGGAAATTGGAATTTTAAACCTGGTTAGCTTGAACACGACTGTGGAACTTTTGGTTCTCATAGATCATCAATAAACTTAAAGTTTCTTTGCTCTTTCAATTCAAAATACTTCTAGATAGATCTTACACATGCACAATCACAAAGTTCGATACGATGTTAGATTCAACGGGAAATGAGATCTACATATCACAAATCTACCATTAATGCCAACGATTATAGATTATGTCATGCGATCGATTAAACAAAGAAATAACTTGAAATAAATAGCGAATAACAGAGTTGAATGAGCTAGAGCTGAAAGTAAATAATAAACAAGATAAAGAGACAGATAACACCATATTTAAGTGGAGAAATCTGAAGGAAAAAATCCATTGATAAAGCACTGTATTTTATTATGAATCTGATATAATTTTACCCGAGCACTTCCACTTCACTCCTTAGCTATTTCACACTTCTACAAAACTATGTCTCTCGCTTGTTCAATAGCTAATTCAATCAATTAATTATCAATACTTCCATCACGTCTTACATACAACTCACAGTCTTTCATGCAAGCTCGCATATCTCCGTTTGTAGACAATCAAATGGTCAATCCCAAGAAGGATCACCTGATAAATTAGGTGGGTAAATCAGTCAAACCGCTTCACTCTTTGAGTGTGAAAGACTTCACACATTAAAGTTTGATTTAGAAAAATTGTAATCATGTTGGGGTGTGCCTAAGTGGCTAATCCCACTTGACATTATCACCCCAACATGGAAACCTTCCATTCTATCTACTAATCCATTTTTCCTTCTTAGTCTTCTTTGTTGTGCAGGTCATCTAGCTTGCAACGAGGAGGAGTTCATCTTTGTGACCATCTACATTTTCATCATCTTGAGATACCATAAAACCTCCATATTTCAAGTTTCTTATTTTATTTAGTACTAGTTCACTAATCTAAGCGAACAAGGAAACTTGGTCAATGATTTAAATCCATTTCTTATTTTCCTCTCCCATCTCCCTCACTAAGAAATTTTCTTCTCTTGTATTGAATGCAAGCAATTTCCATAGGTTTAGGGAAGTATTCATGTGTGATCCTCGGTATTCGAGCCACTCCAGAGAAATTAGTTTAGATTGTTTTCATTTCCTTGTTTTCAATAAATGAAGCTGCCCCATTCAAGTAGAGGGACTCATCCTGTTTACTTATTGGTGAAAACCTAATAATTTTCCCACTCAAAAATTATTTCACTAACAGAAATCACCTATAATCAAACTTACATTTTAAACATCCCCTTCCAGGTCTACCTACTTAGATTTCATCACCAAGGGGGAAGTCAACTCGGTGTTCTAGCCAATTATAAATAATTGGTGGGAGGTATATCGGCTAAGCACCCGACACCCTTATCATTGTAGAACCATGAAGTGATTGAGTAGGCCCCAATATCATGCCTCGTACTAATGCCAACATAGATTTGGGCCTCTCGTACCTTTGGGTATATCGAGGACTCCTTAACATACCTAAAACTAACCTTAGCAAGCCTAATTTTTAGTACCTCTTACAAGCCATCTTTTCTTTTCACATATTTTTAATTAATCAAGATAATCAAAAACCTCTTGTTGATTGTGTGTTTTTCATTCTTAAATAATTGTCTTCTTTTTATTGTTTGCTTCTTATCTTGTAGTTTTGACTAGATAATATCTTGTATCCAAAATATCATAAACATGTCACTTACATTACAACAACCCCTAGAAATAACCCACGAGCCTCTGATATCTCCCAACATTCACTCAAACATGTTAGAAATTACAATCCACCCATTCCATAGTACTTTGGTAATGGTGACCCAATATTCAAGGAACTCTTAGATACCAATTGGGTCACCCTTAGTAGCTACCTTGCTTCACGCGCAATTTTATTCCCTATTATAGTCAAGAACCCAAACCACCTATTACTATTGTCACTTATGATCACTCCAGGCTCATCGAACCCTCTTATCAGTCATTCATCAAGAAAATCTCTTTATCATGCCCCTGACCACATAAAGACATCCACACCTATCTCATCCACTTCCATAGACAGATTCTAACTCAACACTATCTCATCACAAAACATGGTTAGTCAACAAGGTCCCTTTTCTTCTACATCCTTGCCCAATCCTCAGGGTGTCCAAACTCACACTTCTACTTTATCACCTATGTTTAGTCAAACCTCTTCTACTTCTCTTCCTCCCCCAACAGGATCTATTAGTATGCCTCATTTTACAAGTTCCTTGGCCACATCTCAACTTGTCATCTCACAGCAACCCACATCCTCGATCCAAAACTTAGTTGTATCTATTCCTACATCTTTACCACCTATCAATACAAGTGTTATCACTACATGCACGCGTCCCATTTTCCAACTAGTGCCCTCATTCATCATTCCACAATATAGATACATTCCTACTCAACAGAATCCATAACTGTCAAAAACATCTTATCAACACTTTTATCCCTCATCCTTATTAGTATATCCACTCTTCCTCATAACTATTAGTTTCTCAACAAACTTATAACATACTAAGAATCCTTCCTCCTTTTCAAAATCCTCTTTTACCATATCATCAATATCAACAATCGAATCCCCTAGCCTATGGGTAAGTTATCTCTTCTTCAACAACCACTGATCCCATCGAGACAATCTCATGCAATATTTGATGAGTAGAATTGCCTACCTAGAAAGCTGTTACCACAGGGCCTAAAAAATATTTTCTTACAAACAAATTTGTAACAAACACATCAACCAATTGATACCCCAGTAAACCATATCCTCCCCATTGGGAACTTTCAAAGTTTATCAAATTCTATAGCAAGGAAGATCCACAATAATATCTTAGGGCCTTCTATCATTCCTATTACCTTATAGCTCATGATCAAGACCTCATGTTAAGGACATTCCCAATGTCCTTAGTTGGAACCTCCCTTGACTGATACAATAGCATCCCTCAACACTATCTTTATCCATTTACACAACTAGCCCAATTATTCCTAGAACATTTTTCCATTAACATCACATGTAAGATATCCATCACCAACTTATATTCTATCAATAAATTTGAGGACAAATCTATTGTTGAATTTTTTGCTAGATGGTGAGGAATCATCAATTAGTTATCCTTTTCTTTACCCCAAACCAAATTAATCGATTTATTCTCTCAATCTGACGAAAACATATATCATCTACCCTTTGTAAGTGTCTTTTGAAGCTTATTGCATTTTTATATTTATTATAATTAGTGTATTATATAATTTGTGCCTCATGAAAGACTTATGTGAGAGTGCCATTTTGAGATTTTGTAAGAGAGATAAGAGAGTTAGAATGAAAGGAATGTATATGTACTAGACTGATGTAATGCATTTTGATAAATGAATAATTTGGGAATGAATTATCTTGCATATTATTCTTTACTTTTTTGTTCTTAGAGTAGTAGTGGTGTATTTCCCAGTACATCCTTAACAAAGATCGATTACACCTAAGCCTCTACAATCTCTGTCGGGGTTTTTAGGTCAACATTTGGTGTCTGAGCCCAGGTTTCTTTCATTAAGAAGATGTCAGGAAATATTTCACCACCAAGGTATTGGAAACCCGCATTGTTAGAAATTGAAAATTGGTGGGAAAATTAGATCGATATATTCATGAAAGGAGAATCAAAAAGGTGGAAAATCACTTATAAGGTGGCAAAAGAGAAGTATTTGAGAATTTGGAGAAGAATTCTAGTCTTATTTTCCTCATCATTTGGCCTTGTTTGTTAGCACATGAAAAAGGACATAATGGACGTGGATGTACTTAAGACAACCCTTTGAGTGGACTACAAAAAAATTAACAATAGTAAAATATCTTGACGAGTCATGGACCAGAGATCGATCATTATTGGTATGAGACTACCTTAGATTATTTCATAATCATGTGGGAAATTCAGGGTTGGACTGAGCTTTGACAACAAGAAACATGAAGTTTTAACCGAAACTCGTGATGATTTCTTCAATCAGTCCCTTTCTTAATTAAAGTGTTAATGATCGAGAAGGGATTAATTAGAGAAGCAGAAAAGTTTCTTTAGGGGACATGCACCATGGGATGGCTAACATGAAGGGGGTGATCCAAGAGTCATGACTTATCAAACTAATGGGGCATTGGTTGGGGTGGCAGAAATAGGATGACATGGAGAAAAAAAAAAAAAAAAAAATAATTAGATAGTTGGCTAAGAGGAGATTAGGAAAAATTAAGGAAAGTTAAGTTAAGAAGAGTAACTAAAATGAAGAGGATGGAGGAGAGAGAAGGTTAGCCATGGAAAAAAGGAGTTAGAAAATAAGGTAGAGAAACAAAGGATGGAAAGAGAGGAGAGAAAGAAAAAAAGAAAGGAGGAAGGAGAAATTGAATAAAGTCAAGAAAGTAGAAAAGAAAGTAGAAAAGGTAGAAGATTTACCCACATCAAGTGGAGGCCAAAAATTGGCTCACCCAGAAATGGAGGTGGACACTTCAAGTCTCACTATAATACCTATGAGTCTTATGAGACCAATTAGGTTTTGTTACCCCATGGAATCCCATGGTGCAATATACTATAGAAAGTCTAATTCAGCAATCAATGACAAGACAAAGCAATATTAGTGAGAGATCTACAAAATTAGTAGGAAGTTTAGACCCAACATTCAAAAGGGTTTTAGAAGTAGAAAAATATGGAAAGAAGAGGAGATGAGAACCCCATTGATGATTAGAGAGAGAGGATAAGAAGAAGAAGTTTAGTGTTATGAGGAACTTAATAGAGGAATTTGGAGAGAAAGTAGAGATAGCAGATGAAAAGAATAAAGAAAAAAAAAATAGATAAACAAGAGGAGGAAAGGATAGAAGTGATAGAAGAGAAGATTGAAAAAAGAGATAGAGAGGAGGACCAGGAAAGGAAAGAAGAAAAACATAAATAAGAAGAGAAGAAGTGATGAAAGATTAGAGGAAAATCATAGATTAAGGAATATTAAAGATAGAAGAGTAGTTATTGACAATATTAGTTATGAAAAGACACCAAATAAAGACACCCCCCAACCGACGTGAAATCCCAAAGGAGATGACCCCCTCAGAGTGGATGTCATTCATTCCATGTGCCACTTAACACACCGATTGGAAGTCTAGATAAAGAAAAAAATTTGGAGGAAAGATACAATGAATTGAGAGAAGAGAGTCAACAAAGACAAAAGATAGTAGAGAGTTTGAGAATTATTAGGTGAAACTTTACTTTGATATTGAATTAAGTAGAGATAAGGGAAGGAGGAATAGTTCAAAACTAGATTCACAATCAAACAAAGAAAGTAAAACAAGTTAAACAAGCAACTCATTGTTCAGTCAAGAGAAAATACTCGATCAACAATGGCTCAAAAGATCAAAATGCCAATTTTTACAAGGACTCTAATGATGCATTGGAACACTTGTTCCTATTAGAAGCCTACTAGAAGAGAATAACACCATATATGAGGCTGCTAAAATACAAGATTTTTCATGTTCATTAAGGGATGATGCACTGTGTTGGTACATGAGGCTGAATTCTCAAGGAACAAAACCATGGGCTGATATTGAAAGAGAATTTAAAATAGAATTTCATTTCCCAGAAGCCCCATCAGAAGGAGTAAGCAAGATGAGAGATCTTATACAAAGAGAAGGAGAATCAGTGAAGGAATTTAGTCAGGTTTAACATTATTACTAGAAAATTGGAAGAGCCCCTGATAGATAAACAAAGAGAATTGAGTGGTTCACCTCGGGGCTACTTCCTTATCTCAGAGCGGCATTAGATTCTCAATAGTTTAAAGCATTATCAAAAAAATTGAAATGGAAATAAAACTGGAATCCCAACCATGGAGAAGAGAAGGGGAAACTTCAATTAAGACTAAATTAGAGAGGGTGCAGTTAGAGCTAGAAAAATTGAAATTACAACAGGAAATTCAAAGAATTGAAGGATTAAGAAGTAATTCTCCACCAAAGAGTAATATGAGGCCAAAGATATGGTGTACAGTTTTTTGTGTCAAAGGCCATAGTAGAATTGAATTCCCATATGCTGAGAATGCAAAGAGAGTAGCCTGTGGAAAGAGTGCATTCATCACATAAAACATCCTCTAGTAACATACTACCCTTTGAAAAAGAACATGGTGTGGATCTATAGACTTTGGGATCAACATACTCAAGACACTTGTCCTTTATTATAATTTTCTCCTCCTATAAACCAACTGATGTATTATACTACATGTGGTTCATACAATCATTATCATCATACTTTCCCTCGATGGATGCATTAGAAGACTTGAAGGATTATGCTTCTAGAGAGATATGGCCACAAGATAAATACAACACCTAACCCTCCTCCTATGCAACCACAGATGATTACAACACCTCCACCACCTACACAACCCTCACAAAAAATGATAACCACACCACAATACCCAAATCAACAAGGTGGCCAACCGCAGTTTGGAGGAGGATATCAGGAAATAATTATAACCCTAACTATCAAGGTTACAATGATGGAGGTTACCATGGAGGGTACCACGATAGGTGGATTTAGAGGAGGTTTTAGAGGAGGATATAGAGGAGGGTATAGAGGAGGCTATGACAATTATCAAGGAGGTAGAGGTTACCAAGGATATCAAGGATATAATGATGGTGGTTACCATGGGGGTATAATCAAGGAGGTGGATACCAAGACAAAAGACCAATGAATTGTTATAAATGTGGGAAAGATGGGAACCTTGCTAGAAATTACACAAAACCTTGATCCATGCAGATTTTTTCATGAAAAGGACATGATGCATTCAACTTTTCCAAAAGCCACACAATTCTATAGAAGTGGATCAACAAGATCAGAGGCATTAGTAGAAGATGCCCAAAGAAAAGTACAACATATTACTAGAATTCCTTGGGATGAAGAAACTATAGCCAAAGACAAAGCCGTGAGAGCTTCTACTTCAAGAACCACAGAAAGAAGAAAAGAAGGAAGAAAAAAAAGAAATTTATAGGAGGAGGAAAGAGAAAGAAATGGAAATAACAGTGAAGAACCATGATATAGAGTTGTTGTCACAACTAGAAGTGCCACCAAGAATGAGGTGGTCCCTAAAAAGAAGAAAATAATAAGATTACCCCAAGAACAACATTCTTCTTGATGATGAGAGGAGTGGAAACCTAAGGAAATTAGACCTGAATTACATTTCAAAGAAGTTGAAAAGAGTAGGGCACTCATCCATGAAGCACAAGCTAGTGAAGAAAGGGAGAAAAATTGTTTCGTAGAAGAAGAGGTTAAAGCCTTAAAGGAGCTAGAAAAATTAACCATCAATAATGGGCTAATAGATAAACTAAAACAATTCAAAAAATACTGGAATAAAGAAGAGAGAACACATCATGTCCATAGAATTGAGGGGAGATACAACAAGAAGAAAAGGAACATATTCCAGGACTCAGCGAACATGGAGGAAGTCCACCATCTACCTAGATGTAGACATTTTTGATACTACCATCACTAAAGTACTACTAGATCTTGGCACGATGTCAATATGATGTCCAAAACCACATGGGAAATTCTTGGAAGACCTACTTTGGAACCCACAAGATACTTCATTGGATTAGCGATGGGTCATCAAGACAACCATTAGGGGTACTAAAGAATGTAGTAGTGAACTTCATGGGGATCAAGAAGATGGTGAATTTTGAAGTAGTAGAAAATGTATCTGAGAATCCCTCATATAATGCCATTTTAGCCTTGGAATGGTTTGTAGACTATAATGGGATGTTAAGCTCTAAGAAGAAGAAGAGGTGACCTTAAGTGCGGATGGCATATGTGTTCATGTACCTCTACATGTAGGAATGAGTGCCACGTGGGCCAAAGAAGTATGGCATGACACAAAAGGAGAATAATTTGATGACATCCAAGGAGTCTATGCATTAAATAAATTTTCTAATATTGACAAAGAGTTTGAGCCAAATTCATATGGGGAGATATCAGTTAAATCAAGATACTACTGAGAGCTCAGATAATGTGGTGGAAGCATGGATACATGGGTTCCCTAAATCAAGGACTCAAAAGTTACATTACAAGAAGGATACCACCAAGAATCATCACTTTAGAAGATAGTTACTATGTCATGTGGGTGACATTTTTGTACCCACCAAAGAGACATTTGAAGAAGAAGAAGGATACTACTCACTCAAGAGGAAGAAGAACAAGAGATCTTTATGTCAACTAGAGAAGAATTTTCAAGAAGAAGAAGAAGAAGTGAAACAACTTCCAATCAAGAGAGTATATAGATTGAGCCACGGGGCATCTCATCAAACACTACCAAAATATTCAGGCTTTGGAGATCTAGAAGGATATATCAAGATCATGGAGAGAATATTTCCTAATGAAAAGGAAAGGATGGAAGCATTGGATGATACTTTGACCATAAATGTCATGAGTTGGTGGGTGGCACACAAAAAAATATATCTCATTGGAAATCAGTAACTATACTATTAAAAGCTAGATTCTTGAGAGTGAAGGCTATTATGCCACATGATCCCTAAATACACTGGAGAAACTAATCCATGAAAACATATTCAAGCTTGTGAGAAGCATTAGAGGTATGTGGGGAGACCTCTCCCTTATTATGGACTCAATTGTTCATATGGACCCTAGGGCCCATACCACGATCATGGTACACACACCAGAGATTAGGTGGGAGACAAAAGAGTGGGATCAAATAGTTAAATATTTCTTGCCATACTTTCACCTTTTGGATGTGGATTTAAACATTTTGAGGGCTCTATAGAAGATTAGAACATTCTTATTTATGACTCTAGAGGAAGCCACAAAATAATTTTATAGGAAAAAGAAAAGAAGAAAAATGGGAGATCTTGAAGCCACAAGAAATCCCAATAAAGATACGAGAGAAAGATGCTATAATGTGGAGAAACAAGAAAAGGAAGAAAAACCGAAAACCTAAGGTACAAAGTTATAGAGGATGAGAGAAAAATAGTAGAAAACAAAGATGAAGGAGAAAAATACTACTATCAGCCATTGAAAATCAAGAATGAAAACATTGGGACAAAGGGAACTGAAAAAATAGCTAAAATTGGAGATTACTGGACAGAGGAAGAAGTAGCTAAAGTAGTGGAATTTTACAAGAGTTCCAAGACATTTTCCCAAAATATTTCAAAGAACTAAAGGGGATAAAATAAGAAGTTGGAATGATGAAAATTCAGATCAAAGAGGGGTTCAAACCAATGAAGAAAAGGCCATACAGACTGAACCCAAATTTAAAGGTAAAGGTGAAATCTGAAATAGATAAAATGTTGAGTGTTGGGATCATTAAACTAGTTGATGATGCAGAATGGATCAGTCCCATGGTGATCCAAAATAAAAATACTAGAGATATCCATGTGTGTGTAGATTATCGAGAGTTGAACAAAGCTTGTATACATGATCCCTTTCCAACCCCCTTTACAGAAGAAGTACTAGAGAATGTGGCTGGAAGAGAAGTGTATTCCTTCACAGATGGTTTCTCTAGGTACCACCAAGTCAAAATTTCTCTGAGGACCAACCAAAGACCACTTTTTCCACCGAATGGGGATCCTTCATGTATATAGTTATGCCATTTGGACTAAAGAATGCACCAACAATATTTAGTAGGATCATGATAAATGCCTTCAAAGATTTCATTCATGATTTTCTAGAGGTTTATCTTGATGATTGGATAGTTTATGGCCTATTGAAAAATCATATACAAGTATTGAGATTGATGTTTCAAAGGTGCAAGCTTTACAAATCTCTTTAAATTTGAAAAAATGTATCTTTTTACTCCTTTTGGTACTCTATTGGGGCACATAATATGTAAGGAAGGTTTGTTGATTGATCCTTTAAAGACTTCAATGATTGTAAATTTACCACCTCCAAAAACTCAAAAGGATGTGAGGAAAATTTTGGCTACACTTGTTACCATAGGAAGTTCATCAAAACTACATGCAGAAAATAAGTGCTCCTCTAGAGGAATTGTTGAAGAAAAGAACAAATAAACAAATCCCTTGGTCTAAAGAGTGTGTAGATGCTTTTGAGATTTTAAAAGATAAAATTCTACATGCACCTATTTTGATTTTTCCTGATTGGAAGATACCATTCCATGTCCATGTGGATGCATCTGAATAGCAATTGGAGTTGTTTTGACACAGCCTAGGAGAAGATGGACCACCCAGTAGCATTTTCTAGTAGGAAATTGGCTAAAGTAGAGAGAAACTATACCACAACAAAAAGAGAGGCCTTAAGTATGGTGTATGCCTAATGAAGTATAGAAAATATTTATTAGCCACTTCCTTCACATTCTACACTGACCATGAACCATTGAAGTACCTTATAAATAGACCAATGTTACAAGGAAGAATTTGTAGATGGCTTATGCTCTTTCAAGAATTTGATTTTACGGTAGTAGTCAAACCTGGAAGTTAAATAATGGTCCAGATTACTTATCAAGGATTGAGAATGGAGAAGATGAAGGGCCTATAGATGATGATTTTCCTGGAGCACACTTATTTTGAATTGAATCCATACCCAAGGAAATTTGATGAAATTTCTCAACTACTACATACATGAGAATTCCCAAGTAATTATACCCAACAAAGAAAAGAAAATTTGTTGAGTAGAGCATTCCCATTTACTTTGATTCAAGGGAAATTGTATAAGAAGGGACAAGATGATGTCCTGAGAAGAGTAGCATTTGGAACATGAAAGGAAGAATGTTTTGATTGAAGCACATGAAGGGATAGTTGGTGGACATAATGGAGGGGAGAAAACAACAAGGAAAGTGATGATGGTTAGACTATGGTGGCCTACACTATTTAGAGATGCTCATAAACATGCTAGATCATGTGATATCTGTCAAAGAGTGGGAAAACCTAATGCAAGAGATGAAATGCCACTCAGACTATATTTGGCACTAGCCCCATTTGAGAAATGGGCTATTGATTTCATAGGACCAATTAAACCAGCCACCAAACATTCTCAAGTGAGATTTATCATCACTTTGAATAAATATCTAACAAGGTGGGTGGAGGTGGTCCCCACAAAATATTGTACTGTAAAGACAACAACTAAATTTTTGTATGAGAACATAATTACAAGATTTGGGTGCCCTTTGAGTATTACCAGTGATCAAGGAAAGCACTTTGTGAATGAAACCATCCAAGAACTATTGAGCGGGTTCATGATTAATCACAATAGAAGCACTCCATACCACCCTCAGGAAAATGGAACCATAGAAGCATTTAACAAGGTATTGGAGAAGGTCTTAACAAATATTTTCTCATTACAAACTATTGATTGGGATTTGAAGATACCCATCACTTTATGGGCATACCACACAACATACAAAGGCTTACAAAGTATTCTCCATTCAGATTGGTATATGGGTTAGAAGCCATGGTTCCCATAGAGTTTTTCTTCCTAGCTTGAGAATTGCAGTAGCATTCAGATGATAGAAGATGATTCCTTCATGAAATATTGATAGAACTTGAGAAATTAGATGAAAAGATATTCATATTGCATGTATACAATCAAACACAAGAGAAAAGAAGACAAAAGGCATGGCACGACCACCACATCAAGAAGAAACAATTTGATATTGGAGACCAGTACTCTTTTATGATAACAAAATATAAATACCTAGGGAAGTTGAAGGTTAGATGGTTGGGACCATACATTATTAAAGAAATACTACCTTCAAGAGTAGTAAAACTACAAACCTTGCAATTAAAATAACTTCCTAGACATGTAAATGGAGCAAGGCTCAAGATATATGTAACTTAGTAAGAAATGAAAAATGAAAAAAAAAAAAAAAAAAAAATACCGACCTACTTGAAAACCAAAAATTTGGTGGGTAGGTCGAGGGGTAGGATGAAAAAACAGGGAATCTCTACCCTTAGAAAAATTAAGAAGGGGAAAAAGAAGAATCCATGGAGGAAGAATACCCGCACAATAAAGAAAAATACCGACCTATTTGAAAACTAGCGGAAATTCGACATGGATAGGTCGAGGGGTAGGATGAAAACCCACAAGGGCATCTCTACCCTTAAGAAGGAAAGTGAGAACAAAAATAATAATCCATGGAGGTAGAATACCCATGCAATAAAGGAAGAGAAAAACCATGGAGGAAGCATACCCATGAAATAAAGGAAGATAGATAAATCATCAAAAAAACCAAAAATGAAAAAAAAAGCATTCATGCATGAAAAAAAAGAAATGAAAATCCACACAAAAAGAGAAAGATAAAAGCCACGTAAAGAGGAGAAGGATGAAACCACAGTATGAAGAAAGAAAAAAACTGCAATACAAAGAAGTAAAAGAAACCAAAACAAAGGGAAAGAAAAAACCATGAAATAAAGAAGATACTAAAAAACAAAAAGTCAAAAGGGAAAAATGCATAAAAACCATGTTTAAACCACGTAAAGAATAAATCTATGAAAAGAAGATAAAATGTGAAAAAAAAAGAAAAAAGAAGTTTGACCCTCTACGGAAAACAATAAATGTGGTAGGTGGAAATCAAAACTATATAAGGGAGGAATTTACGAAGAGCTAAGGCATTACAAATATACAAAGAGATTGAAAAATGAGCCACAAAGTGAGCTAGGGAAAAATTAGGGTAAATCAAGAAGAAGCTATGGATACTCCAATTGAAGCTACACAAGAGGAATTCACATGACCCAAATTTGAAAAGCATTCTGCTAAAATCATACAAACACAATCCAGAGGCGCATTTTCACACATTCCATTCAAAGTCACACATACATGGGATTTAAAAATACATTCATTCACCCATGTTGAATATGATCATACCATACTTGAGGTAGATATGGCATTATTACTAGTAAAAAAATCTAACTACTCAACAAGAAGAGTACAAAAATGCAAAAGTCATTGTGGAATTGAAACTAGATGCGTGGAGTAGAATTTTCTATTTCAACAGGAAGGAAGAGATAGGAAATTAAAATTCTCTCATCATCTCGCATAATCAAATGCTTTTCTTGATCAACCATATCAAATTAACAACAAAGTAATGGCTAGGGTTACCGGGTTGTGGAAAAAGGATGGTCTACATTAAAAAAGAAGAAAACCCCAATGAAGGATACGATGAAGGTGATGGGCATCACAACATGCAAAAGAGGCATCAAAATTGTAAATATTCCAAACCCTACTTTGAGGTATGCCACCAAAGCCATTTGTTTAAAATTTATCATACTAAATAGGAGGATGGTGCCCATGGGGTTAGTGCTCAATTAGCATTAGATATGGTGATGGCCCACTCTAATATAACCTAGCTGAATTATTAGCCACATAAATTCCATGAGAATGTGAAGAGAATTAAAGAAGGAAAACATAATTTTTGTTATGGGTCGATATTAATATGTTTGGCAATGTACTTTACAAAAACACTTCCACAAAAAGAAGAATTGGTTGATTGGAAATTAGATACCCTATGTAGAAACAAATTTGGGAACACATGAGAACAATGGATGCAATTACTCAAATAACATCACTCATTAAATGGGTAGATAGAATCAGGGGGGTAGTGGAAATAAATCTAGGGTAATAACAAATAAATAGTGGCAAAATATGAACATGAAGTTATGTTTATTGTGGACATTGACTATATCTTTATCAAACCACTAGTTCCATGGACCAATCAAGTGTCACCATTACCCTATGAAGCTTCAGATGAGGTAGTTAAAACATCCATACAAGCACTAAAAGCATACCCTATGGATCCTAGGAAACTTGTTCTTCCTAGCTTTGATGATGTTATTACAAAAACCTTGAGGAATACAAGCATAAATTTGCACCATCAAGAAAATCAAAAACAAGTGGAAGTGCAGCCCAAACATATAAGAAGAAAAAATCCCTACCATTCAAAAACCAATTACCAAAAGATAGAAAGCCCTAGCAAAAAAGGAAAAAGTTAAAACAAGTCATGGTAAAAAAAAAAAAGAAGAACAATTTTGAGGAAGTAGAAGAGATTTCAGGATCAAAGAAGAAGAAGAAGAAGAAGAATATACTCCCTCACCACCACATCCACAACACCAAGAGATACCACAAGATCTCAGAAGAACCTAAACCATGGATAGAAACTAATTTGACAAAAATAGCCTACATATACTATCAGAAATGCTTATCTCCAGGTGGTATCTCTCAATTAGCACAAGAATATGAGGTGAGCACATGAAAGAACAAATGGAAATAACTAAGGCAATAGTCTATTACTTAGAAAATTTGGCTTTGTTCTTGAAGATATTATGAGATTACTTCCACATGAACTAATAAAGGAGATTCAAGAAAATTGAAGTTGAAGAAACAAGCCACTTAAAGGATCTTCAACAAGAAAGATCACAACTAAAGGTTATAAAGAAAAGGACTACATAAGAAATAATGGTTTAAAGAGGTGGAAGAACTTATTGGATTTCTTGATCAAAACAAGAAAAGAAAGAGAGAATAGAGCATCAAAATCTACAGAGGTAGTAGGGGAAGAAGATAAAAAAAGAAAGAGGAGGTGGAAGTGGCTAAACAAGAAAAATCCCAAAAAGAGGAGGAAGAAAAATATAAAAGAAATAGAAGAAACCAAAAAGATAGCTGAGAAAGAAAAACAGAAAATGAGTTAGAAAGCAAGCTGAAAACAAAAAGAAAGAAGAGATAGAAAATAAAAAGAAGGAACAAGAACAAAAGGAGAAGAAAGAAAAAGAAGAGGCAAGAGAAAACAAAAAAGAAGAGAAGGAGAAAAAGGAGCAAGAAGAAAAAGCAAAGATGATGGAAAAATAGAAAAATAAAGAAGAAGAGAAAATAGAGAAGGAGAAGAAGGCCAAAGAGGAGGCCACCCTAAAACAAAAGAAGAAGACAACAGAAATCAAAAGAAGAAGCAAGATAAGAAGAAAAAAGAAAAAGAAGAGGGAGAAGCGGAGAAGGAAGGAAAAGAAAATGAAATAAGAAGAGAAGAATAGAAGAAGAAGGAAGAAAAGGAGAAGGAGGAACAGGTGAAACAAGCATTACAAATATCATCCTCAAAAATAATGACAACACAAGCACCTTGAGACCCATTAATCAAAATCAAGCAAGCTCTACAAAAAGCAAACAAGAACAATCTTTCCAATTACAACAGGGAGTTGTTGAGAAAACCGCGAAGGACTTTAAAGTCCATTTAGACAAATTAACTCCACTACAAAGATCGTGATTTTTTTAACCAATTTTAAGTATTCTTAATCCACAAATTATTTAAATTCTGATTATTTTGCATCCATAGAAGTGCGGAAAACTTGTGTAGCAAAGAAATAATCAAAAAATTGAAACATTCGGATGACAAAAGAGATTGTTTACGGGGTTCGAATTCCCTACGTCCCCCTGGTTCGATTGAACCGATCCATTAATAATATTGAAATGCAAGTACAATAACTCTTACAAACAACCAATAATGAATCAAAACCTGCAAATGAGCTGATCAATGTCCCAAGAACTCTGAAAAATAGCAGAAAACCGTCCCCAAGAATGATCCGTGGCTCCTACGGTGTTTTCACAATGTGATCTCCCTGCAATTGTGTTAGAAAAACACCTACAAATGGAGATTTAAAAACATTCCATGAAAAAAAATCATATGTCTGAGATCAGATCTGAATTCTGAACACTTTTCATGTTTACACCAAGTCACAATTCGGACTAGAAGTGCATTGAAATTCGTGTTTTCCAACTGGCTGTCTTGAAGATCCCTGTTAAAATCTGCATTCAAAGCTTCCAAAAACAGGTTAAAAATCATCAAAAAAGATCAAACCTTACATCGTTGGAATCGTCTCAGAATTCTCTACATTTCATCTTTTTACTCCAAAAGCCCAATCTGAGTGCACGGCCTTCAAAAATGGCATTCTCTGCAATCTGGTCCTTAAGCTCCTCTACACAGACTTGCCTGAGTGTTGTTTAAATAACACTGAGCATTGTCTTATCACATCCGGGCTTGTAGCCGACTTGGTTGGGCGGATGGGTCTTTGAGAGGACAGGTCGTGGGTTCAAAACCCAGCGGCCATCTTTTTTGGCGGAGTTGATTTTGTAAGGGATAAAATCCCAATGGAGGCGGATATACATTCCCATTTGAGCCGATTACCATATAATATGGGATTAAATATTCCCATCTTGGGCGCGGCTACATGTGTTAAGGGATAAGAATCCCGATCAAGAAAGAAAGAATACACAAAACTATGCAATTGAGGAACACAAGGTAGAAGTCATGAAACCTCATATAGTGAAAAATTAGAAAATATGAAGTGAACTATAAACCGCATAACAAAACTAGAGACATAGTTGAACAATGTTGTTTTATATCACACATATACTATTGGATGGCCAAGCATGACCACGGAAGACAAGGCGGAGATGGAAAGACTTGAATAAGAAATACATAAAATTTCTACAGAATATGATATTTTAAAAGACAAGGATAGTACATAGAGGAAGAAATTGGCATAACTCACAGCTAAATATCAAAACCGATGGCAGGCACTTTGCAAGAGAATATATATGGCACGCAAGAATGTATCAACACATTGGAAAAAGCATTAGCAAGGATACAACAAGAAAGCTAATGGCACAAGATCGATGGAATAAGGTACAGGCACATCCCACTCCATCAGAATTTGTCCTTCGATTCAAGAGAATACACATCTGCAAGAGTGGATAGAACATGTGAATAACCACTTGAATTCCTGGTTCAATTATGAAAAGAATATTATTCCTCAAATAACAAAGTATATGCCACAAAGTACGTCGTAAGGGCTAAGAGGTTGAGGCATCCCACAAACCTAGTTAGCCGAGTCAGTGAAGGAACTCTTCCTTATGCCAAACGTCTAAGTTTTTGGGGAGGTTGATGCTTTTATAATTGTGTGTCCCATAAATCCAGTCAGGTGAGTTGAGCGAGGGAACCCTTTCCTATGCCAGATGTCTAAGTTCTGGTGGTTGATGCCTATATCAGATTTTTGGCCAAATTTTTTTGAAGGAATTCACAAGATTCTTCATCAATTGTTGTCTCGAGGACGAGACAAAGTTTAAGAGGGGGATAATGTTGACAGGAGTCTTCATCAAATTTTTGTATAAGCCGTGAAGTTAAGGAAATAGTTGCATGATAAAGGAAAGCCACGGGATAAGGAATGAAGTCACGTTAAACTATAGAATCCGTGATATACTAAGCAAAACCACAATACATAGAAAGCGGCGAGAAGACTGGACAAAGTCATCGAACACTGGAAAAATCTGCATAAGCCGACATGAAGCTGCGGAATAAAGACAAAACATACCAGATACAAGATAGAAATCAAAAAGGCACGAGTCAAAAGAAGTGTCTTTTGAAGCTTATTGTATTTTGTATATTTATTGTAATTAGTGTATTGTATAACATGTGCCTCATGAAAGACTTATGTGAGAGTGCCATTTTGAGATTTTGTAAGAGAGATAAGAGAGTTAGAATGAAAGGAATGTATATGTCTGGAATGATGTAATGCATTTTGATAAATGAATAAAGATTGAAGTTTTGGGAATGAATTATCTTGTATATTGTTCTTTACTTTTTTGTTTCTAGAGTAGTAGTGGTGTATCTCCCACGTACATCCTTAACAAAGATTTATTACACCTAAGCCTCACAATCATGTCGGGGTTTTTAGGTCAACAAAATCAAAAGCTTTAATGAATGCATTCATTTTGAAAACTACTTCTAAGAGTCTTTTAGGCCCCGAATGCTTTTGACCCCCTCACAAGTATACACTTTGGGGAGACTAACAGTGTTATCTTTGACAAACTTTTGGCTACTCACATGATAAAATTCCCTCATATTTGACTTGTTGATTATTAGAGTACTAAACCATCCCGATATAGGGAAGACAAATATTGCAAATATCAACAAATCGAGGTAATGACATTGCTAGGTGTCTCTCTTTTAAACACCATTCAAGACCCTATCGATCAAGGTGACCTATAGTTATACAATCTTAATGCACCTCCTAATCAAACCATGGATGTATTCGAACAACCCTTTCCAACCCATCCTCCTCCTAAAAATTTAGCACAAGCCAATGTCACGAGACCCCCAAAACCATAGTTTTCATGTTATTAACACCATAAACAAGTTTATACCATTTGAAAACCCACATCTACATCCAAGCCACCGAGTTAGACAGAGACAAACTTCTTTGATCTCCTTCTTGGTGACATCCTGCATCAAACCACCTCCCAGTCGGCTATCTCTACAATAAAAACCCCTGATCTTATCTCATGAAACTCACAAAAAGAAAACTTCGTTGTGGAAGTTATAAACATCCCTCCTAAAGATAAGGTCCCCCAAATTGAAAATCCTAAAGACCCTTAAAGGAAGAAATTACCATTCTCACAAAACAAACACAAAATTAGCATATGTAAGCGAGACCACATCATCACCTTCTATTTTGGGACCCCACCCTTCATCGAAACTCATAGCCACCATTTTAGAATCCAAACCCGTTCTTAAATTTGTATCTGAGCACACTCTTCAAAACACACTCACTATGCCCAGCACTCCTAGATTATATAATAAAACTAGGTTATTTATCACTTCATCTTCATCTAGAAAATATTCATCAGGATACTACACCTGCATCCTTGAAAAGCTTCTTCAATCTTCAGCCATAATATTACCCCCGATCAAACCTTCCAATCCCCATGGGTGGAAACCTACTTAGTAAAAATATGATGTAATTTATGCTTATCATAGGGTACTAGGACATCACATTAAATATTGTAAAGCCCTCCGCATTATAATGAAGGATCCTTTTGAGAAAATGAACTCTTAGTAAACAAAGACTGATATGTTTCACTTATCAATCAAAAACAATGAAATAAAATTATCAAGTCAAATTTGTGTATGGAACCCTCGAGCTTAAATTGTCATCGATAACTTGATAAACAAGGTTGAGGACTCCTCCAACAAGTCCTCATTCTTTAAAATAAACATGATTTGCATAGCTACTGAGCTTGTACACAAAACTTAAAAAACCGGACTCAAGATAGGATCGATGTCTCCATCTCCACAGCTCCCCATCGAAGCACCATCTTCCAAGGCCAAGGTCTCTATTCTCGCATCCCCTCACATTTAATCTACAACCTCAATACAAAACAATGTTCTCAAATATTTTCATCAAGCACCCATGAAAATGTCCCTCTACGAACACATTTAAAACTCCCCTCAACACAACGATGACAAGCCATGATAGAATCTCTCCAAACCATCTCAATGTAATCCGATGACCTCGACCACTTGCTAGCTTTATCGGCAATCTTAAAATGTCTATGGCAATCACGTTTGACAATTTTTATATTCCATCATTACAACCTAAGGGTCGTGACTTCCCTCCATTTTTCACCTCCCCAATCAATAATACCCTCATCAAAAGAGTTATTATTAGCAATGGTGTCATCATCAATGTTATTTCATCTCATGCTTTCAAACAAATTTAGCTACTTGAAACCATTATCACTCAGTCACTTGTCATTTTGTGTGATTTTAACGACATTATTTCCCCTATCTTAGGCACAATGATCCTAACTATTAAAATAGGCATAAAGGCCTTCCACGAGCTCTTATTCATTGTAGAAGGTGAATTCCAATACAACATATTATTAGGAAATCCTGGATCCACGTTATGTGTTGTGTCCCTTCCACCTTACACTGATGCTTGAAATATGAACATGAAGGAAAAAATTTTATGGTGCTGTATATCCTAATCCATTCAAAGCATATCACGTGAGCTATCAAAAAAATGATGTGTTGCTTTCCTTACAAACACCACTCCTTAAAATCAAGCCTCCACAAGTTCATCTTTTCCTACTTCCAAATTACCCAACAATTAATCATTTGATAATATGATGAAACATTTTTCATTAGGGGAGTCTCAAATCTTCACCCTCAATATAATCCCTACACCGAAAACATATGGGAGACCCGATAAATAACCTCTTTATGAGCCCAACGTTGGAAATATCATCTCTTTTGAGCCTCCTTTATGCGGACATAACTTGTCATGGGGCATTAATCATCCCTCTTCTCACCTTGATAATCAACCACACGCTAAAAAAATCAATTCATATTTCTCGTTCTTAGATAAGCCTTAATTTTCCCAAACCTATCTCCATCATTATGCGTGGAAGGGTTTTGATCTAGGTAGATATGATCAAGGTCCGCACAAATTACCCTTGAAAGAGTCAAGGAGACCTCATGAAAAATATGAAATAAAATTCAAACAAAATCCAAATCCACCATGCCCAATCTCTGAATATAATCCTACCTCTTGATACCATCGAATATTCTTGACACGATGACACCATGTTTATCCCACTTAACTTTTTTTTAATCAATACAATCAAACTTGGACCACTAACCTACCAAGCTAATGACAAAATCATGACCCTTCCACTAACATTGCAAAAATGATAGATGAGGATTTCCCACCATCAAAGTCCTTGATGTCATGACAATAATTCCATCCTAACATATATGAGATTTGAGGATCATTATCTCTAGAAATCCCTACCACCTGACACATCCACACTTCTCAACGAATCCAATATCGATGTCAACATAGGAACACCACAAGAGCCATGTATAGTTAAGGTAGGAAAAGCTTTGAACTCTCGGTGCTCCATGAATTCACTACCTTCTTATCCAATCATAGTCAATCATTTGCATGGTCCTACAAAGTGACATGTCAAGTATCGACCCTAACATCATCATTCGTAATATTATCACCATCCTCGATGTTAAAGTTGTGAAACAAAAGATTCACAAAATACATACTTGCATACCATTACTAGTCAAATAATAACTTCAAGTCTTCTCTTAGCTAACTTCATTCTACCCATTGATTATCCACAATGGGTTTCAAACATCATACATGTAACAAAACCTTTAGGAAATTACTCATTTCCACAAAATTTGGAGACCTTAATCTCACTTGTCTAAAAGATGACTTCCCCTTACCCAACATCCACCAGTTTGTTGACTTCACAGGAAGCCATGAAATGTTGTCTCTTATGGATGGTTTCTTAGGTTATAATCAAATCCTCATTGCACTAGAGGATCAACATAAGACATCCTTTATCACCCCATGGGGAACCTTCTACTATAGAGTAATGCCTTTTGGCCTAAAAACACAAGAGCCACTTACCAATGTGCTATGAAATATATATTTCATGACCTTATCCACATGTTGTCATGTGTTTTTTCAAAGGAAAAATTCAACTTGAAAATAGGACAATTGTACCCTAGTATCGAAAATTTTTATCATAAACCTTCTCAGGCACTCCCCCAAATTTTTTTCTTCTCATGTGTCAGGCCTATCCCCATCGTGTAAGTTCTCATGGTTTTTGTCCCAACATTTACCATGTTTCAAAGAGATGAAAACAAGTTCACAATTTCCTTCCAAGACAATTTCCTTTAAGACGGGTCTTTCAAAGCAAGCTTAGGAATAGTTATTTTTAGCCTTTCTAAGGCTAGGGCATATTCTTTGGAGTGTATTTGAAGACTCAAAATCATCAAGGAGTTATATTAATGAGAAAAAAATTTCAAGTGATTTAGGAATATTTTGGAAAGATCCTGGAGGTTTAGGAGCAAGTTCAACAAAAGCGGGTTTTTGAGGCCAAAGGAGCTTACATTGCGAAAAAGCACCTGAGATTCGGGAGATGATTCTAGGAGCTCTGAAATGATTTGGAGGTCAAAAAAATATCAATGGAAATATGATTCAATTATCTACATGGTGGTACTTTCATATTTTCCTCAAAGCCCGCGCATTTCTTTCCATAACTAATTCTTCCCAGGGTATAACTAAAATCCCGATAGAAAAGGCCATTTTTTGGAAGGTTGAAATTTGATTCATACCTTGAGACCCATTCCATTCTTCTCAAAATTCCTTTTAAATTAAAATTTATATAAATTGGTGATGAAAAGGTCCTTCAGGAGCTCCGAAAACGTCATTTTCAAGCTCCTCTCTAAGGTACAAATTTCATCCTTAGCAAAACTTTTCACTACCACATGGCAGCATGAGGCTAATGCACAATTTTGGTGTCCCTTTTTCCCTTTCCAAGGGGATAAGGGCAAAATAAAAATTCACCCCTCCCTCACATTTGAGTCGCAAGTTAAGTCCCTCATACGACTTAGTCTCAGCCCCCAGGTGCCTAAGTTGTAAACAAAGGGCAATCAAAGCCTGGTATTTGATCTTCCATAGATGATTCAAAACAAGTAAGCTCCATAAGGAGTTATAAAGTAAAAAAGTGCTCATTATAAATCTAATATGATTCTCTACAAGTTGGAACATTCAAAATTTTACAACCCTTCGTGCTTCTCAGGGGAGCTCATGTTTTATAGGTACACTATGATATTCCAAGGAAGAAGGTCATTTTGAAGGGTTTACATGCAAAACGAAACCTTAAGACCCATACCATTATTCTCCAAATGGTTTTTTAAGTCAAAATAATATAAATAAGTTCCCAAAAAAACCTCTGGGAGCTCCGACAACTTCATTTTTAAGCTCTCTCTCAAGAATACTCTTGTAGTTAGAAGATTTTCCAGTGCCACATGTCACCATGGCACTAATGCACACTTTTGGTGTCCCTTTTTCCCTTTCCAAGGGGACATGGGGATAAAATTTTTCCCCACCACCTTAGACCTCATGGACACACCACATGACCATGGGAGGCTCCGATAAGCACTTTTTGCCAATTTTCTAGCCCCTCTCCAACTCATGCATGCATACACCACTATCATCACCAGATAATACACACTTTTGGTGTCCCTTCCCTTTCAAGGGACAAGGGGGAAAAAAAATTTCCCCCCTTCCATCTCTCTCTCTCTCATGCTATAAAATTAGATACATAACCATTTTTATTCTCCCCCACATTGCTTCGTTTCTACCCATAACTCTAGTGAAATCTTTCCATAATCCTCCACCCTCCATTTTCCTCTTACATTCATCCATCCATATTCCCATGATCATGGAAAAAATATTTCTATAAAAATTACAAATTTTTAAAGGCTCTGGGCACATTTTTTTTCAGATTGATTCCATAGCCCGCGAAGAAGAATTTCTCATATCTTGCAAACCGGTGCCTGGATCGAGGTGCGGTTTTTGCATTTTCATCCATTACCAAACACCTTAAAGGAGAAATTTTCAGCATTTTTAATGATGCCCTATATTTTAAATGGTGAAAAAACCCTCATTTTTTGCCCTAGCTTTCGTTTCTTCAATTTCCCACCATTCCAGGTGATCGAATTAAGCTAAACATGTGGACACAAAGCAAAAGAAAAACCTATTCCAAAAAATTTGGCTCATTGCAAAATCCAAGGTGGGAAAGAAAACTTACTAAAATATTAGATACTCCATGGAAGCAAATAGCACTCTTGTCAAATTCTTAGGGTTCACAGAGAGCAAAATTACGAAAAATTTTGAATGAGAGCTTGAAATGAATTATGTAAACTTCTTCAGGTGATTTCATTCGAATTGACACTAGGAATACCACTGTATATTTTTGTTAAGCATTTATGGGAGCACCTACTATAAATATTAATTCTAAATAAAATGTGCATTCACACTTCCTATCTTCATTCCCTCATGATCGAGACACTTGAAAATTGACAAAAAAATTGACAAAAATGGCAAAAATTGGCTAAATGAAATCATAATGGTAAATATTCTAAAAATAGAAAAAGGTTGAAATGAGATAAAAATGGTCACATTTCAGTCCTCAAAACATCATTCTAAAATGGTCTCGAAACTCACAGGAGTTCCTCTCCCATGTTTGAAGTCAATTCTCGCATTCCATAATGCTAGTTGAGCAAAGAGTGTCAAAAAGGAGAATTGTCAAGATTTTCATCAAGAGCTTTTAGGTGCATGATCAAAAAGTCTCCATCGATGTGGATGGAATTTTTTTCATTCCTCATTTCCCACTCTATATTCATGGATATTTTTTCATGTTCTTCTCTCATCATCATTTTTCCCGTAGTGGACATAATCAAGATCATGAGTGAGTAAACAAAGTATATTCAATTTCTCTCATAGTTAATCATCAATGATAATTTCTCATGGTTTTCTCAATATTTTGGGGATTCATTTTCAATATTATCAATGGTCTTCTTATCAATTTTCATCATCTCTATCTCGAATGTGTATCCAATGCATTATGGGAAGTACATCATTTCAAAAAGGGTTCAAAAGGTGAAAAAGAGTGAAAAAGTTCAGTTCAAAGTTTTCACCATTTCATCATTCATTATAGATGGGTTTCATTAGTTCTTTACTCAAAGTTCATGATTCATCAAGGCATTCATTTGATTCATCACAAGGAGTGGATTCTCGTTCATCTCCTCCTCCTTCTCTCTTCCTCCCTCTTCCTTCTCTCTCCCTTTCTAATTCTTCGTTGAGCTTAATAATTGTATTTTTTCCTATTCACTTAAGTGACATATTTTAAAATTGTAAAAGTATTTTCTCAAAATTATAAGAGAAATACTTAATTTTCTCTTTTCTAATGGAAAATGAAAAGTCACAAGTGGAATATGAACATGAAGAGTCATGTGGAGGGAGATGAGAGGTCAATTCACATTTTATAAATTGGGATGGCTTCTCCATTCAAAGGATCCTAAAAGTTAGTATTTTTGGTAGTAATTGTGAATTGTTGTAGATTGATTGAAGCTTTGTACTCATCACTACACAAGAAATAAAAGCTACTTTTCTTCCATTTCCCTTTCTCATGTTTCCTCCTTCTCTCTTTTGCAACTTTGTAAGCACTAGTGATCTTGAAAAACCAAGAAGGAACTTGGTGTCCTTGATTAATGAATATAAAGAACTATGTGTCTTAATTTGGTTAGTCTCACTATTTTAGCTTCATTGTTTCTTTCTTTATATTGAATGTTGAACTACTCTTGGTTATTGGTGTGAACTCTCCAAATTGGCCTACTCACATAAATAACCTTCCTTTCCTAATTTATCTCCTTCCCCTACATCATTGTAATTTCCTCCCTTGTACCCCATAAGAACTTTGCCATAGGTTCAGTGGAGTGTTCTTGTGTGATCCCGACCTTTTTGGCCAACCCACAACATAGATAGGATTATATTAGTTTTCATTCAATAATGGGAGTTTCACCATTCAATGCAGAGGGGTAGCCCTATGAACATTGGTGGAGACACCTAATTTTCCAATGAAAAATTTTTCTCACCAAATTTTTGGTGACTCACTTGGGAGAGATCTACCTAGTGCACCAAATAGATCTCTAGAAAATACAAAAAAAAAAAAAAAAAAAAAAAAAAAAAAAAATACTTGAATGATCAAAATCCTTTTTCCAAGCCTCTTGAGAAAACCTAGCTGAAAAGAAGATATACAAGATTGAATAGGTTGAGAGGAATCATTGATCCTAATTTTGAAATTTACAAAATCAAGAGTGAATAAGAGATAACCCATACTACTTCTCTCAAGCTTCATCCCCATCTGATTCATCAGTGGTACCCATGGTAACCCTATTCAAACTCCTACCAACACTCCTAAAAATTCTCCTATATTTCACCCACCTTTGAATTTTGAAGTTCCAAGAGAAGAAGAAGAAGAGAAGAACTGAAGAAGAAAGAGAGGAGGAAGAGATGGCAACACAAACACTACCCATGGGGACAAAACATTGGTCCATTGGCTTTGACTCCACCACTTCATGAGCTTCCACAAGGATCAAGAAATAATTTTCCAAAGTTATGTGGAGATGGAAAAACATCTTGATGATCACATCATAGCCTTTATCACATCTTGTGACATCCTTGGAGTGCAACACAAAGATGTTTGTTGTGTGGTTTTTCATAGAAACATTGCAAGATGTGGTGGTAGATTGGTTCCACTACTTTCCATCATGCTCAATCTCCAATTGGGGTGATATCAAGAAGAAGTTTGAAGAAAGGTTCAAGACCACCAAAGATTCTCATGCCCTCCTTACTCAACTCACTCAGATGAAGAAAGATCCACAAGAGTCCATGAGAGACTTCATGGCCAAATTCAACAAGTTGATCAACAAAATTCCCACCACTTCTTCCCACTTAGGATAACTGAAGATGTTCTTTATGAATGCTCAAATTCCTGAAGTGAATTTCTTTCTACAAGAGTTCAACCAAGATATTTGAAAAATGCTCAAGAAATTGTTGTCGAGGTGGAAGATGACCTCATCTTGTTGGGTAAGATCAAGAATCCTTCGATGAAAGATAAACCCAAAGTTCCCAAGATAGGAGAACCGATCCAATGTTGCAAAAATTGGAAAATGAATTGATAATGTTGAAAAGGGAGATCATTCAATGAACATTACAAAACATCTCTTCCAAACCAAAATAGAAATCAGATTGCAGGAGCACCCCGAAGGCTTGCCTTGGAGGCTCCATTGTCAATGTGAATGTGAGAGAACAATGAAGATGAAGAAGAAGAAATTTTTGAATCATAAATTGAAGATGAAGGAGAAGTGAAATGTGTTGGGTCATGGTTTTTGAATGCACACTTGATGATGAAGAATCCATATATAGTTACTCATATGTGGTGTTCACTCATCATCAAAAAGGAGAAAAAAGGATCTTCTTCCACTTCCCAAGCTAAGAAATTGAATCCTCAAATGGATGACTCTAAAAAAAAAAATGAAAGGAGGATCATCAAAGTCTTCTTCAACAAGGTTAGCTTGAGAAGAAGCATGAGACCACTCCAACCAAGAATCCTTTCTGCCTCTTCAAGTAAGTCTCCTTCAACTTCTCTTGAAAAATAGTTTCTACAAATCCTAAAAACATCCATGTCAATGCTACCATAACCCATGATGTTCCCACCACCTCTTCATCCTTTGATATCATTGACCATTTCAAAAGATCCAAAATCCAAATTTCTGAATTTGAATACTTGAGAACTCATCCCAAGAAACTTGAGAGAATCATTTAAATATATAAAGGAAGTAGCTTGTTTCTAAAGATGCCACCACCAAAGAACCACCTCATGCATCTCAATCCACTCCATCTCTGAAATGGTCTTTCCTCCACACCCTCCACCTCTAGGAAGGTAACCTTTCTACATAGCCTTTCTTGTCAATGGGTATAAGCTAAACAATTACATCATTGACTCAGTGCCTCGAACAACATCATGCCTATGAAATTTTCTAAAGCTCTCGGTCTCTCCCTTTCCCCTACCTCTGTTAATGCCTCTCCATGGAAATGAAACAAGTACCTCTCTCATGACAAATCAAATATGTTGAGGTAACATTGGCAGATTTTCTTGACAAGAAAATCACAATGAGAATCCTTGTAGTAGATATGCTCCCACCTCATATGGCATGTTGTTGGGCCAAAGCTTTTTGTCGAGATGTTGGAGGAGATATGCAACTAGATTGGTCACATGCCACCATCCCGATCAATGGTAAAACAAAGAAGCTACTTCCCATCAGAAAAATGAAGTATATTATTCAAAGGCCAAATGACCCAATGAAAGACATCCCATGCCAAAATTCCAAATCTTGAAAAAACTTTTCATGACCTTTGAGGATGATCTTGAGCTGCCCTTATTGGTGGAGGAATGTCCAAGCATCATAGAGTCAATCAAAGAACATAATGATGAGTTGATGAAATTAAGTTTGAAAAGGTGTACTTCTCATGGGATGAGAGTATAAATGAAGTTGTTCCACTAGATGTTGATGGTGGTGATGAGAGCCTTGACTTGCAACAAAACAATCTTGAAGTGATGAGAAATGCAAGGATCAAGAAGAAGAAATGATGCTCAACACTTTCTTGATGGTAACTTTAATGTTTTCAATCATGTTCTCGAGGATCAATATGAGTTTCCATGTGATGAGTATGTCAGGTGAACTTGAAATTTTCTCTTTCTCATTGGAAGAAGAGGATAGAAAAGAAAGAATTGCAACATACTTTCACCTCTTGAACTTGAACATACCCAAGAAGATGATGATTTCATTATGAAAATGGATTTCTTGGTTCTTGGTGATCAAGAATGGGAAGATGATAATGACAAAATTTCAGCTCCAATGTTGTGCTCATTTCCTTTTCATGAGGATGAAAACATTCTCAATGAAAAATGGAGAAACAATTATTGTTGCTCATCTAAGGCTGGTTTTTTTCAAAATGGAAACATTCTCAACATGACTTCAACCTTTCAGTGCTCACTCTTCTCAAGAGATAGATGCTCTCAACATAAAAATGGAGAACAAAGCCCAAAATGGACAAGGTGAAGAAGATGAAATTTCCATGTTATGTGCCCAATCTTGAGTTCATTCTCTTTCCAAGAGGATGATGTAATGCAACATAACACATTGTATAGGGCAAATGTATGAAAAATACCTAGAGCATGAGAAAGATGACTTCTTGGAACAATTGAAAACATAGAACATCAAGAGGTGGATAATGATGCCAAAATTTCTGAGACATCTATGAGAATCAACCTATAAAAGCGGTGGTCATGAAGAAGATGCATAATGAAAGAACAAATGTCTTGTTATGGAAATGGTAAGTCAAGAATTAAGAAACCATCTTCATGGTAGTGGAAAAGAATCAGCAAAATGGAATGAACTTGAGAAACAAGGAGAAGCCGGAAAGAATGTGTCAAAGAAATAGAGGTGAGGTAATGAACAAATTGATCATCAATTACACTAGAAATCATGCTAGATTTCTCAAGAAGCTAAGGAGAGGTTCATACTTCAGTGAACCTATCAATGGATTTGTGGAAGAAAGGCATCCAATGATACCCATTTATGGGTAAGCCCTCAATTCAAATTTGTGCTTCAATGAAAGCAGTTGTCCCCACATGTACATAGGTGATTTAGGTTGTTTCCCTTTTTTGTTGTTTTCCTCTCATTTTTCCTTTTTGTTTTGTGTTCCCTTTTTCCTCTCATTTGTTTGGTCCTTGTCGTGTGTGTGTTCAATAAAGGAAGTTGTGTAGTATATCTTTCTAGTGACTCTATAAAGCCCAATGGATAAGGCACTACCGTCCATGAAATGAATTGAGATTTTGGGATTCCTACATATTATTCCTCATTGCTTCAATCCATAACATGTCCCCAAGCTAGAGCTAGAGCCAGTTGTTTTCATGTGTTTTTGCAAGGAAAATTTCAATTTTCAAGCATGACAACCATACCCTAGTGTCAAAATTTTGTGTGTAAACCTTCTTGAGAACTCCCCAAATCAATTCTTCCCTATGTCATCAGGCCTATCCCCATCCTTCAAGTTCTCATGTGTGTTGTCCCAACCTTTCCCATGTGTCAAAGAGATGAAAAAAAAGTTTCACAAGTTTCTTCCAAGACAGAAATGTCCTTCAAGGTGGATCTTTCAACAGGCTTAGAATGGTTATTTTTAGCCTTTCTAAGGATGGTGCATATTCTTAAAGAGGATTTCAAGACTAAAAATCATCAAGGAGTTGTATTAATAAGATAAAATCATTTTGAAAGTGATTTAGGAATATTTTGGAAAGATTGGAAATTTAGGAGCAAGTTTAGCAAAAAATAGGTTTTTGAGGCCAAAGGAGCTTGCACTGTGAAAAAAAAGCACATGAGCTTCGAGAGATGATTCTGGGAGATCCAGAATGAGTTGGAGGTCAAAAAAATATAAATGGAAATCTGATTCAATTCTCTACATGGTGGTAATTTCATATTTTTTCAAATCCCATGCATTTCTTTCCATAACTCATTCTTCATATGCACAACTAGTTATCCCGGTATCAAAATGCATTTTTGAGGTTTAAATTTGAATAAGACCTTTGTAACCACTCCATTCTTCTCAAAATTTTTTCATTAAAAATTCATATAAATAATGCCCAAAAGGTCCTTCCCAGGGAGCTCAACATGTCATTTTCAAGCTCCTCTCCAAGGTACAAGTTTCATCCTTAGCCAAAAATTTTTAGTGCCACATGGTAGCATGAGGCTAATGCATAAAATTTGGTGTCTCTTTTTTCCTTTGGACCCACCATGGGATAAAGGGTATAAAATTTCCCCTCCCCATTTTTAGCCCTAGGTTCCTCATGACCTAGTCTCACTAGGCTAATACAGATGCAGTAAGGTTTAAGGAGAGGCAATCTTCCAATGGTTTTTATATGCCATCTTCTTCCCAAAGAAGGTAGTCAAAATTCTATCTTTGAGTTGTGTCTATGGAATTAGGAGGAAAAAAGAACTCATTGGAAATATAATAGGATCCTATACAAGTTAAAACATTTAAATTTTTCACAAGCCCTTTGAGCTTCTTAGGGGAGCTCATTTTTGCTAGGTACACTTTGTGATTCTAATGAAGAAGGTCATTTTTGGAGGGGTTGAATACATAACCAGACCTTAAGACCCATCCCATTATTCTTGAAATGGTGTTTTCATTAAAATCATATAAATAAGTTCCCAAAAAGACTCGAGAGCTTCGAAAACTTCATTTTCAAGCTCTCTCTCTCAAGAACGCTCTCACAGTTAGAATATTTTTCCAGTGCCACTTGTCACCATGGCACTAATATGCAATTTTGGTGTCCCTTTCCAATGGTATAATAAATTTCACCCCCTTCCCACCTTATACCTCATGGAAACACCATGTTAACTTGGGAGGCTCCGATAAGCATCGATTGCCACTTTTCTAGCCCTCGCTCCAACTCACGCATTTTCTTTGTCACTTGTCATCACCGGGCTAATGCGAATTTTTGGTTTCTCTTTATTCATTCCAAAGGGGACATGGGGGATATAAAAAATTTTCCCCCTTCCTCTCTCTCTTCTTCATTCTTATAAAATTTTACACTTAGCCATTTTTTCATTCTCCCCCTGCATTGCTCTGTTTCTACCTGTAACTGGTGAAATTTTTTCGAAATGCCCCACCTCCATTTTTCCTCTTGCACTCATCCCTCCATATTCCTAAGATCATAGGAAAAATATTTCTATACAAATTACAAATTTTTAAAGGCTCCAGGCACATTTATTCTAGATTGACTTTGTAGCCCGCAAAGGAGAATTTCTCATATCTTACAAACTAGTACACGGATCGAGGTGGAGTTTTTGCATTCTTCTCCATTTTCAAACGCCTTCAAGGAGAAATTTGTAGCATATTGAATGATGCCCTATATTTTTAATGGTGAAAAAAACCTCATTTTTTCCTAGCTTTCGTTTCTTCAATTTCCCACCATTCCGGCGATGAATCGAGTTGAAAAAATGTGTGACACAAAGTCCAGAAGAAAAACCTATTTTGTGAAACCAATTTCATCACAATCCAAGGTGGGAAATTAAAATTTCTAAAATATTAGGGACTCTATTAATGGCTGCCATGGAACAGCAATGAAAGGGAAATAAGGCACCTTGTCACTTCTTAGGGTTCCAGTGAGCGAAATCATGCAAAAAAAATTAACAGAGCTTGAAATGAATTATGTAAACTTCTGCAAGTGATTTCATTTGAATCTAACACCAAGAAGACCACTTTCTATTTTTAGTAATTATTTATTGGAGAACTTACTATAAATAGTAATTCTGAAGAAAATGTGCATTCACACTCCCTACTTCATTCCCTCATGATCGAGACACTCAAAATTGACAAAATTGATAGAAATGGCAAAAATTGGCTAAATGAGATCATAATGGTGAATATTCTAAAAATAGAAAAAGGGTTAAATGAGATAAAAATGGTCACATTTTAGTCCTCCACACATTCTAAAATGGTCTCAACACTCACAGCAGGAGTTCCTCTCCATGTTTTCAAGTCAATTCCCACATTTTGTGGTGCTATGAGCAAAGAGTGTCAAAAAGGAGAATTGTCGGTTTTTGTCGATTTCACATAGAGTGCATGACAAGATTTCAAGTGCATGACATGAAGGTGGATGGAATTTTTCCAGTATCTAGAATCAAGTAGATTTTTTCACATTATTCACTCATCATCGGTGTTCCCGCATTGTGCAAAAGATCAAGATCATGACAAGAGTTTTCAAAGTATATTCAATTTCTCTCATAGTGTCTTAATGATCAGAAGGAATTTCTCAATGAGGGGATTCATCTTCTAATATTCTCAATGGTCTTCTTCTCAAGTTTTCATCATCCCTCTTCTCGGTGTATCCAAAATTATGTGTAAGTGCATCATTTTAAAGAGTTTTCAAAAGGTGCAAAAGAGTTCAAAGGACCAGAGTTCATCATTGCATTGGAGCATTTCACCGGTTCATCAGATGGAGTTGATCTTCATCAAAGGTAGAGGCATCTTCATTCGTGCTTGGAGCTTCTCATCCCCTCCCTCCTTCTCTCTTTCTCCCTCTTCTTTCTCTCCCCTTTCTAATTCTTCATTGAGCTTAATCATTGTATTTTGTCCTATTCACTTAAGTGACATATTTTAAAATTGTAAAAGTATTTTCTCAAAATTATAAGAGAAATACTTAATTTGTATTTTCTAATGGAAAATGAAAGGTCACAAGTGGAATATGGAACATGAAGAGTCATATGGAGGGAGATGAGAGGTCAATTCACATTGTTATAAATTGGGATGGCTTCTCCATTCCAAAGGATCCTAAAAGTTAGTATTTTTAGTAGCAATTGTGAATTGTTGTAGATTGGTTGAATCTTTGTACTCATCACTACACAAGAAATGAAAGCTACTTTTCTTCCATTTCCCTTTCTCATGTTTCCTCCCTTCTCTCTTTTTGTAACTTTGTGAAACTTAGTGATCTTGAACAACCAAGAAGGAACTTGGAGTCCTTGATTAATGCATATGAAGAGTTGTGTGTCTCAATGTGGTTAGTCTTGTTATTCACTTACATCGTTGCTTTCTTCTATGTCTAATGATGAACTAATCCAGTTATTAGGTGTGAACTCTATAATTTTCCTACTCACAACAATAACCTTCCTTTCCTAACTTCTCTCCTTCACCCTACATCATTATAATTTCCTCCCATGTACCCCGTACAAGCACTTTGCCACAGGGTCAATGGAGTGTTCTGTGTGATCCTTAACCTTTTTTTGGCCAACCCACAACAATAGATAGGATTAGATTAGTTTTCATTCAATAATGGGAGTTGCACCATTCAATACAGAGGGTATAGCCCCGTGAATGTTGGTGGAGATACCTAATTTTCCCAACCCGACAAATTTTATCACCAACACCACAAAACTAGTAAAGACTATGTGGATGATCTTTTAAGAAAGTCTAAATATCACAAATACCATATTGTCATCCTCGACATAATCCCGACCCATCTTATACGAGTTTTCCTTCACTCAACCCCGTTAAATGTGTGTTCTAGGTCCTAACAAGTAAACTCTTAGGATTCATCGTCTCCATCGGGGGATTGAAGTCGATCCAACCAAATTCAAATCCATAATAGAAATGCACCTTCCATCTAACCTCAAACAACTCCGTAATTTAATAGGAAAACTCCATTCCATTCACTTTTTCACTTCTCACTATCGATCGATGTCATCCCTTTCATTAAGTATAAGAAAGGTATACAAAATAAGGTTGTTAATATGTTATCTAGACCTCCAGTTGTTGTTGCATCTATTCTTTTACATCATAGTTCTCTGGCTCATGATAGTTACAAAGAACAATATGTTAATGATGCTAATTTTAAAGAAGTGTATGAAGATTTGATGAGTGGTAAACAAGTAGGAGAATTGGATTATCATGTGCATGATGGAATCTTGTATCATTATGGTAAAATTTGTATTCCAGTAGGATGAAAGAGTGCATATGATTAGGGAAGCTCACACTTCTCTTATATCTGGTCATTTTAGTGTTGGTAAAATAGTTGCACATTTACATATGTATTGTTATTGGCCTCGAATGCAGGAACATGTATCTAGATATATAAAAGGATGTGTTATTTGTGTCATGAGCAAGCCTAGTACTAGGAAGTTAGGACTTTACACTCCTCTTCATGTCCCTACAATTCCTTGGGAAAGTACTTCGATGGATTTATTAGGAAGTTTTCCCATGTCACGAAGGAAATACAACTAGTTATATGTGGTTGTTGATAGATTTATCAAAATGTGTTTGGTGATTCCTTGTACTAAACAAATTATTGGTGAAGGGACTGCATATTTATTCTTTTAGTATATATGGGTTCATTTTGGTTTACCCATTTCTATTTATTTTGATCGGGATCCTAGATTTTTGTGGAATTTTGGTCAACTTTGTGGGATTTGATGGACACCAAGCTGAAGAAAAGCATTGTTTTTCATCCACAAACCGATGGTCAAACAAAGGTTGTAAACTACATAGTGGTACATCTAGCTCAAGGGTTATTATGGTAAACATCCTAAGTTGTGGGATGAACATTTTTATTATGTGCAACATGTTTATAACCATGCACTTCATTATTCTACTATGAAGTCTCCATTTGAGACTTGTTTTGGTTATCTACCTAAATCTCCATTAGATTTCTCTTTTGGACAAGAATTTGTTGTTAATGGACATAATGATACCAAAGCTAAAAAGTTTGTGCAGAAGATATAATTGGTCCATCAATTTTTCTGAGAATAATTGGAGAAAAGTCAAGCAAAATATAAGGCTATGCACAATAAACATATAATTGATCACAAATTTCAAGTGGGTGATTTAGTTTGGCTTCACATTAGCAAGGAAAGACTGACATGTGAAGGTAAAAATTTGAAACCAATTTGGTATGGTCCATTCTAAATCTTGGAAAAAGTTGGTAATAATGCTTTCCGGTTAGATTTACCTCCTTACATGTAGATTTATTCAGTTGTGAATGTTGAAAATCTGAAGTTGTATGAGCCTCCTATGATTATTGATCATGATGATAATATTTTTGTACCTTTTGTTGATGATTTTGCTCCTGAGTATTTGGATGAGTTGCAGGAAGATATCATTTTGGATAGGAAGGTGAGAACCTCACAAAGGGGTGATGTTGAATATATTCATGTGGGTTTTAAAGGAATGTACCTGAAGAAGGTGAAATGAATGGAAATCGGAAAGGTGAGGGGAAAATTCCATCACCTCATTACCAATTGAAAGTACTTTTGGAGGTCCAAAAGTTTCTCAGTGGGGAGGTGTGATCCAAAGGATCCTTATTGAAAAAAAAATTATGATCTTATTTTAATCTATTACAATCAGTTGTATTATGTAAATTAGGTGAAGAGATTTTCGGTGGTATCTTGAATGATGAAAACAGAGGTTGTATGCAAAGGTTATTGTAAGTTGAAATTTTTAGCAATATGGCAAAAATATGGGACTGTGCATAAGTTCGTGATGACATGGAAGTGTTCACACTCACCATGTGGAAAAATAAAATCATGATGAGTGACAATTTAGTATGGAAGAAAAATGTGTTTTATGCCTCTGGTTTTTATTCTCATTATCGACGGGTGGGTCCCACTATTTTCTAGTTGGGGCCCTAAGCTAGGTCAACACACTCTTTTTTCGGAGGGGTGCCTTTGCCTTTGTTTCTTCATATCACTATATTATAGCTTCTGTATTTAAATTCTTTATTACTCAACACATGATGAATTTGGTATTTATTATGCATTGTATTGTAATTGATATGTATATTACGGAAATGGGTTGCATTTAGAGACAACCCGACTCGGCCAAGTCGAGCTCCTTTTAGCTCGGCCGGTAGTGACTTATCACCCAAATTGCTAGCTTACATGTCCCACACCACTATCTTTCCTACTTATCTCGTCCCACATCACTTGCCATCTCCTTAACTCCCTCCGACTCCACCTCACCAACCAATCAAACTACCACACGCTCGCCAACTTCCTTCAACTCCATCTCACACCACCAAGCCGAATTAGAGCCCACCGATAACCTCTATGCCCAACTTGTCTTGTCATTCCATCGACCATCCAATGTGGTGAAGCAAATGTGGTCTTAAGACCAACATAACAATATCGACCGCCTTAGTTTAAACCCATCAAACTTCTACCATGCGGCGAATGTGGGATCTTCCCCACTTTGGTAAATTAATCAGTGAAGGAGGTTAAGGGGATCGACCCCTTAACCAACATTATGCTAAAAATATAAGGTATCATTGATCCATAAGGGGTGATCAAGTTATATAAGAGACGAGTTTCTATTTGAATTGTAAGTTTTACTAGTTTATGTAAGCCTAGAGGGCATTTTTGGGAGTTAGAGACATTTTAGAGGAAATTTTCCAAAGGATACTAGGTTTTATTTTGCATAAGGAATATTGTGACAGATTGAGAAGGTCTGAATTTCCTTATACACCATTGTAAGTGTTTTTAAGGTGATTTTAATAGATCGGTCCCATTAAAATGGACCCAAAGATGTAGGCTTTACGCTGAACTCCGTTAATAATGAATTATGTCATTGTTCCTTAAATTTTCTTCTAGTTTTTATAATTCCACAGTCTACTTAAAGATTTTAAATAATTATTAAAATTATGAAAAAGTTGTAATGTTAAAATTTCATCGAAAAAACATCTTTTTAAGCAATTTTGTTGTGTGTTTTTAAATTGCTTATGATTACGAATCACTATCGTTTGGCCTCTTTTGAGGGTAAACCTTAAAAGGAACCCCTTAATTCATTACACTTACAACCTTTGTATTGTTAACATATATACCTACAAAACCTTAGACCAATTAAAATCCTCCACCCCGAACCAACCACTTAAAATCCCTCTCTAAGTAATGATTTAGAATCATGTGGTCTTCTGTCAGTTTATCTACTATGACCTTAAATATGGGCACCATGACCCTACTCATAGCATATTTCACATGGACAATTCCCTTGCACAACTAAGGGACTCCCTGATCATTTATCCCCCACTTCACCCTATCCATCAAAATACATGCTAAAGATACACATGTTATCTTGTACACTAAACCCACCCTCCTCAGATGGTCTCTTAGGCCCACCCTCAGCTAAAAGAATCAAAATTACTAAGGGATGAAAAAACATCTTATAGACTACTCCTTGAAGGATATCTATCAAGCCATCAACATCAAAATAAAAATATTATCATAGACCACTCCCTTGAAGGATGGCTACCCACAAATTAAATATGTGTGTGTGTGTGGTGACAAATCGAAAACTTCCCACATTGATCATTCTAAAAACATGTTTAAAAATCCTTATCATCTCGGAAAGCTTCCCGCATCGATCATATTTCCCTTAAAAGACACAAGCTTCCTACATTGATTAGCTTGCGCACTATCAAAATAAAAGTTGGGGTCAAGCCTAGAACCTCTAAAGAGCGCACAATTCCTTGTATAAGATACATACAACTCCCAAACATGTACACAAACTTAAATAATGTACCTCATCACATCCTAAATCCATCACACAACCTTAATGGACTAACTATTATTAGTTATATATTACCAATAGTTAAGGTTGTAAGTGCATTATGTCAAAATCACCATTACATACATACCAAATCATATAAAACACATCTTAACCATCCTCATATATACATCAATCAACAATATCAACATCAATATAATCACATCTAAAATCCATCACAACAAAAACATCATCATTATAACATAACCATCATCATATCTAAAATCTATCTATAATCTCATATAAAACATCACATCAAAATCATCAACACACATTATTTACACATCCATATGTCCAAAAAATATCATATATATATCCCAAAATTTGATGTACATCTCATCAAGGATTAGGCTTTATGGCCCATACAATAAATCACATCATGAACTGTACATCCAATATCCTCAAACCACTGCTCCACCCTTAGCATCCCTCCAGGACCACTTACACTCCTAGTGCTCACCATAGGACCTTGTTCAACGCTGTCGATGGCTCACTACATACTTATTTGTAGTGAGGCATCTCGAGTATCTCTCTACTACCACTCCCTCGTAATACCTCATCTCTTCTCATAGGGCCTAATCTTGAGCCATGCTCATTGTACCTAAGCAGCCCCATCTAAACTCCGAGTCCTGCTCTACCTACCCCTTTGGCTACTCTTTTCCCCACCTACGCCCCCATTCTAGACTTGACTAGCCTTGTGTTGCCATACGAATGTGTAACATGAAAATTTCTTATTTTTAAACATGACAATGGACCCCAAGTGTCAAAAATTTTATTATGAGTCTTCTCGGACCCTCCTCTAGATTAACCCATCACTATGTTGGGCCTATCCTACCCTTTCAAGTAGTCATGTGTGTTGTGTCAACATTTTCATAGGTGATTTAGGTAAAACAAGTTCATTCAAGTGCTTCGAGATAATATCTCTCAAGGTAGACTTTTCAATAGACTTAGAAATGGTTATTTTTAGCCCTTCTAAGGTGGGTGTACATCCTCATAGTGGATTTGAAGGCCCAAATTCATAAAGGAGTGGTATTAAAGAGATAGGAACATTTTGCAACTAATTTTGGAAGATTTTGGAAAGTTTCAGAGGTTTTGGAACAAGTTCAACAAAAGCGGGTTTTCAAAGGTGAAGGAGCTTGCAACTCAAAACAACACCTGAACTTCGGAAGTGATTCCAAGATCTCCATAATGAATTAGAGGTCAAAAAAATATCAATGGAAATTTATTTCAGTGCTCTAAGTGATGGTGGTTTCATATTTTTCACAAGACATAAGAATTTCTTCCCACAATCTATTTTTGCATGCACAACCCACGATCCCAAGAAAAAGGCTAGTTTTGAGTAGGTTTCAAGTTGAATAAGAGCATGAGACCCCTACCATTATTTTCAAAATTATCTTTATATTCAAAATCATATAAATAAGTTCTGAAAAGACCTCCGGATGCTCAAGATATGCCTCCATCAAGCTTCTCTCCAAGGTATGCATTGGGACTTAGTCATTTTTCTGGGTGGACACATGTCACTCCCAAGTTGAGGCACAATTTCTTACACCAACTGTCCCATCCCCTTGGGACACAAGGGACAAAAAAATTCTCCCAACCCCAAGATAGCCCCCTGGACCATCATGTGACCCCGATGGAGCTCAAACAAGCCAATTAAGCCCCTTTACACCCTTCCTAAGCTCTCTCCGTCATCAAATCCCACAGTGCCGCTTGTCAGCTTCTAGTGATGGAGAATTTTATTTCACCTTATGTCCCATCCCCATGGGATATTTGGAACACAAAAATGTGTCCCATGCCCAACTTGGCCCCTGATTCCTCATGTGACCCCGAAAGGTGCTCCGTAAGCCATTTTTCAACCCCCTCTCCTCTCCGCCTCCGCAAACCAACAAGTGACACTTGTTAACACTAGGATGAGATGAATTTTTGCACCTTTTGTCCTATCCCTATGGGACATATGGGATACAAAAATTCACCCAATCCTAGCCCTTGTTCTGGTCCCCCATGTGACCCAGTGTTAACCCTCGGGTGCTTATTGTTCATTCTCTCTCTCTCCTCTGATGGCCAATCTCCATCTGCCACTTGTCAAGTTGAGGTTGAGGTATTTTTTCTTTGCACCATATGTCCCATACCCTTGAAATATTTGGAACAAAAAAATTCACCCAATCCCAAGGGGATTTTGAAATCCATTTTTCACAAAAAAAACTGACTGTCATGTTGTTTTCTCTTCGTGCGTAGGAGAAAACTACTCCCGGAAGAAAACTTGCAAAAACTCATTCCGCCTCTCAATTTATCTATTTCTCCTTCGTTCCTATGGATTAATTGCTACAACAACACCCAAAACATGAAAATTCTTCATACACCATGCCTGTTGTGTGTCAAATTGACTCCATGGCCAAAAACGTAAAAAAACTCATATCTCACAATCCGTTACACAGATTGAAGTGACATTTTTGAAAACTTTCTTATTTTTAGAGGCCTTCAAGAAGTAATTTACAACATATTAAATGATACCCTATATTTTTAATGGCAACAAAACCCTCATTGTGTTCCCCAGATTTCATTCCTTTGATTTCACATCACTCCGGCAGACGGATCAAGCTAAAATGTATGCATAAAGTCCAGGAGAAAAACCTATCCCAACGAAGTTGATTTCGTCGCAATCTAAGGTGGGGAAGTACATTATCTAAATCTCAATGATTCCATTAATGTATTGCATAACAGATCTGGGCCTAAAAACCATACCAAGAAAAAAATCCTTTTTTAATTTCCAAGCATTACGCGAACGAAACACAACTAAATTTGGAGCACGAATTCGTGATGAAGAGTTGAATCTAAAAATATTGTTCCCATCACAAATCGAGACCATTTTTTCACTTAATAAAAATAGCATGTTTTATGTTCCTCTGCATGTTAAAAATAGTAAGTTCCCTGAATTGGAAGTATGGATCATCCAGAACAATCAGAAAAGATACAAAATGTAAGACAGGGCAAAAGTGGTGATTTTCCCAAAATAACAGGTCTGGAAAAGCAACCTGTTAAAAATACAAAGTTACTAAAATAGCAATTCACCAACAAAAAAAGATGATGGAGTGTGCCAGAAGGTTTAGAAGGTGATATTGGAGCAAAATAGGTGATATGTCCCAAAATGGCAAGTCACAACCTTACCTGCTAAAAATAGAAAGTCTTCATTTTGGGTGTAGAAAGTTGTAGATTGCTCCATTTTCACTCATCTTTCCACTTTTGGACTCCTCACAGGGTTATGGGATGGTCTCATAGCTTAAACAGAGAAATTAATCCCCAGTAAAGATCTTGGAAGCATCTTCTTGATCTCGATTATTCCCAAGAGCTTGGTGAAGTATAACAGAGAGAAATCCCGAGATAACTAAGCTATGGGAAAAAAATTCAAAGGGTGTTAGGAACTTCATTGATTCATCACAACGATTCATCATTCTTATCATCTAGGATTGGAAACATCATCTCCCCATCAATATTTTTGGTTGAAGTAAGAAGGTTGAGCTAAGCGAGATGAGCTTGGTGAGATGGATGAGTTGGTTGCGTGCAAGCCAGTTGAATTACAGTGAGGTGAGTTAGTAAACCAAATGAGATTTGGCGAGTGTGATGAGATGGTTAGAGTGAACTCAGTGGTCTTGATGAGCTCAGTGAGCTAATGGATTTGATCATTCAAGCATCAAGGAGATCATCATGAGCAATGCATGTGGTCATCTTGAGCTCACTCAAAAGTTCTCTCAACAGTGTTTCTAAACACTCATTCAACGAACTTTGAGGTGTCTATGCATCATGCAAAAGGAGGAGATTTTGATCATCATCAGCAAGTTCTTCATCGCAGAAGCTTCTTCATCATATGTGACAACCTCTCCCTTCTTCTCTTTCTCCCTCTTCTTTCTCTTTCCTTTATAATTCTTCATTGGGAATAATCATTGTATTTTGTCTCATTCACTTAAGTGACTTCATAAAGTTACATTGTAAAAGTACCTTTAATTTATAAAAGGGAAATTATTTCTCACTTCCTAGGAAGGTGAAAATTCATGAGTTGAATGAGACCATGAAGAGTCATGTGGGGGTAGGCGAAGAGTCAATTCACATTGTTATAAATTGGGATGGCTTCTCCATTCCAAGGGATCCTAAAAGTTAGAAATTCTTGGTAACAATTGTGAATTATTGTAGCTTGATTGAAGCTTTGTACTCATCACTACACATGAAATAAAAGATACTTTTCTTCCATTTTCCCTTTTGTTATCTCATTTTTGTGATTTCAGCTAAAAATGAGATAACCATAGGAAAAATTTTAGACAAATCTCTTTAAAAAAACTCCCTTTGAAAGAGATTTTCGGGTATTCGGGTTTTCATTACATGAAAACATGTTTCTTGCATGTTACATGTCTCATGTTTCCCGAAACCCGAAACTTGATTGCCTAAGCAGTATGTTAGGTTTTTAGAACTTCCAAGCATCGGAACATGTTTTGCCCAAAGTATGTTTTATGTCACTTGTTTCCCGAAACCCAAAACCTGAATTGAATCAAATCCTTTGTATCGGGTTTTCAAACACTCCAAGCATGATGACATGTCATTAATGTCTAGTTTTCTGGCAGTTGGCACATGTGTCAAATGAGGTGTAATTAATGCTAGGTTATTATAAATAGTCAGCTTTTCCACGTCATTTGTTACCATTCATTTTTGTTGTGTTGGATTTTCGTTGATGCTTCCTCTACCTCCAAACCCGATCGAGCTTCCCGATTGATTTTGCCAGCCATTTTGGATCATTTTTCAATCTAGTTGAAGGTATTCTTCTCTTCTTTCTTTTTAGAATCTTTTTGGGTTATTTGTGAAGTGTTTGCTTGGGGTTTTCATTTCTTTTCCTTCTTCTTTACTGTTTTAGGGTTTTGGGGTTGTTTTCCTTGTTTCTTGTCTTTTTCCATGAAGGCTCTTGTTTGAAATTTACCCCTAAGTTATTTACTTATTTTCCATAAGTTATAACTTGTAGATTTCATAATGATTCTAAAAATTCCTAAGTGATCATGAGGCAGAAATTTTTCATGTTCTGACACGTCAGAAACCCGATATACTTGTTTTGGGTTTTGTAGGGTGTTTAACATCTCACCCTTTCCACCTTGTTTCAAGTTTTGCCAGGTGCTTGACATCCATCAAGATCCGCAGTCTGTCAGGTATTTCTACCTGCTCGACATCCTCTAGTTTCCACATTGTGTCGGGGTTTCATACTTGTCCGACACTTCCTCACTTTCGTAGTGTGTCGGGTTTTCATTGATGCTCAGCATGTCCTGACTTCCAACATACACTCCTTTGTGTCAGGTTTTTGAAGGTGGTTTGCAAGTTTCAAAATCCAAACAATGTGGCGGGTCTGTGCACTTGTCCAACAAACTTTCAAGCCCAATTGTTCTTCCAAAATCATCAAGGCATTTCTTCTTCGAGACTCCTCATGTCGGACCCCGATCAAGTCTAAGGATAAGTCAGGAAAGATGAAGTATAAATATCAGAAGATGGATTCTTCTTCTTACATAAGCTGTAATTATGATATTCGGGACACAGAGCTCGGTAATATAGATATGGAGGACTTCTGGAAGAGAATTGAGGATTCTTCTCAGAATTCTTAGATGAAGTCGATAGTAGTAACGGTCTCCCTCTTGCAGCAGGATTTCCAATATCAGCTCAATGCCCTGAATTCATCCTAGCTTGCGCTTCCCACTATGACTCAGCCTCCTGCTCAGTGAGAAATCAAGCAGGAGAGTCTATAGTGAAATTAGATGGAGGTTATTTTGATCAACTCCTAAGGTTTCCCGACTTTGTGGAGTATGTTGATTTAGACCTTAAATCAGCACAAAAGGCCTAGGACAAAGATCAGGAAGATCTGCATCAAGCACGTAAACAAGAAGTTCTTGATCAAGGCTAAGCCAGTTGTTTCTAGGTTTCCTAAGTCGGTCCCTAGAAGTGATTTTATTCTTGAAGTCAGTGATATCATCACCCTATTGAGTGGTTATTTGGGCTCCCAGAGTCAAAGGAATTCCAAGGGTGGATGTACCAGTTCATGGTCGTCATAAAGAAGAATGACCAAGGGATTGATTGGGGTAGCCTAATAAGTGATGAGATAGACTCCCAAATGAAAATCTTGTCTACCGGCAAGTTCTATATGATGTCATATGTCACCTATGCAACAACATGCATGAGGAACTACCTAGGGCTAGATGCAAAGGGAAACCAAGCAAAACACATATATTGGTACTTCCCTTAGCTAACAATAAAAGGGTCTGAAGACCAATATAGAAGAGTGAATGACGCCTTCTTCTATGAAAACATTTGCAAGTTAGATCTTGATATGAGGAAGAGAAGGGTTTTTGACGAAGCATGGGCTGAAGTGTCAAAATGGGGTTGCATTTTCTTGCAATTCAAGAAGTTTACTTATCTTTGGGTGGTGAGGTTCTAGGGTAACCCTTTCCATTTGCCCAGGTTCTGGGTGACAAATTGATCCTCATGGAGTTAGCCAGACAATTGTTGGATTTTCACAAATTCCAACAAAGCGAGCACAAAAAGTAGTCGTCTCCTTCCCTATTTCCATTAGAAGGTATACATGCTCTCTTGGTTAAGGCCAAGAACATGGTGCAAGCTTGAGGACAAATTGAAGAAACATATGAAACTCGAGAGGGATTCGACATCGAGAGGAGTCCTTAAGTCATATGGAACCTTGTATCTACATGTGCCCAATGTGGAAGATATCTGGGTTGATCTTCGGGATGAAGTTGTCATTCGAAGAAAAGACAACAACGAGAGATTGACTCTTGAAGAAATTTAGATGTTAGATTTAAATGATATCCCAAAGGTACCACGGATAATGAAAGTGTTCTCGACACTAGTACAAACAGATCGGATGGGGACCAACTCGGATTCCCAACCATTGATTGGTCTGTGTTTGAAAAATATTCTATCATTTGAAAGAGTTACTCGGACTCTTGTCTATACCAAGGCATGGCTCATTTCTTGGGGAATGAGCTATAAGGAAAATATATTTTTAAAATAGCTACTTTAGAAGCGGGACCCTCTAAGGGAGAGAGGGAAGAGGATAAAAGCCCTACCAAGAGGCAAATTAAATTTAAGTTTGTCAGAAGGGGAGAAAAGCAAGGAGCCGAATCATCTGCCACTCCTTCACAAACAGTTGAGGTACTAGATTCACCTCCTCCACCAGAACAAGGAAAACTTCCTTCAGAAGATGAGGTAGGTCAACCTCTTGTTTCTCCTTTTGATGATTGCTCATTGGAGGTAAGTCTTTCTCTTGCTTCTCAAGCTTTGACTTTAGAATCTTTACCTCCTCTCTCCCAATCTTCCTCATCTCATATTTCTACGCCACTCTCATCAGCCATGGCCAACATCTTCTCTAACCTCTCACCTCTCTCTCTGTTGGACCTAAGATGGCCATATAAATGCCTCCTCCTTCCGCACCTTCATTCCCTGAATCTATCCCTACAGTCACCACACTTGCACTCATCACTACTCCACAAGTAAACCTTCCTCCACCTGCAAATACAACCATAACACCTCCGATAGAGCAACTTATTCCACTATACCTCAATGGTTGGTTGATCAGACTTCGAGGAAGAGGAAGGTGGTAGTTCCCCTACCAGCCTTCGACTTCAGTTCACTCAAGGCCTCTCCTACCAAATTTGCCAAGAAACCCAAAACAGTTTCAAGGGTTTCATTGGATGCCTTAGGGCATAAGTTTGCAGAGATTTCCACTCCCACACCGACAAAACCAAGGAGGATATAGCGGTTACTGATTATCAGATTACAGGGTTGATCTAGGGAAAGGTAACAACAGAAGGAGCACAACAAGATGCGCAGGATGCCATGAACATGCTATGCTAGAAGCTAAGGGAAATGAAGGTGAGTAGAGATGAGCTAAAGGAGAAAGTTGAACAGTTAACGGAAGTATTGCTCAAGCTCTCAAAGCCCTCTCAGTCAACACCATCATCTTCTACCCCTACTCCTATCAGGTTCGATTTCTCATTAGTACCTATGATTGAAAAGATCAATGAGAAGGGAAGAATGGTTGATGAATGGATTTAGAGGCTACTCCTACAAGGAAGAGAGGTCATTGATGACACAGTGGAGGTTTATAAATCCTTGGAGGAAATAAAGAAGGATGGCGAAAAAATGGATGATGAATTTTCACAGGAAGTCGGGAACCTTGAGTTAACTTTAGAGGCTCTCAATGCACTGAAAAAAGTTCCATCCTGGATCTTAATGGAAGAAGGAATCATTCTGCATGGGGATAAGCATTTCCAGCTAGCCAAAGCCATTAGATTCAGGATAAAGATTCTCAGTGAAGCTTGCAGCAAGTTGAGGGAATCTAGAGATCAGTTGGTTGATGCCACCAATGACATAGAAGAGGAGTTGTCCAGGATCTTCGCCAAGGTGTTGGATGAAAGCTCGAGTATTCTACCTGCTGATGATCTCTATAAACAAATTCAAGAATCAATTCAACACGAACCAGCTTCCATCTTCGATCTGACAACCATTGATAAGTTCATAAGGATCGAGAATGTTTTGGAATCACTAAGGAAACTCAACAAGAGATTGAAGAAACTTCCTGGCAACGCAAGTGACACTCAGGAAACTTGTGAGGTTCTAAGTGATTATTCTAGTGCACCAGATGAAGTTGAGATGTAGGGCATAATCTAAAAGTTCCAAGAATTTTGTGATAAGCAGGATTCGCTAGAGGAAGACAAGGATGACAAAGCAGAATAAGCATAATGTTTCATGTCATTTCTATCAAGAAATTTTCATGTCTTTTTCATTTTCGTTTCGTCACATAGGAAGCAAATTTTGACTTGTTCTCCTGCATGAGAGTCAAGCAAAATAGGACTCTCATTAAATGACTATTTTCTAGGATTTATCCTATTTTCTCTCTGCTCTCTCTATTATAAATAAGGGATGCTTATGCATTCCAAAGGAGAGATTTTAGAATATTAAGAGCTATTGTGAAGAAGAAGAAAAACTTTGTATTTTCTTTTAATCATTAAGGAATAGAAACAGGTGTTATTTTGCAAACTTTGTGTTGTGGGATTCATCTATCTTGAGAGATTGTTCTTACATCCAAGATCTTAAGCTATTCTTTGTTTAGTGTTCTTGATTATTTTAATCATTTCGAATATTACACTCATTATCTAAAACTCGTATAAGTATTTCTTGATATGTGTTTGCTTGAAATAAAATATGTTCCTCTCATTCCCTTCCCTCTGTTTCATCTAGTAATAGTTTCCTTTCTAACCCATTCTATTTCTAAAGTTGTAACATCTCCATCTCGTGTTGATATGGATTTCGGGATTGTATCCCAACCCCAATGGTTAGAATAGTGTGGATATTGTATATATTATTTCTGTTGTGTTTTAGATTAGTAATAAACAAGTTGCCTCACCTTGTCTTTGAGGAGGGATTTAATCCCGTGTACTATGGTTGAACCTCATATTTTGGTCTGACAAAATATCCAACCAACACCTTGCTCATGTTTCCTCTTTTCCCTCTTATATGCATTTTGTAAGTATGGTGATTAAAGATATATTTGTATCTTTGATGAATGGGCCTCAGAGAACTGTGTGTCTAAGTGAGTTTTGTTTGTCTCACTGATAGCTTCATTTTTGCTTTCTTCTATATTAGATGTTGAACTACTTTGGTTATTGGCCTACTCATCACAATAACCTTCCTTCCCTAATTTCTCTCCTTCACCCCTCATCATTTTGATTTCCTCCCTTGTACCCCATACAAGCACTTTTCCACAGGTTCAATGGAGTGTCCCTGTGTGATCCCCGGCCTATTTATCCAACCCACAACATTTATTTTAGGATTATATTAGTTACATTCAATAATGGGAGCTACACCATTCAATGCAAAGGGGCGTAGCCCCATGAACATTGGTGGAGACACCTAATTTTCCCAACTAACAAATTTTCTCACTAATACCCCGAAACTTACAATGTACTACAATTCACACCAAAATGTTGCCTCGGCACTGTGATGTTGATGGTACCTATCTTGCACCCTGTTGAGTCATGCCAACTCGCCTCTAAGGAGCTACCCGTTGATCCCTCTCACTCACCACCTTCGTCAACCTCATCACGTCACTATCCAAGGTAGCTACTTAAGCATCCCTATCACTCAACAACTACCTCAATAGCACCACCTCTACCTTTATAACCCCTCATGTCCGCCATGCAACCACCTCGTCCATCACCACATCCCCTCCCCGCTCTTGCCCATACCCTCACAATCCTCGTTGCCTAGGCTATCATCTCGCACTGTCACCCACGGTGCATACTCAGGTATCACCTCGACATCATCTATCTCCATGGGTGTCACCTCTTCCTCTATCATCACTTGAACCTCTTGTACCTGAGTTATAAACAACTTTATGTCCCCCTCCAACCTCTTGTATACAATAGGGTTGTTTAGTACATCATGTACCAAGTTGAACTGTCATTATACCTGACCAAACTAAACCACCTCCACCATCTTGGCTCTCTACCCCCACATCTACCTCTCCTGTTGTATGATCCACAGCTCCTCTTCCTCTCCTAGCGATGTAGGGAAACTTACATAAGTCCTTCACACTATGTCATTTGGCCCTATCCCATCCAATAATCCAACAAAGTACTCTTGTGATACAACATCTTTGGAAAATTCACTACTCTAACGCAAAAATATAACACAAAAGGCCCTATCATGCCACTTGGACCAATGTATCCAATGTGGTCTCGATCAACCTAATGTGCTCATAGGCCTAGACTATAAAACAAAATTCACATCCAAACCAAACCTCTACCCTTAACCACTCCTGCAACTCCTATACACATGTGTTAGAGAGTTAGCCCCAAGCAAAAACTATGTGAAACTCTATCATATCTTCCACTACTCCTATCAAATTCCACGAAAAATGACCCTTTGTTATAATCTAGTAGTGCATAACACTAATGCCCACCATAATCATCATGTTCGAGTACTACCGAACCTCATCATCCTAATAACTCTTGAAAGAAAAACCTTCAACAACATAGGTCATGTCAAGAGCAACATCCCCATACAACCTCATCATCATTGCCCCTTGTCATGTCTCATCAATCGGTATAATTGGCTCACCCTTAATAGGTAGCCGCAAGATCTTATAAACATCCTCCGGGTAATTGTGATTTCCCATGTAGGTAACATGAATGTCCCCAATCGGGTCCCACCTCTCCAAAAGCCACCACCATCTCCAAATCCTAGTGAACATGCTTGTAATGGCATAATCCACCTAGTCCCAACACCTCCAAAATCTCCCAGTCATCATCACCCATATACTCTCATAACCAATCTAGTAAAGTTGGTATATTATCCCTCATAAAAAAAAACCTCTTCGCGTGTATCCACAAAAACAAACAACACAGAAAATCATTAGTCATCTCAAAAAACAAACTCAACATAAAAACTTAATCACAACTTGTCCAATTGACACTGATCCATAGCAATTGGTACCGATCATACCTAATTGACGTTGATCATAATGATCGACGTCGATCCTACATCACACTATAGTAAAATAGTACCTTAAAAATATTTAAAAATGAACCTACCTCTATCTACGATGGTCATCCTATCCTTTTCCCACTTTCGCCAGCCTCCATCTCTCAAACTCACAAAAAATTACAAATTTATAGTAGCCTACCAGAGCAAGCATGATGAGCATAATGACCTCTTCTGACCATTCACCGCTTATATATAGGTGCTTCAACCTGATTGGTGTTGATTCCTAATCAACATTGATTAGTTATGAATCGGTATCAATATCGATCCTATGTCCAATTGCACATTCTTCATTATTGTGCTTCTTTTTGGTCCCCCAATACCCTTTTTAAATCTAAAACTATATCTCACATAAATCAAACTATTTTTATCAATCCATTATGGATTCCACAACCTCTCGGGAACCTTTTTCGTGTCACTTCCTACAAGTCATATGTATATAGGTCGAGAAACCCATTGGTTCCCCTATCACTTGACTTCTCGAGCATAAGCCCACCTTTGTGGCAATATATCTCATCCCAAGCCTATGTATCCCAAATCCACAATGGATTTCGTAGCCTCTCGAGAACCTTTTCCCATCGCTTCCTATAAGTCATATGTCTATAGGTCGAGAACCCATTTGTTCCCCTATCACTTGACTTCTCAGTCGCATAAACCCACCTTTGTGGTAATATATTTCATGCCTAGTCTTGAGGCATCTTAATTTGAAACACATCTATTTACCAATGCAATCTCACATAATCCTACATACTCTTGTGTTTATCCATCCATCTATCCATTCATCCATTCAAATTGGTGACCATCACATTGGCTTGCAATGGCCCCTAATTTGAGGGGGTCACCTATCTAACATCCTATCCAACATAAATCCAAATAACTCACTTGTTTTTGTCTAGTGGCTTATCCATTACAAACCAATTGACAAAATGGGAAAATGTAGACACTAGAATTAGGGCACCCTAATTTCTATAGGTGTGTACGCACTCTAAGACACCCCTTCACAACCCCACATGGTCATTTTAACCTTTCTACTGACTTACATTCATTGTTTCACCACCTGTAACCATAAAACAAACTTAAAATAATATAAATAAATAAAATCGGATAAACCAAAACAATCTAAATAACCTAACATGTACTTCTTCTACGAACTTAATATAACTCCTAACCCATTAAAAACTGAAAACTTTACAAAAAATAGTGGTTAGAACCAAATCCCACAATCGACGTCATTTTTTGCGGATCGGCAAAAATCCATTAAAACGACATTGATCTTATATAAACTAACTTAGACCATTGCCCTAAGATTCCAATTTTTATCCCAAACTCTTGAATCTTCTCCCAAACACACAAACCGTAATTTGTAACAAGTTCAAGTTATCCAGTGATCATGTAGATATTGGAAAATATAAATGTTAAAATCTTAATTAAGTTACAATGCAGATATAGATATGTAATAAAGTACAAATTTGACACAAACAAGTAAGCTAATAAATTTGAAACCATAAGTGCAAGAGAGAGGGTAAGATACTTAATTGATTCACAATAATTATGAAGTTGTGCCAAGCTGAAAAACTGATGAAACCAGAAGTAGATATCGCAACTGAGCCTAGAAAAATGCAGAACTGTTTGGAATGATGGGACTAGGATGCCTATGCAAGGTCATGGATTCCTAGGGCATTGCAGACCTCCTCTGGGCACCTGTGACTTCTCAGAACCTCAGAAAATCAATTTCAAAGGGTCATGAGATGTTCAATGGATGTCGCCTATAGTCACTTGTTCTTCGTTACTTGATCACCGAATTTGCCTGAGACCTGCAAAGAGAAAGTGCACCTACAAAGCCCCAAAACACATCAAATCCTAAAAAGAAAAATATGTAAATGGGGAGTTGGAATGACCCCGGCGGTCACCCGAATGATTGAACTTATGATCTGGGCATTGCACTACATTTCACACTCCATGTAGTTTTGTGTATGTGTGTGTAGAATCGTGCCCTAGGTGGCTCTTGTTTGAGACACACTAAATAACGAGCAATAACTAGATGTAGATAGATGTGTGCATGGAAAAATAAACTTCCCTCCTATGAAGTGTATGCAAAATAATGTAACCCCTTGTCCCTTGAATGGATGCTAGATGGATGATTTGATGCTCTTGTAATGGCCTCTGAATATAACCTTTGGTGATAATAGTAGATGATTAATACTTGGTCCCTTATTATGGTCACATAGCATTTGTATTTATATGATTCCCTTGTTTGAATTTTGTAATTAACCACTAAAAGGATAATCACCAAGAAAATAAGATGCCCAATAACTAGAAAGGACCCAAAATATGTGAGCAAGATACAAAGAGGTTGAAGGCACCCAAAGGGGACATGGGCGTTGGTATCTTGGCTAGGCACTAGTATTCAAACTCATAAAAATTGAAGTATAAAAGGTCTAAACTGGGCAGAAGGTGTGTAAGACCAAGAGTAAAACCAAAAAGTAAGAAAAGAGGCCAAAGACAATGGTCAATTAGTACTTTTATTTCTTAGGAATCATATGAATAGTGGTATGTGATCTAGGACCTAGAAATGTACCCAAAGTGTGTGATTTAGTGTCTATATTTGCCCCCACTTTATGTTGTTGAGTGAATGCTCGATAACATAAAGTAGATAAGAGATGCATACCTGATAACCATGTAGATCGATGGTGAAAAGTGTGTCGAGGAGACAAGAAAAAGCGTGGAGTGAATGAAAAATGAAGCGTGGAAGCTAGAGAAGAGGAAGTGACCCTAGGGGTGAAAGTGTATGTGTTATGTCATGTTGTACATGTTGTTGTTGTTGCTTGATGTTTCTTGATGATGTGACTGATTGCTTCCCATAAGGACAAACCTACAAAAGAGAAGAGAAAATGAGTAGTCAAATATGTGTATATGAAAAATTTGATCCAAACAAGTAAAAAAGTGTAAAAAGTATGTGTAAAAATGTGAAAATAACATGTGCACCTAATCCATGATGAGTGAAAAGAGTAGAAAGGATCCTGAAAATGATGTAGAAGAATGAGTTTTTGGGCGATCTCATGCCAAGAACAAGTTTTTTGCACAAGTGTGAGTTTTTGGGTGATCTCATGCCACAATGTGAAGAAGTGTAGGGAGAAAGGTCTAGTGTTATTCTCCAACCTTTGACTACTTCTCAAAGTATAAACACCACTACATATGGTGTGTTCAAATCTGATCCATTTTGATCCAACGTGAAAATAGAAAAGAGAGGAAAACATGCATGTTAAGTGTTGAAGGATTGTGCATTTCCTATAAAAGCCACTGTGTAAATTAGTGTAAATTGTTCCAAACTAAAAAAAATGTGTAACTTCCCCTAGTCATAGGCACCCAGAAAGGGTTAGGGGTGCCTAGGCAGCACTATTTTCTGGAGTTGGGTGATGGTGTCTGTGTTATGCTAAGGACCCAAGTTAAATTTTGGGATTAAGATATGAAGATTTTGTTGACTCTGTGTTAAACTCGTGTTTGTCTTGTGAATGTAAACTACTAAATGGGGTGATTGATTCACCCAATGATACCCCCCTCATTTGGGGTGCATGCACACATCGCAAGGAGGACCAGATGTTAAAATTGAATTGATCCCCTACAGGGGGGAGTGAATGTTCTTAGTAGAAACCAAGACACATGCAAACAAAGTGGCTAGAAACAAGTGTTAGTGTAAAAGACAAAAAATATGTAAATAGAAGACAATATGTAAGCCAAAGCAAGAAGAAGACAATGTGTGATCTAACACAAGAAGACAAATGTAAATCACAAAAAGTGGGTTAAAACATGGGACATTTCACTCACAATGTCGCAAGACAATCGAGGCCGAAAGTAGCCAAAAGCATACAGTGTGCACACAAGACAAAGGACAAAGCCCAAAACAATGGCAAACAATGTTAAACAAAACAATAACAAGCAAAGTAACAGACAACCATGGTGGCAAAGGGTTCTTGCAAAGAAAATGTTTTACATGAAGCAACTGTTATCATGTTAGAAAGATAAAAAGTATGTCAAAGCGTGTATAATCTGATATAGTAGTGTGTTAGTGAAAATATGAAGTAGTATAAATTTAAACAATAACACTTGTGATGTGTACGAAAGTAGATGCCCCCAGGAGCCATTGTGGGACTAGTAAGAGGTACTATGTCAAGCATCCATGTTGTGTGTAATGATATGTGTAAAGGTTACATTCACAACTAGAAGGCAAGTGAACGCGTATGTGTGTATATGATAAAGATAATGACATACAAAATATTTGTTTAACATAGTAAGCAAAGTGTAACATGCAAGCATAAGTAAACAAGAATAATATGTAACCAAGATATGCATTATGTTATGAGTGAGTGAAATGGAATGGAATGAAGTGTGAGTGTGATAGGAGCAGCGTGCCCCCAAGTGAATGTGAATGAGTATGTATGAGATGAGGTTCATTTATAAATGCCCCCTCAATAGTCAAGAATGAACCATAGAACAAGAGTGCGTCATCGAGAAATGGTTTGAATGTGTGCTAGAAAGATATGATTGATAAAGCATAGAGCATATAGAGTGAGTGAGTGTGGTGAGGTTCATTTCAGATTTAGACCCTCAATAGTCGAGTATGAATCGTAGAACTAGAGTATGTCATAGGGAAGTGTGTCATGGTGAATGTGTGCTAGAAAAGATGTGTCATGAATGCGTCGAGTGTGAAATGTGTTGTGTGTATGATGTGAGGTTCATGAATGTAGTAAGCCCTCAACAGTCAAGTGTGAACCATAGCACAAGAGTGTGTCATCATCGGGAAATGGTTATACAAATGTATCAAGATGTTCAAGACTTGTGTGAAAGACTAGATTCAAAGTAAGATATGAAATAGTAGAATTGCAATGAATGCACTGAAAATGCTAGAGGGGGAGAATAAACATGATGCCCCCAATGTGTGCATGATGAGTATGTGCAATCGATAAAATTGAAAGACAAGGGTCCTCCACCCAATGCTTCCAAAGATAAAAGCATGTGACCATGCTCTAAAAGTGACGATGTATGAAATAAATGATGTATCAGTGAATGAGACCTATATATCAAGACCTATGAGGTGATGGATACACTATGTGAAGGAGAACATTGAGGTGATGAATACCTATATGAAGTAGAACATGAAGGTGATGACAACCTATGTGAAGTAATACCTATGTGAGGAAATGATGTATACCATGTATATGAAGGAGATGTCCGAGAGTGGTGACCTAGACCGATGAGATGGACTAGTAGACCTGTGAGACTCGAGTAGGTTGTGCACAAACAAGTGAGCTAGAGAGAAGGTTGTGCTTTATATTTGAAAGGTCAGCAAGGACCTAGATGCTCTAGCAAGTGCGATGGAAACCTCAAGAGAGGTTGGCCATGGTGTGGATGGAAACACCATTGATAGTGATGACTTTCTGTTGTGAATGAACTTTAGACACAGTGGTTCATGGAGATGATAGCTTGAGTTGCATGGAGCCAGGGAATACTTAAGAGCATATCACACCCTTTTACTAAAGGTGGCAAAAGAAAAGGCACAAGCATGTAAGAGGACCTATGGTAACTAGAATCTTGACATAACCATATGATTTAGGAACTAGATATGAAATTTGCAGAGTGGATAACTGATAGTGACAAGAAGTACAATAGAACATGCACTTACATGAAATGATGGATCAACCATAGTGTTATTGATAGAAATAGATCCAATAGAAGAATTGATGTGCAAGTGATCAAAAGATAATGTAGCATGATAGTCATGATCGGAAAAAGTAATGATCGGTGGAGATGCCTCAACATGAGCAACTAGAAAATCGAGAGCCCCGATGCAAGAGGAGGCATTGCGCGATGTGTATGATTGGTTGAAGAGTCACCACTTGTTTTTCATGTTTTGGAAGAGGATTATTGAAGATTTTGAGCTTGTTATTTTCATTGATCGGGACATGATGTCGTAGTCGTAGGCTCAAGAAGCTCAATAGCATTATTATCGATAAGATCTTGAATAAGATTGCGAAGTTTGAAACATCGATCTATAGAATGCCTAATGCATTGATGATAGTCACATTTAAAATTTTCATTGTAATTATGACCTTTTGGATGAGATGGATCCAAATTGAGTGGATGAGGAAGCGTAATAAGATTGCTCTCAACGAGTTGTGGCAATAGAAGATGTGGAGCAATAGGAAGTTTAGTAAATGTACGCTTAGGCGATTTTCATTGAAGCTTTTTAGGATTAGATACAACGTTGACAATAGCTTTAGACTTCAGTAGGTTTTGTAGATGGATTGAAATTTGATTTACTTTGAAAGCACATTGAACATGAATCTTGTTCATGATATTTAAGCTTTCCTATAGATAAGAGTTTAGTTTCGCATAGGTTAAGAGTATGATACAAATGATCAAATGATGGAGATGTTTCAAAGATAACACTCTCCTGGAGAGGCGATAATAGACTTTGGACAAATAAATTTTAAGTTCGAGATCCACAAGCACATTAGACATCTTAGCTAAATTGTTTTTATACCGCAAGACATAATCCATTATATGTTTGTTAGATCCTTGCTTAAGTTATGCGAGTTGAGCATAGGATATCTTAGAGCTGATATTAATAGAGAAATGGGCAAGAGAAAAGCATCGACTAAATGCTTAAAATATGTTACCGAGTGGATAGGTAGATCATAAAACCAACGCATTGCATAATCTTGAAGACTATGAGGAAAGAGCTTTGCTAGTAAAATGTGATCATCTGCATAATCTAGACATGCTACATGAAATGAAAGATCTTTAGGGTCATCATGGCCTTTGAAAATGGGTAACTTAGTAGTGACAAAAAATTAAGAGGTAGTGTATAATCGAAAATGGTGGGTGTGAAAGGAGTATGAAGTAATAATGTGGAATCCAGAGATGGGATGTGCAAGAAGTGGCCAATTGAAGTTTACGAATTTGAGTTTGCAAATCCTAATATAAAGAAGTTAAATTAGGCATATTTGAAGAAGTGTTAGGTTATGCATTATAAGAATTGGGTTGAATGATGACTAGAGTGGGAATGGAAACAAGAATATGAAGGGGTTGGTGGAGGTCATGGCAGTCGAGGAAGAATCAACAAGAGGTGCCAAAGCAACATCATGAGAGTTTTTAGCAACAATCAAAACATGAAGAATATGCAGAAGATGGGAAGGATTATCACACAAAGCTTGACAAAAATTGTGAGCTTTTCTAATTGTTCTTGATTAACATTTGTGTCTTCATCATATGAGTGCTCACTATCAGATGCTTCAATGTTTTCAAGAGGAACTTGTTGAGAGTTAACAAATGGATTATCAATTTCAACCATTGATTTAGAAACCCTATGAGAAGATGGAGGAAGCTTGAGATGCTCAAAAGACCCAAAATGACCACTACGGGTGATAAGCATAAGAATAAAACCATAGAAAGAAGGTTATAATCGAGCAACTAGTTCACCAAATGATTAAGCAAATATTGGAAAATATAAATGCTAATATCTTAATTAAGTTACAACACAGATCTAGCTATGCAATAAAGTACATATTTGACACAAGTAAGTAAGCTAAAAAATTGAAACCATAAGTGTAAGAGAGGGTAAGATACTTAGTTGATTTGCAATAATTTTGAAGTTGTGCCAAGCTAAAAAACTAATGAAACCAAACAGCATAGTATCGCAACCGAGCCCAAAAAATGTATAATTGTCAGGAATGCAGGGACTAGGATGTTTGTGCAGGGTTAGGGATGCCTAGGGCGCTACAGACCTCCTCTAGGTGCTTATGAAAACTCAAAACCTCAAAAACTCAATTTCACAGGGTCGCGAGATGTTCATTGGATGTCTCCTATTATTCGTTACTTGATCGTCAAATTTTCCTAAAACCTGCAAAGAGAAAGAGCACCTGCAAAACCCCAAAACACATCAAATCCTAAAATAAAAATATGTAAATGGGGATTCAAAATGACCCCGATGGTCACCCGATTGAGTGAACTTACGATCCGAGCGTTGCACTACATTTCATACTCCATGTAGTTTTGTGTGTGTGTAGAATTGTGCGCTAGGTGGTTCTTGTGTGACACACACTTGAATAACGAGTAATAGTTAGATGTATAAAATGTAGATAAATGTGTGCATGGAAAAATGAAATTTCCCTCCTATAAAGTGTATGCAGAAGAATGAAACCCCTTGTCCCTTGAATGGATGTTAGATGGATGTTTTGATGCTCTTGTAATGGCCTTTGAATACAACCTTCGGTGATAATAGTATATGCTTAGTGCTTGGTCCCTTATTATGGTCTCATAGCTTTGTATTTATATGATTCCCTTGTTTGAATTTCATAATTAACCACTAAAAGGCTGACCACCAAGAAAATAAGATTCTTAACAACTATAAAGGACCCAAAATATGTGAGCAAAATACAAAGAGGTCAAGGGTGCCCGGAGGGGACGAGGACCTAGGTGCTAATGTCCTAGGTGGGCACTTTGTATCCAAACTCAAAAAAAAAAGTATAGAAAGTCAAACTAGGAAAGAAGGTGTGTAAGACTAATAAGAAAACCATAAAGCAAGCAAAGAGGCGAAAGATAGGGGTCAATTAGTACTTTTCTCGTTTAGGAATCATATGAATAATGTTATGTGACCAAGACCTAGAAATGTACCCAAAGTCTGTGATTTAGTTTCTACACCGAGAATCATACGAGGATCAAGCATGAAGAATCTCAAACATCTCACGGTTTTAAGTTCCCTTTGGAATAATCGGTTTGCACACCCATTCCACTAGCTTAGTTTTCGACTCATAAAGTTAAGTCTCTTTTGCTTGAAACATATGTACTCCATTTTCAAATTTAATATCATTAGCCATTAGTCTTAACTCTCACAAGAATATTTTGTTTCTGTTGAAAACCATAAACTTTCCAAATCCTATCCGATCAACTCTGGTTTTAACAGTAATCGACATCAACCGACTAGATCGATACCGATTCATTGGATCGATACCAATCCATGTCAAAATTGTCTATTTTCTATCTTTCATATATCTTGTCATATTTCCTTAAAAACATTTAATCATGGTTAACCAATCATTGCTTGTAAGCCTTTGTTTTTATTAGATGAAACTTCCAAGAGCAAAGCGCAAACTAGATACCATCTTCGACATATTAATTATGTGATAACCACTCATGTGGGAACAATCAGACATTGACTATGAACTAAGTCTCTATGCAATTGATTTCACACCCAATCTATATGAGATCACTGAGTAGTTATAAGTTCTCCTCAAACAAAGTTATGGGGCCAATCGTTATTGGGAATACATTTTCAACCCTCCCCACCTATCATCGAGGACATTGATTGAGTTTAGCCATCAAGACATTATGCATCCTAAGTTTTTATTTTATATCATTTGTAATCTTGTTGTGATTCCCAACTTAATTGTCTAAAACCAAGTTGACACCATAAAAGGAAGCCCTTTGGTTCCCGGATTGTCCTTTGTCAAGTAACTCACCGTATTATTATCTAACACATCTCTCATCAAGTTGTTTATTTGTGTGCATGTTTTCTCATTCTCTAGAAGAAGAGTCTCTTGCACTCATTTGGATCCATACATCTCGACGTTGTCAACACATGTATCATTAAACCCTTGTATTTTCTTATTTTTAGTGTTTTGTTTCACTTAACAAGATTGAATCCTAAAATCTTCTAAAACATTACTTTCCAACAAGAAGAAATTTTACTTACAAAGGAGATGCACATGGTAAAAGCACAAACAAGAGCAACAACAACAAGAACTATGATAACCATAACAAAGTCAATGCGGCAAAACAATAATGACAAATATAGAGAACCATGTGTTAGTAGAAAACAAGTGCATATGTTGGGTTCACCAAATGATTTCACTTTTTTGGAAAGTAAATCTCACCCTTTATAAGTTTTACATGTTTTAATTAGCATACATAAAAATGATTAGTATTGTTATAGTTGGATATTCTGATTTAATTAACCTCCAACATTATTGCACAATCGAATAATGCTTTCTAGATTTATGATTGATTTAACAAATGCAAAAACATGAGGGAAAGATTACACTTAGTTGATTTTGTGTGGATCTAGAAGATTATGGGTGGTCTGAGTGTAGGAATAGGTAGATCTGGAACTAGAAATGCTTCGTTGTTGAAAGTATAACCTGAAATTGAGCTTGGTACCGTATACCTCGGTCCAAAGCATTCGTACAATCCTGACCATTTTGTATGGTCTTGGACACATTTGGAATCTGGGTCTATAACTTCCTAAGTGCTTCACCTACCTGTAAATACATGTCATTGTGTTTCGGTCTTCTTTTCTTACCTTCAAAATGGCTATGTAAACTTTGCTCAAACCCTCAAAACCCTTGTAGTGTAAGAAGGAGTTCCTACAAAACAAAGTTAGGTGGGTTATGTGCACCCCTATACATGGTCGACATCACCACTACTTTAAAGAGGGATCAAATTGCACGTCATTCTCCTAACACGTGATATCCACTGTAGTGCAATCATGCTTGACAATCGTGTTTTGATAATGCTTCATTCAAGTTTCACACTTGCCCAAATACTTGAGAAAGGTCACTTGGCTTGCTTGTAGGATGAAGAGGGAGACTCCTGGACTTGGAACGAGACTTGAGACCTGTAGA